>OZ025290.1:84684287-85284287 GCA_964019185.1 Maratus speculifer
AGATTTTTTTTTACAGTGTAGACATAGTAAAGTGTATAACATAGATTGTTATTTCCGACAATAACTTTTTTACGTTGTTTATTGTCCCTTAAAAATATATACTAAACATATTGTTGTTAATATATATAATTTTTATATTCAGGCAAGATTTCGTAATGAAAACTTTCTAAATTTGTGAACTGATGCTGATGTCTACGTAAATATCATTCTTACTTCACAAATATACACTTAATTCATAAAAAATGCATAACCCTAGAGGGAAAAAATCTCGCCTCTTTCTAATTATTTCGGAGATGATAGTGAAACTAGTATCGGCCGTTTGGGAATAACGTGTATTTATTAAATTACTGTACTGAAAAAAAATAAATAAAAAATAAATAAAACCTTGACATTTGCGATTTTAGACGTTTTGTTAAATATCTAGAAATATTCATAAGGAATTATTCTGAAACTTCAGGTGTGTAAACAAAACAGTACGCGTCATATATCTAAGCGAAGAGTTTTCTCCGAAATCCAACAGGGGGCCGTCAACAAATTGAAAAAAAACGAAGATCTTTTAGATAACCCTGTCAAAACTAACGAAGCAAAAGAGTTCAAACTGCATATTATGATTAATTGGCTTATTGTAATAAACTGTGTTCATTTTTATGAATATAGCATGTAAACTCGAAGAGAAATTAAGGATTTTATGAAAAGGTCCCAAATGTTTCCAATTTTTTTTTTTTTTTTTTTTTTTTTTGCTTATAATTTGCAAAGTTCTTCATAAAACACAATATTCTTTTCCGAAAATGTGACAATCAACATTGTACGTAACACCCTGTAATCAGAATTAGAAAATAACAAAAATTGTATGACAAAAGGGCAAATTACTAAATAATTTTTTCTGCGAATGTGTCAAATCTATTAAAATTTCATTTGCATAATATGTTAGTTAAATTTATAGAGCAACTTTTGTGAAAGTCTCAAAATCTCAAGTTCTGAAAAGTATTGTCAATAGAATAAGATCAAAATAGGTTATTCCTAAAATGAAGCAAAAAGATGAGGGGCTGTATCCATATTCCTTTGATTAGTTCCTACACAATATTACACGTACTATTATATTTGGATACAGCTCCTTATATTTTTGCTTTATTTTGAGAATAACGGATTTATATTTTATTCTATCGACGATAACTTTCAGAATTTTCAAGCTATTTTTTTTTAGACTTTCACAAAAGTTGCTCTATACATTTAACTAACATAATATGCAAATGAAATTTTAATAACGTTTATGCATGCGCAGTAAAAAATTATTTAGTAAGCCTGCTCATTTTTCATACAATTTTTATTATTTTTTATTTCTGATTACAGGGTGTTATGTACAATGTTGATTGTCATATTTTCTGTAAACAGCATTGCGTTTTATGAAGAACTCTACAAATTATAAGCAAAATAGTTGGAAAAATTTGAGACCGTTTTTATAAAAACCTTAATTTCTCTACGAATGTACATGCTATATTCATAAAAATGAACACAGTTTATTACAATAATCCACTTAATCATAATCTGCAGTTTGAACTCTTTTGCTTCATTAGTTTTGACACGGTTATCCAAAATATCTTCGTTCTTTTTCAATTTGTTATGGTCCCCTGTTGGATTTCGGAGAAAACTCTTCACGAAAATGCATGACGTGTACTATTTTGTTTACACACCTGGAGTTTTAGAATAATTCCTTATGTATATTTCTAGATATTTAACAAAACGTCTAAAATCGCAAGTATCAAGATTTTTTATTTTTATTTATTTTATTTTTATTTTATTTTTTATTTATTTATTTATTTTATTTTATTTATTTTATTCTTTATTTTATTTTATTTTATTTTATTTTTTATTTATTTATTTATTTTTTATTTATTTATTTATTTATTTATTTATTTATTTTATTTTATTTATTTATTTTTTTTTGCTGAGACTGTATGTTTAAAATTTTTCTTAGAGGTTAATTTTCACATTGAAAAGATTACAAACATTATTTATCCTCTACTTTTTTTTTTAAATTTCACTCGATGAAATTTATAACCCTTCAGTGACCTTAGAAACAAAATTCTACAGCATTTCTACTATTAATTTTGGAGGTATGCTTCCTTTAAAAGAGATACTTCATTGTTTTGCACATCGCTAGAAAGATCTCAACACTTTAAAATCGGTTATGTAATATTAGATATAATCCAACCATCACACAAAGTACAATTTTGGAGAAATTACTAATTAATAAATAAAACATTAAAGAAAATTATTGTAAAAATATCTTTTATAATAGTGGCCTCGTTTACACCTTCTAACCATGAAAGGATAGCCACGCTGGATGTAAGATTAAAAGTGGGCCTTTGACAGAATTTCTCAGATCTCACAATTTTGATGCCACCTGTGCTCACCTGGAGCAGAAGCTCTGGGGCTAAGATTTCCTCTTCGTCTGAAATTTGGAATATATTACTTGGCTACAATATATATCAACCATCAAATTGTAATTTTTCTTTCGTACGGAAGCTGTCTAAAACGACGACAAATGCTGTTGTAGACACTTGCTTGCGGTTCTCGCATTTGCAACAAAAAACATGCACTTAAATACAGAATATTCCAAAGAGCTTTGTGTACAAAACTAGAGGGAAGGTAGAGGACATTGTTAGGAAGTAGAATTACACAAAAAAGCATGGGCAGAAATCTATACATGGTATATAAGAGCCCTCAAAGTCAGCATATGTGCTTTCCCCTTTGTAATCGCTGACTGTGTGCGATCAACATAAATCATACGATCAGTAACCCACACGGAAACCGACCACGAGCCGCACGATAAAGCTATGTTGTTAATGTGTAGACGGGTATTTTGGTGGACATTTTAGTGTAGCCATACATCTTACTACTTCCACTGAATGTTCACAAGTATCTCGTTTTTATTCAGGAGATTCTTGTGTAAAGGTTTAACGATGTCTCTGCACATGCTTATACGGAATTAATTCCAAAAGGATGGGGCGCCATCTATTTTAATCAAGAGGCATATGTGACAATTTTGCCATGTATTTAGAAATCATTGGATTAGTCGTGACTTTTCCGTTGCATGCCCCCTCTTCCAGATCTCTTGTTTTTCCTCATCTTAATTTATTTCTCTGTGATACCATCAAAAGCTTTGTGTATGACACGGCCGTAAATTCTGAAATGGATCTCATGGTAGAATCTCTATTGTTGCGGTTACAGTCAACGCAGCAACAGAAATCTTCAAAACTCTTCGCCAATCCATGTTGAATAGAGGTCATGAGTTCATATACAGAGGTACAGATTTTGTTTGGTATGTTTGATATACAGAATGCATAGATGTGTAGGGTCGGGGGGGGGGCGCCAAAATCCATGTTTGCCCCTGGTGCAAAAAAGACTAGTTTCGGCGGCTTACAAATCATACATTGCACTCTTTTCTGAGTAATAAAGCGTTTTACACTGTTTTCTGCATTGTAATCTTTATCTTTCTCTTTCTCTTTCCTTTATCCGGTAAAAGTAACGATTTCCGCCCATACTTTCATACGCAATTATGGTTCCTAATGATATTCTCAACCTACCCTCCAAGTTCAATATGAAATTTTGAGAAGCCCTGTCTATTATAAACCATGCACAAATATAATTATCATACTTTATGTAAATAACATATCTTGTTAATATTTTTAGCTTATAGTTTTATATTTAAAGTTTTCGGATGGTATGTTTTGCGTAATAATAAAACTTATTTTTTTTATTATATAGGGCTTAGGGAAAAGATGGGAAAATGCATAAATGTTTTATTACACACTACCTAAATTTGCTGCCGTAATTTTTTGACAGTTCTCAAAATATTTGAGCTACTATACATACATAATATAATATACGATACATAAATATAATTATCATACTTTTTGTAAATAACATAACTTGTTAATATTTTTAGCTTATAGTTTTACATTTAAAGTTTTCCGATGGTATATTTTGCGTAATGATAAACCTTTTTTTTTTTTTTTTAAATTATTATATAGGGCTTAGGAAAAAGATGGGAAAATGCATAAATGTTTTATTACACACTACCTACATTTGCTGTCGTAATCTTTCGACAGTTCTCAAATTATTTGAGATAACTAAAAAATACAATGCGAAAATTTTCATAATCCTATTTCCTTTTTCTAAAATGTTCTTTTGAAAATAATATATACCAGTGGTTAGCTGGAAGAAATAGAAAAAAAAATCCCGGATTAATTAGCTCGATGATAAATAAACACTAGCTTCAACAAATTTCTGGAACAGAATTCCGAGAAAGGTTCAAAGGAAATTTAAAAAAATTTCTGACGATAAAGCATTCAATTATTTTCAGCATAGAGGATGATATAATTTCTTCCATTTTCTAGCGGTACCATTCTTAAAGCATCTCGAATATATTACGTTGCCAGGCAACGACACTTAAGATTTAGCGAATGCTCTGTAAAATTGTTTTCTTCTGGATGTAAAGGTAAATTATTTACTTCATTTTGTTTGTATAATAAGATTTTAAGTGCTACTTTGACCCTTTTTTATTCTTAAATACTAAAGGAAAAAAATAGTGTCAATAAAGTAACGATTGTTACATTTTTCTAACCGAAAAATAATCGAGTATTTTATTTATAACAAAAATGCATGTTTAACAGAGGCGGTAAAACAAAAAAATGTGCAGAAAAAAAAATGAAAAAAACATAAAACGAATGTTACTTTTTTAACTGTAATTCCATGAGTAAAAATGAATCAAACTGATTTAATATATTTTTTAACAAATCATCTGTAATTTTTCACTTATAATTATGTAAAATTGTTAGAATAGCACTACAATACTTCAAGGAATTTTATGATGATTTCATGTGAATGTATATAAAAAAAATAAATGATAATTTAACAGCATTACTAATTTCCTAAAACGCAGAGCTATAGAACACGAAAAATCCAATTTTCAATTTTGTTAGTTTAAATTTATTTTTTGGCAGCATACAGGCAATTGAAGCTCCAAGAATTATCAGAAGCTATTTAAACATTTTCTGGAAATTATAGTAAGTCTGTGTTTACATCTAATTTAATAACCTGGAATGAATGTAATCTATATAGAAATTGTTTTTATAAAGTCAATAATCACGAAAATTTGTAAGTTATCATTCATAGGTTCTCTTTCTTTTCTTTCTTTTTTTTTAACCATTTAAAAAATGGTTGTTGTTGTGGGTCGAGAGATATCTCAGGCATATCTGAAACATTGTGATGCGCGGATTTTATTCCTATTCTGATTGGCCTGTGTTTAAAGTCCAGAAATGGAATACTTCTGTTGACACAATGACAAAAAATAGTATTAAAAACTACAAAAAAAAAATAATAATAACTCAAAAACAACTTGAGATACAGCTTTTAAAAAAATTGCATTTAAAAGTACATTTTTTCCCTTTACGAAGGTGTAAAGAATTGAAAATGTGCGATGTTTAGAAGTTTAAAAATTCGCAGTAAAGAAAATTGTAAAAAATAAAATTTTATGTAAAATTGGTTTCAAATTGGCTCAGGAATATTAATACTTAATTCGTGACGTGCGTAATATATCACTCTGATATTACGTATGCCACGCTTTGATCATCATTAAAATAATGTTTATTATTATTTTTTTTTAAAAAATAGAATTTATTTATGTGTCTAATATTTTAGCCTTTGAAAATATTTTCCAAATGGTCACTGTAATTTGTTAAATTACATTTTATTTACTTATTTGTTATTATTATTATTATTATTATTATTATTATTATTATTATTATTATTATTATTATTATTATTATTGGTGTTGTTGTTAAGATCGAAAAGCAATTTCTTGAACAAAAAGAATATTAATAATATTAAGAAAAAGTAGATTTGAAGAAGAAGAATACACCGAATGTTACTTTCATAAATCCTTTTTCTCTTTTATTATTATTGAGATCTTATATTTCCATACAATGTTTGGATTCACTTGCGAATTATAGAACCTTTTGTATATATTTTTTTCTTTTTTCCATCAATGACACTATCTGACATAGATATTTATTTCTTATGCTAATTCTTTGAATGCTCAGTCAGTTTTTATTATCAATACTTCTCAAAATGCAGAATAGGTTATAATAATTATTTTCTTCGAATAAAACAATATTAACGATTATTTTAATAAATCTATGTAAAATTTTATATTAATTAACAACATGCTTTGTCAGAGAAACGCATAATAAATGAAATAGTATGTCATATTCTAAAATTGACTTTTAAGGTGAAATTTTAAATCATATGCGTAGAAAAATATAAAGAAACCGAAATGCCTTTTAGTAATTAACTATTTTTTCAGAAAAATCTTTGTGGTAGTGTTTGTAAGAAAAAAGTACCTACCATTGTTATTGACGAAAGATTTATATTTCTAAATGTGTTAATTTTGTTTTTGGCTAAAAAGATTATTTTTTCAATTGCTGTATTTTATTCAAATTGACTTAGTGGCGTAATTAAAACTAGCAGAGTGAAAAGTTTTTCAGTCCCTTTTTTACTCTATTGGTTTTACGTCTCTTAGCCAAGTTAAATAAAATTTGGCAATTAAAATTTCAAATTACTAAAATATAATATTCTACAGATGTCTTTAAGTTATAGATGAAGTTCGGGTACTATGTATTAATCAGACAGTATGAATTATTTCAATATCTGGCGCATATGGTGTTGCAGTCTAGCGTAAATATGCCATTTAACTTCCTACACTGTTTAAAATTTTCTGTGAAATTAGAGTGAATCTAAGGGTAATCTTAAGTCTAATATAAACTTACAAAGATTAGAAAAACCGAGATTTTATTAAATAATAGAGAAATCATTTAGGTTCTGTAAATTAACATAGTTAAAAACAAGCAGCAGACAGACAAAGGAGTGAGACTAACAAGCTTTTCTCAGATAAACGAAACCCTAAAAAACTATAAACATTTTCAATAAAATTCCATAATATTAATTAAGAATCGACCAAAACAGGTGTTTAAGGCGAAAAAAAAACAGAAATTTAATTTCGAAAATCTTACCATTTTCGTCCTAAAACGGAACAGAAAACGCAAATGATAAAAAAAAAATTTAAGCAATTAACATATACATAAATATTCATAATTATTAATTATATGTATTTATTAAATATCTATAATTATTAATTAATTATACATGTGATCCAAGTTGGCTCGCTGTGTATCTGACCAAAATCTTTTACTTTCATATACACTGCTCAAAACAATTAAAAGATATTTGAAGTTTTATATAAAATAAAGATATAAACGAAATTTTTTTGCCGAAAATAGAAGAAGAGAATCGCAAATGCAAATTTTTTCTCGTTTTCAAACTGTGGAGTATGCAAATTTTGAGTTCGACGTCAAAAACGTCGCTTCAGCGGCAGCGAATGAAATTTGACTTTCAACTGAATAAAAGAGAATGAAGACAAGGATGATCGGCATTCAATGATTGCTTTGTATAGATGAGTACGATGTCTTAGCGAAGTCATTTGACAGATTCAGAAGCTTGGAGAATTGTTGGTAGGTTAGAAGGGGGCGAAACTCAAGCCGAAGTAGCGCAAGCCATTGGAGTGTCACAAAGTGTCATTTCCAGGATCTGGAACCGTTTTTTGGAGAGTGGATGTGCAGGCCGAAGACCAGGGCAAGGTCGTAGACGGGCAACAACGCCCAATGAAGATCGGTATTTAGCGTTAACAGCTCGGAGACACCGAAACATGAACGCTACTCTTCTCCAACAACACCTTCGCTCGGCTACAGGCACCACGATTTCAACTCAGACTGTCCGAAACTGGCTCCATGCTGTAAGTCTGTATGCTCGCCGACCGATGGTATGCATTAGATTAACATCAAGGCATCGTCGCGACTGCAGGGAGTGGGCAACCGAGCATGTCAACTGGAGGAGAAATGAATGGAGCAATATTCTGTTTTCTGACGAGTCCCGTTTTTCTGTGCATCCGGATAATAGGCGTATTTTCATCTAGAGGGACCGTGGCAGTAGGAATAATCCTGCGTTCGTGCACGAAAGTGTCAGATTTGGCGGTGGAGGCGTGTTGGTGTATGGTGGCATCTCCATTGACGGGCGCACTGACCACTACATCATTCGAGATGGAACTCTGACTGGTCGCCGATATAGGGATGAGATCCTCAGACCTATTGTAGTCCCTTACGCTGCAGCAATCGGAGATAACTTCATTTTAATGCACGATAACTGCAGGCCACATCGTGCAAACCTGGTGGAGGATTTCTTTTTCGATTAAGGAATCGTTCGAATGGAATGGCCAGCGTGTTCTCCAGACATGAATCCAATCGATCACGTTTGGGACGCTCTAGGAAGACGAGTTTCTGGCCGCCAACAACCCCCACAAACTCTCCAAGAACTGGAAAGAGCTCTTCTGGAAGAGTGGGGCAGAATACCCCAACTCGTCATTAATAGCCTCATTGAGTCCATGCCTCAAAGCTGTTCAACGTTGCTGGCCGCCCGTGGAAACCATACCCCCTACTGAAAATGATTTTCTTTGAAGAAAACACCTTTTCTTATTCTTTTTTTCTCATATGCACAAATTGTGTTTTTTCCTTTTGTACACAAATGCGCAATAAAATGCATTTTTTCTGCCAAACATGTGTAATTTATTCTCATATAACCTACTATGTCTGTCGACCATGTATCAATCAGCTAAAAAGTTTCCCAGATACAAAATCCACCTAAAACTGCAATATCCTTTAATTGTTTTGAGCAGTGTAGAATAAAATGTAATTAATTCATCAACGACACAGAATGATTTTCAAATTAAACGGATTTCTTCTGATTAAAACATGTTCTAGGCATACCTATCTCGATTTATATTATATAATTTTTGTAAAGAATTTTCTGTTATTCTAAAACTTTCTTAAAAGTATTAAAAACAGTTTTGTGGTTTTAAATCAAAAATTTTCCGTAAACTATTAAGATGCCACTCGAATCACTCAATAAGATCCGGATGGTAATGTTAAGTTTATGGGGACGTTATTTTCAAGTACCTTGTTCAAATTTTAATATTTTTAGATGATTTTTTTTCATAGAGTAGCTGAGAACGATTTACATCCGGACTAGTTTTTACTTTCTCAATTTTGGTTATTTTTTTTATATTATTTTACTTCTATTTTCAGACCGGTTCTAAACTGTTCCGAAAGTTACAATAACTTTTTAAAAAAAAATGTGGAACCAAAATCGAAAAAGTACAAACTAGCCCGGTTGTAGATTGTCCTCAGCAATCCAATGCAAAAAAAGAAAATAAAATACAATAAAATAAAATAAAATAAAATTGAGCAAGATATTTGAAAATAACACCCCCATAGACTTAATATCATCATCTGGATCTTTTTGAGTGACTAGTGTGGGCTCATAAGTCAGTAGTTTTTAATGATTTAAGAAAAAAATTTCAAAATTTATAGTACTATTGACATTGCTTGCTTTATATTTTAAACTCACATTTTGAGTCAATAAACAAAAAACTTAATACATGATACGTACTATAAGTGTAATCTTCGTATTGAATTTATTATAGCTTTTTAATCATGTTACGATCGAAAAGAGACTTCTTGATAAAAAAAAAAGAATAGTAATAATAATTTTAAGAAAAAGTAGATTTGAATAATAAGAAGATGAAGAATATACCGAATGTTACTTTCATAAATTCTACTTTCTTTTTTTAATTATTATTGAGATTTTACATTTATATACAATGTTTGAATTCACTTAAGAATTATACAAACATTTATGTATTTTTTTTTCCTGGATGACACTATTTGACAGCGAAATTTATTTCTTATGTTAAATCTTTGAATGTTCAGCCAGATTTTTTATCAATACTTCTCAAAGCACAGAATAGGTTATAACAATTATTTTTTTTTCGGATAAATGAATATTAATGATTAATTTACTAAATCTATGTAAAGATTTTATATTCATTGAAAACAATGCTTTTTTGGAGGAACGCATAATAAATGAAATAATATCCCATATTCTTAAATTAACTTTTACGGTGAAATTTTAAATTATGTTCGTAGAAGAATATAAAATAATCGAAATGACTTTTACTAATTAACTGTCTTTTAGGTAGCTTTCATTACAAAAAGTAAAAAGCTACCTATTGCAGCCGTCCGGAGGAAAGCACTTCCGGAAAATTTTGGTATATTTTCACCGATCATGACCCCCAGACCCCAAAACCACCCTCCGTTCAAATGTTGACATATATATATATAACCATATATATATATATCTGATTTTTGTCATGTGATAACTAACGTATTTATGAACCGATTTGAATAAAACTTGGTATGTACATAGTACATACAAATATCTCGACCGAGTTCGTTGGTCAGCATCATCCGCCATTTTGTTTCAAAATGGCGGTCATTTTAATTTTTTAAAAAAATTTTTAATTTAAAATTAAATGCGAAAAAATTAAAAGTTGAAAAATATTTTCCTTTTACGTGTTAGAACTTAAAACAAAGATTCCAGAACACTTTTTATTTTGTCTATATCTTAAAAAATGATTGAGTTATAGCACTTTTAATTTTGCTTATGGCTGACATTTTGAAACGGTCTGATCTGAACGATCCACAATGTTGCTTTAAAATGGCATACACTTTATGTTATCGTGGAATTTGGTGACTCTGTAAATCGCTTAAAATAAAACCAGGTTGAATAAAAAATGACTAATTTCTAAAAATTCCAATTAATATTCAGTCTTGACAAAAACTAGTTTCAATCTTATAAAATCACTAATTTTGTAAGATTATTTCCACTAATTTGAGCTTAGTATTTTTGAACAATGTAACTTACCTTAAAATAAATAAATAAATATATAAGTATATGAAAGCTACCTCTTCCTCCCGGCATTGCCGGAAGGACTTTTTTTTTCTTTTTTGAAATTTTTTTGTGGTAGTGTTTGTAACAAGACAGTAACTACCATTGTTATTGACGAAACATTCCTATTTTTAAATGTGTTAATTTTGCGTTTGGCTAAAATGATTAAATTGCTGAATTTTATTCAAATTAACTTAGAGGCGTAATTAAAACTAACAGAGGGAAAATGTTTTCAGTCTCTTTTCTTTTCTATTAGTTTTACGTATCTTAGCCAAGTTAAAAAAAAAATTTGGCAATTAAAATTTCAACTTACTAAAGTATACACTGAAGAAAAGCTGCAGCAGAGATTCCAGACAATGTCCGTAAAAAATTGGACACCTGTATCAACGGACTCTGCCATTACATTAACGGTTCTGCCCGTAAAACACAAAAAATTACGGGAGTTGACCATTTATGTAAAAAAAGTGACATATTCCGTAAATTTACTAGATAACTCTCGGGAAAGTACCGTAAATTTACAATTTTTTTTACAGTGTAGTCGTGTGAAATTTTCTACAAATGTCTAAAGTTACTGAGGAAGTTCGGGTATTATGCATTGGTCTGATGGTATAGATTATTTCAATATCTGACGCATACGGTGTTGCAGCCTAGCGTAAATATGCCATATGACTTCCTACACTGTTTAAAATTTTCTGTGCAAGTACAATGAATATAAAGGCTAATGTAAACTTACAGAGAATTAGAAAAACCGAGATTCTATTAAATAACAGAGAAATTATTTAGACTCTGTAAATTAACATCATTAAAAACAGGCAGACACACAGACAAAAGAGTGAGACTAATAGGATTTCCTCAGATGAACGAAACCCTAAAAAACTATTAAAAATTTCAATAAAATCATATGATATTAATTAAGAATCGGCCAAAACAGGTGTTTAAGGCCGAAAACAAAACAGAAATTTAATTTCGAAAATCTTTCCTTTTTCGGCCTGAAACGAAAAAGGAAAACATAAATGATAAAAAAAAATTAAGCAAATAACATACACATAAATATTCATAATTATTAATTATATGTATTTATTAAATATCTATAATTACTAATTAATTATACGTGTGATCCAAGTTGGTTCTCTGTGTATCTGACCAAAATCTTTTACTTTCATATAGAATAAAATGTAATTAATTCATCAACGACACAGAATAATTTTCAAATTATACGGATTTCTTCTGATTAAAAAATGTTCTAGGCATACCTATCTCGATTTATCTATATTAATAAAATAACAAAACGCTCTGTCTGTGTGTGTGTGTGTGTGTCTGCGATGGCTAGCAAAATCTACAGCATGTACAAAGTTAAAATTTTTTTTTAGAGTAGCTCCAAATCTCTCCTGATGCACCTGAGCTTCAGAATTTCGAAATTCCAATTATTAACTGAGTAATTAATTAAAATCGAGAGGTCACTCTCATAAAAAATCATCTTTTTCCCAATTTGTTTCTCTTTCGTTTCTTTACGGTTGGTTGGTTGTGTAAAAATTTTAAGAAAGCTGAGACAGAATTAAAGAAACCCATGGAGGAATGAGATAAGTGGAGGTGAAGTAAGCCTCAAAAAAGGTTTGCAATATGAAACCATTTACCGCTCAAATTTTAATGTGCCAAACAAAGTATTATAAGACGAATTGAAAGAAACGAATTACAATTGAAGCATATTTAAAGAAGAAATAGCAAATTTTTAAAATGGTCTTTGTTCTATTAATATTTATTAAAGTAAATGTTCGCTTTTAAAATGAAGGAAATTGGAAAATTAGCAATAATTAAATATCAAATTAAAATTAAATAAGATATTGAAAACATTTGATACGAACTAAAAATTGTATAACTAAAAGTTTCCTTCATTAATGTAATTTTAAATACTTTATAACGTAGATGAAAAATTTTTATGACTTAATAATTGAATGTAAATAAATATTTAAAGTATAATGATGAAAACATTCTTTTAAAATCATGTGTGAAAACTTAAGTAATAAATATTATTCTAAAATATAGATTTCTGACTGCAGACGATTTTAAGATATTAACAAAAGAATGTTATAGTTTCAAGCAAAACGTTTAAATAATTTTATATATTGATATTTAAAACACATATGATAAAATAATTAATAAATTTTTATTGGTGAAGTAATAGATTAGTTCTTTTTAAGAAACAAGACAAACAAAATACGGATTTAAATCTGTTTCAATTGATAGGCGTGTCAAAGCACGTGCATTTGTTGGTACTTAATTGGACTTAATGGTAGAGTTACATTTTTAGCATCATCTCCAGAGATAATACTTCCACTCTATTAATTTCTTTTTATTCTATGCAAGAAACCAATTTGAGCTTTTACATTTCAAAAGTGACTGTTTTTTTCCAAAGACCATTAAAATTCATAGATTGGCAAAATGTCAGTTTAACTTAGGATTTTATAACACAACTGTTACGTCAGATCGTTGGTACTTCGTATATTAGAATGTATGTCTGGTTAGCTGTGTGGAGTAAATATATTATATATGTATATACGAAGCTTTTTTAGCAGTTTTTTAAGTCACTGATTAAATTTGAATGCATTTTATTTAAGTTAAAATTTTATTATGACTTTAATTTGTTTTTAAAACGAAAATGAAATGGCTGTTTGACGTAAAATTGTTCGAATCGGCAGCTGATTCATACACAATAATAAGTTATCAAATAGCAAAGTAAATTATCTATCAAAAATAGTCACTAAAATAATAGTAGCAAAACATAATGTTTAGGCGTATTAATACATAACCCGATCCCAACCAAAAAAAAAAAGAGAGGCCATACTCCGATCCAAACAAGACAAAAATTCCATGAGCACAAACCCGACCCGAACCTAAAAATTCCGTTTGAAAAAAAAAATATGGATTTGATATCTGATCCGAATCAAATCTGAATCCCACAAAAATATTCAAATAAAGCTTACCCCAATCCGATTAAGGAAAAATAATGTTCGTGTATATGCAACCCGACCCGAATCTAAAAATTTTCTTTGAAAAAAACCCGAAAAATGACCAGAACGAAACATGAAATCGATAAAAATATTCCAAAGAACTATAACCTATATAAGAGCGAGACAATATACTTTCCGTGAACAAAAACCTGACTCGAACCTAAAAAATTCCATTTGAAAAAAAAAAAAAACCTGAAATTTTATGCAAACTACATCTGAATCCGATCAAAATATTCGAAAGAACCATAACCGGATTCGAATAAGAGAAAATAATTTCCGTGTACATGAACCCGATCCGAACCTAAAATTCCATTTGAAAAAAATTACCTGAAATTTGAATCGAACCAAATATGAACCTGAGAAAAATATTCCACAGAACCATGCCCGGATCCGAACAAGACAAAAAATTTCCATGAACATGAACGCAATCCGAACCTAAAAAACTGAACTAAATCTGAATCTTACAAAAATATTCAGAGAAGCATATCCTTATTCGAACAATACAGAATAATTTCCGTTGATGCGCAACCCAACCTGAACCTAAAAATTCCCTTAAAAAAACGAAATCTGAATTGAACGATATCTGAACCCGAAAAAAATATTCCAAAGACCCAAAACCGGATCCGAGCAAGACAAAATAATTTCCCTGGACATGAATCCGACGAGAAACTTAAAAATCAATTTGAAAAAAATATCTGAAATCTGAATCGAACCAAATCTGAATCCGACGAAAATATTCCAAATAACTATAACCAGATACGAACAAGACAATATAATTTCCATGAACTTGAACGCAATCCGAACCAAAAAATTTGTAAAAAAAATCCCGAAATTTGAACCAAACCTAATCTCAACCTGACAAAAATATTTCAGTGAAGTATAACCTCTTTGGAACAAGGTAAAATAATTTCCATTGAAGTACAACCCAACCCAAACCTAAAAATCCCATTTGAAAGAAAAAAAAATCCGCGAAATCTGAATTGAACTGAATCTAAACTGAACAAAAATATTCCAAACAACCATAACCGTATCCGAAGAAGACAAAATAACTTCCATGGACATGAATCCAATGCGAATCTAAAATTCGGATGTTCTACAAAACATAATGCGCTCCGTAGCGTGGTACGTTGTAGCGCGTGATGGTTAAGATATTTCGTTTTTAGTTAGTGTTAAATTAGAACTTGGTTACGGTTAGGTAACAGTTAGGTTGCAATTACGTTCCGGTGAG
The DNA here is from genome assembly GCA_964019185.1 of Maratus speculifer. Classification (NCBI taxonomy): domain Eukaryota; kingdom Metazoa; phylum Arthropoda; class Arachnida; order Araneae; family Salticidae; genus Maratus; species Maratus speculifer. The sequence continues at coordinate 84,699,423 of OZ025290.1, forward strand.
CCTTATGTTATAATTAATTTCCGGTTAGGTTACAGTTAAGTCATGGTTAAGGTACAGTTAGGTTTAGGTTAAGTTACGGTAAGGTTATGGTTAGATTATGGGTAGGTTGTGATAAGGTGACGACCAGGTTACATTTATGGTATATTTAAGTTACAATTAGGTTACTGTTAAGATACAGCTAGGTTACAGACAAGTTATGATTACAATACAATTAATTTAAGATTACGATTTTGTTCACAGAATGAACATTACGCATGTTTGATTAAAAAATATACACCTATTTTTGTAAAATGGCTCAGAAATTATAATACTATATTCTAACCTTTTAGCTAATTATCGACTATCGATTTCATTCACGGTATAGTCGGATTTAAGAGTGATATAATTAGTTTGAAATTCAAAATATTTCACTTGGGATATCTATGTGAAAAAAGTATTTAGTTAAGTCAATGAACAGTACATTTAAGGATAAATATCAACACTTTAACACGAAAACCACACAATCGTTGGACACATATTCCCTCCTGCGTTTCCCATTGCAATCATTTTGGGTATTTTTGCAGCTAAATATTAGTTTTTTTTAAACCGATTTTTGACACAGTCAGGTATTTAATATAATTTACACTGTAAAAAATTTGACCCTTTTGCTGCATCATCACTCCCCCGCTTTTGTAGAATATCTCTCTTTTGATATATGAGAATGCTCCATAATAGGCTGAAGTAATCATTTTCTATAAAGCGGTGGAGTGATTGCAGCAGAAGGGTCAAATTTTTAACAGTGTATTTACACATATTTCGAGTTAAAGATAAAATCATAGAAATTTCAAGTTCGTGTAACATTATTATTACGGACCCGGGCAAAGCCGGGCGGGTCAGCTAGTATTATATAATTTTTTTAAAGAATTTTCTATTACAATAAAACTTTCTTAAGAAGTATTAGGAACACTTTTGCGGTTATAAATCAAAAAATTTCTGAGACTATTAAGAGGCCACTCGAATCCCTCAAAAAGACCCGGATGATAATTTTAAGTCTATGGGGACGTTATTTTCAAATACCTCGTCCAATTTTTAATTTTTTTTACATTTTTTTTACATAGAGTAGTAGAGAACGATTCACATCCGGACTACTTATTACTTTTTCGATTTTGGTTACATTTTTTATACTATGTTAGTTTCAGTTTCAGAACCGGTTCTGAAAGTTACAGTAACTTTTATTAGGAAAATGTGAAACCAAAATTGAAAAAGTAAAAACTAATCCTGTTGTAGATCGTTATCAGCTATCCTATGCCAAAAAAAAAAAAAAAAAAAAAAAAAAAAAAAAAAAAAATCCTGCAAAAATTTTGAACGAGGTATTAGGCCGCCACATTATCATCCGGATCTTTTTGAGTGACTAATGTGGGCTCTTGAGTCTGCAGTTTTTAATAATAATGAGAAAAAAGTTTTCAAAATTTAGTACTATAGGCATTACTTGCTTTATATTTTACGCTCACATCTTGTGACAATAAAGACTGTAATTCTAAACAGTGAAATTCATAGCAATCAATAAAGAACGTTTCGTCTCAGCCTATACAGCTGAAATCAATGAGTCACTTTGAAAATTTTCGAAATAAGAAACTATATTTTTGGAATACTGATAGTTTCGGTCAAGTTTCGATCCCGGCCAAATTTTCAGAGCAGTTTCACCGAAAATTCGTTTTCGACGAAACTCAAATTTTGAGCCGAAAACAAAAAGGAAACTGAATTTAGTATTAACTGAAACAAAACACACATGAGTTAAAAGAAGTGACGCAGCAAGATTTACAAAACGGTCAATGACATTCTACGGTAAATATTTAACTTGCTGATTTTTCACTTTTAAAAAAGAAGTTTGACTAAGTTTATGGAATTTTTCTAACTTCTTTCCTTTACCCGCTAACCCACTCAAACATCCATTAAGTACCTTCTTAATTAAGTACTTTCTTAATGGATCTGAATTTCAAATTTTTAAAAAGTTGATGACGCACACAAAATGTTCTTTAGTGAAACTGCTTTCTGAAGCAGAAAAATATTCTACGTTTACTTTCTAAAATATAACACATTAAAGCAATGTATTTAGAAGTTTTTAGTTTAGACACACTTTAAAAATAAATACATATCTGATATAGAATCACACTTAAATTTTAATTTTTTTAAATTATACCTTTTTTGTATCAAACAGATTTAAAATTCATTATAATTATAATTCTTATAATTTAAATATTATGTTTTGCTTTCCTAAATGTTTGAATACAATAATTCATTTATGAATAGCGCTATATGCTCCAATGCAAATTAAATCTCATTTGAGTAATTTGTAGGCATTATTATGAAAAAAGCAAACGCATAAATTTGATGAAACAAAAATAAGTAAAGTATTTACTCTGAATACAGAATTAACTTTCATCATTCTCCCATTCATTTTAATTTTTTTAACACTTTCCAAATCGGTTGAAAAATGTTTATTGATTTGTTTCCTCTATGCACGCTGTAACCCCCGTACATATACTCGGATTTTCATGCAATTAATACAATTAATTAAGGATTGTATTATTGATTGGTTGTATTGATGAGGATTGTATTATTGATTGTATTGATTAATTAATTGAGGACATGTTTGGTATTGCATATGTACCATTAATAGTTCATTTACAGAGACACTAAAAAATCTGTTAAAACATGGTCAGTGGCGGAATATCGTTTGCAGCGTATTTTAATGACATTAGGCTATTTCAAATGCATTGAAATTTATAAAAAATCCCTTAATTTGACTATAAGATGATTACTATAAAATAAGACATTCGAAGCATTTATCATTGATTTGTAGGCACACACAAAGGAAATTGGGTACAGTATAGTCAATCAGGGTAGCTTTGGGCTAAGAAAGAAAGAAAAAAAGATTACGTCTGCTACATCACTTGTATTAACGGCAAAGTTTTAATCTCAATATGTAGATAGCAGCACTTGTGCGAGTTTGACAGCTCAATGGAAATAATTAGGTATACGATTTCATCATGGCAGAATAGATCAAATTTTCGTAAAGGTAGAGCAAAGTAAGGCAGAGCAATATTGAAAGAAAAATACTTAAATTTAAGTATGTCACACACAAAATAGCTCCGATCCAAATCTATTCAAAATTGTAGAGCATGTGTACTTACTTGATTCCATGGTTGTGTTGAAATATGAATCATTATATATTCCCTCGTTCAAATATCCCCCCCCCCCCTGAACCTACAAATTAGAGTAAAAATATACTGTCATTCATTTTTGCTCGAACTTATTAATGAAAAATGTTCAATTGATTATTTAGGAAGAAAAATAGCAAAAATTATTATCAAAATACCCGAAATGTATAAGAACAATATTTGTCAGCATTTTAAAATTATTTTAAAATATTGTTCATAGCTTAATATTTACATTAAAAACCATCTGTTATGCCGCAATGAATGAAATAAACCAATAGAGAGCCCAGAACTATAATTTTGTTTGTTTAAAACATGTGATGCTTCAATATTGAAAAAAAGTCTAGTTTCATTTTTGATCCGAACATACTCAATTCGATACAAGTATCTCGACTTACTCATTATTGAGTACTACATTTTTTCAGCGCATTGGCAGAAAAATTGAGGTGAAAAAAAGTTTAGTAATCCCTTAAAAGTCTGTGATTCATTTCTGGACCACTTAAATTTAATTCCTAAATGCTTCATTGGTACCAGAATTTGGAAAAGGAAATTTTCCTTTTACAAAGCTTTCATTTTGTAAAAAAAGCTTTAGCTTTTCATCGACTAAATTTGTTTGTAAATTTTGGTATCATACAATCAGTCCAGCAATTCACAAATAGAAGTATTTTGTCATTCAAAGCATTAAAGCATGGAACTTTCGGAACTTAATTCATTTTCCTCGTTTTTATCCTAAATATAAATTTTTATAGCAGTTAATACATTTTTGTAACATACAAAATAGAACACAAATGCATTTTGATTAATTCACGTCAAAGCGTTTCGTAAGTGAAAAACATTTGTTTTATATACATTTATGTGTTAACTGACAAACTAGTTCTTTTTTTTCTAAAAGAATACTCTAATCTATACGATTCTTTAAAAATATTGAAAACAATATTTACATTACATGTATTGGCAACATCCACATAGATTCTGCTTTAAGTTTTAATGGGTGTAATAGGCAAAAAGAGAATTAAAAAAATTTCCCAAAAAACTAATCTTACTTTAACATCTGTTTTCAGAACATTTTCTAAATATATTCTAAATGCTGGATTGGAGATGATTATCAGATTTTTCCGATAAAATATTCAATGATACTAAACTCCAATGAGACTACTTCTTTTGAAACGCAATTTCATATGTGTAAGACTGTATTTTTGTATTCACTTTTGTGTTTAAAAGATAAAAAGAAAAAATAATTCAGAATATCCGAGAAATGGAATTCAAATCTGCATATACTGTGATTAGATTTCTGCGATAGCTTTATATTTTTCATAGAAAATGTGTTAAACAGAATTTTAATGCATCATGTAATTTCACTGAGAGCATTTTAAAATATTAGATTATGATTTAATGAAATTCAATTTATTATAAAGAATTTATTTTTGCACAGATTTTAAACATCAAGAATTTACTCAATCTTACATCATAGGTTAAACTGCATAATTCTTCGAAATTGTCGTAAAAGACTTTAAGAATTTATCATTGTTTCCGAAGGATAAATTATGAATAAGCTTTCGTATTTATTATAGTTTTGTACGTCGAAGCATTAAATTATAATAGTTAAAGTAGCGTATATTATCTTGAATTTCATTAGAAATATTTTAGATTGTCAAAATAAAAAAATTTCTTAAAAAAGAATTGTACATACTTTATTCTTTTTGTGAATTAGAAATTGTTAAAGTTTGAAGAAAGTATAATTTTTTAATGTTTAAATAAACAAAACTATTCTATTATCTGCTTCTGACGCTTTCAAAAACACATGTGATATACAATACAATAATGATCAAGGGCACAAATGACATCTTTGTAGTTATGAATGAGCCAGGTTTATTTTGTTAAATTTATTTTATTTACTTAGTTTAAAGAGTTGTAATTTATTTATGAACAGATTTGCTGGTTAAATTATTTTCACATTTAAAATGTTTTAATTTTCATACCAAAAAACATTTGCTGCATGCATAATTAATTTAGTATGAGTTCTTATTTTTCACTTGTATTTACTTGCGACAAAAAATCATTTAAGATAAAAAAAAATCAAGAAATTAAAAATCATTTACTATTGCATATAATTTCTTTAAATTTTTTTGCTGTTTAAAAACATATAGGAGTACATTTTTTCTTTTAACTAAGAAAGAAGTTATGCTGAAAAGCAATTAGTTAAACATTTAGAAAATCATTCAAAATTATTTCATATTTTTCTGTGTATCTTTTAAAATGATATAGTTTCATTCACTACTTTAAATAATTCTAAAGAAACGTACAGTATATCGCCAATGATGACCGGTCACTTGCGATATTAGACGTTTCGTTAAATATGTTGAAAAATACTTTGAAAATCATCCTGAAACTCTAGGTATGTAAACAGTAAACTATCGGTCATATATTTCTGTGAAGATTCTTTCCCGAAATTCCACAGGGGACTGTAAAGAAATTGAAAAATAACGAATAACCTTTGGATCAATAAAAACTAATTTAGCAAAAGCGTTCAAATTATAAAAAAAAATATTAAGAGGCTTATCAAATGAAAATAAAATTTTGAATTGCTTAAAAGGCGCAAATGCCAACCTAGTGAAAAAGATTCCATGCCGGGAATCGAACCCGGGCCATCAGTATAGCGCACTGACGTTCTACCGACTAAACCACATAGAACGACACCCAGCAAGGAACTTATCACTATTGCATGTTGGCAAGGCTACAAACTTAGCACAAGATGGAATATAATCCGCGAGCCACCGATTTGGGGCAATCACGAAACTCAAATTCTATCCAGCATCGATTGAATATATTAATGCGTGGAAATTTTTTTTTCCAGAGAGAAAATTCGCCTTGAATATAACGTATCAAATGAAAATCAAATTTTGAATTGCTTAAAAGGCGCAAATGCCAACCGCCAATTTATCGTTCGGAAACAATGATAAATTTTTAAAGTCTTTTACGACAATTTCGAAGAATTATGCAGTTTAACCTATGATGTAAGATTGAGTAAATTCTTGATGTTTAAAATCTGTGCAAAAATAAATTCTTTATAATAAATTGAATTTCATTAAATCATAATCTAATATTTTAAAATGCTCTCTGTGGAATTACATGATGCATTAAAATTCTGTTTAACACATTTTCTATCAAAAATATAAAGCTATCGCAGAAATCTAATCACAGTATATGCAGATTTGAATTCCATTTCTCGGATATTCTGAATTATTTTTTCTTTTTATCTTTTAAACACAAAAGTGAATACAAAAATACAGTCTTACACATAGTGAAAAAGATTCCATGCCGGGAATCGAGCCCGGGCCATCAGTATAGCGCACTGACGTTCTACCGACTAATCGGTATCCGACTTAGCCGGTAGAACGTCAGTTCTACATTATTCAGTTCATTGCACGTAAACGAATCGAATAATAATAATAATAAAAACTACTTTTACATTGCACAATCGATTTAATTACAAAATTTGTTTTAATTTTGAAATGTGTTTTTATATTTATCTATAAAAACATTTCTTTCACTTGTAAAATCACTCGCTAAATGCACCAAAAGGAAAAAAAACACTCTTAAGTAAAAATATGTGAAAAATGGATGTTGTTTCCATTTAACGTGCTTAAACGGAAACAGAATCGACAAATGATAAATTCCTTTTTATGTAGGCTATTTTAATTGCATAAATTTAAATCGTTATAAAAATCGTTGCAAAAATCTTTAAAAGAAAAATACAGATGTCTAACACAAAATATTTTCTTATTAAATAAAATTCATACAATTAAAAAATATTTGTGTCGTTAATGAATTAATTGCGTTTTATTTTTTGTGAAAATAAAATTTTTTGGATCGGCACAGAAAGGGAACTTGCACCACACGTATAATTTATTAACAATTATGTACAGAGTAACCTCCGAACAACAGTTACTAGAGGGACTCGGTGAAAAGTGACTGTTCTTCAGAGCTGGGCGTTATTTAGAGGTTTCATTTTTGAAAAATCATAATTACTTAGATTCAAATAGAAATACACAGTTCCTTTAATCAATTCTCATTGTTTTAATACATTAAAATATTAGTGATTTTACATTTTTTTAATCAGCAAATACCTTTTTCTAAAATAATAATTATTATTATTATAATTATAATATGAGTTGTTTTGCTGCACAACTCATCATCATTATGATTTAATCGAAAATTTTGGATTTCACGAAAGTTTGTAGTAAAGTTGCTATATATCTTAATATTGGAAATTTTAGGTGATTCTACATCTTCCATTTCCTTTTCTATATCACTTTTCATCTGCTATTATTTTCTGTTTGAATCAAGTGTGGTAGTAACTGCCAAATCTTTGACAAACATACAAACTTTTAGGCCTTCGTGTTAGTTATGTCGGCCATTCTAAAAATATTATCGTATTTTCCCCATCATTATTAGTGTCATCAGTCGTTCAATTCGTTTTGTATGTTTTTTAAAATAGTTTTTAAGAGATTAAATGACATTCTGTTGACATATAAAGTAAATTTGGTTGAATCTACTTCGGATTTCGGTTTCTAAATAAGTATGAAACTGTACCAGAAGCTCTTAAATTTTTTTTTCTCGTGACTTTTTATCGGCCGTTGTTCATAATTCCTTATTTAGAGGTTCGTACTAGTGTTAATGCTATGGAACATGTTTTGTTTCATCAATGCGTAGCCAGTATTCAGAGGTTGTTGTTGTTTAGATGTGACCGTTCAACGAGGTTTCACTGTATATTGAATAAATATGGACAAATAAATAATAATTATGAATATCTAAAAAATACGTATAATAAATTAATAATTAAGTACGTATGTAACTTATGTATATAGTAATTACTTTAATACATGCAATTTAAAATACATATTTATTTATTTATTTATTTTGTTGGACAGTTTTTTTTTTCGTTTCCGTTTTCGGCCGAAAATAGAAAGATCACAAAAATTCAGTTTAGGCTTTGGTTTCAGCCATAAAAACATTTCTCTTTCTATCCTTACATGAAACAACCTGCATTTTGATACCTGTTAGAATGAAAATAGATTTTAAACTATGATAAATGAATATATTGTGACGCAATGAAAATAAAAAGATTTTTGGAAATTTCTTAGATAGAATTATTGAACAATGATTTACATGTTTTTCAGTTTATTAAAATATTAAATGGTCTAAATTTTAAAATTAAATTTAAACACTTAGTTTACGAGTCTGTTATATTTTAACAGATAAAATAAATAAAGGGTCTATTATGAAATGTTAAAACGTAACGGTAACTTAAAATAAAAAGTACTAATTAAATATTTCCATCATAAATACTGAAGCAAAAGTGATCAGCGTGTCTTTTGCTACGTCACTCAGACTTTGTTTTCGTCATAGCTCATGACGTCATAATCCGCTTTTAAATTCTTTAGCATTATTTTTAAACATTTTCCCAGCAGAAATTTCCACTGAAAGAGAAACAATTCAAATATTTTTTAAATATATATGTTTCAGTTACTTTTGACCTTATCACAATTTATTTCATTAAGTCTTTTCTACCTACGAACATTTTCACACTACAAAAGAAAATATATTTAGATAATCAATACTTAAAATTTTGATCCTATTGTATACTTTTCCATTGTTTTATTACTTGATAATTCATTTTATTTGATTTTTAAGATGAAAGCAGTAAAGTGTAAATTGAAAATAGACAAGCAGAAAAATATCTTTTATACAAGGTTAATATAAATGTATGACCGTATTAAAAAAAATGTTTTTTTTTTTTTAAACTATTACCTATACTAGCTATACCCGTCACGTAGTCCATGTAGCATTAAAAAAAGATAAACGCATTAACTAAAAAGATTTCATTAACGCTAAACTACAAAATGCATAACTAACACACATTTTATCACACATCATGTTGTACGAAACACCATAAATAAATGCAAAACTGTTATTATTTTTTTTTTATAATTTTTAAAATGTATTTCATACATTCTTTATAAATGTGATGATATTAAACAACTGTGTCAATTTGTGATTTTAAAGAAACATCATTCATGTATTGGTTTAACAAGGGAAATTAATACGATGATAAAATTACTCTGTTTTTAAATTAATAAGCATAATTATATTAAAAATAAGCACCAGAATTAAATTATAAACTATTTTCTTATATTAAAGATTGTAATAAAGATTTCAAAACTTATGATTTCTCTTAGAATTATTTTGCTACTTTTTTATTTTGCTTTATTTATTTTCTTTCTGCTTTTATTTTTACTTGATTATGTTTTATTTTATTATAAATAAATAGCATCAGTACAAATTTTGGAAATTCTATTATTCAATAATAGATTGAATTTTTTTTAAAAAAAATTTCTTAAATGATGAGAAATAATGGTTTAAAATCAAAAATGGTGAATTAATGTTTAAATATGTTATCAATGTAGTTAAGATAGGATATTGAGATTTTTAATAAAGTTGACAAAATTATAAATAATGAAACAAAAAAATGCGAAAAACAAACACAGCGCAACCGAACTCAACAAAACCGCACGCAAACTCTATACCAGCTGAGCCTCGATCAACCAGGTCTACCTCTTCAAAATTAGTAGTTAAATTGTGTCATAATATTACCCCCCCCCCCCCCTGTTTCTGAAGAACTGAGGAACGTTGTATAAAATCGATTGAACCTAAGGTTAAGGGGGCTCCGCCTGCAACATACAGGGTGGTTAGTTATTAACGTCAGGTGTTCAGAGCCCTCTAGCGAGTGAAGTTTTGGGCGAAATATAACCAAATTTGATCAGCATACATAGTAGACCATGGGATTTCGAATTCTTAAAAAAATTAAAGAAAATAAAAAGTTTAAAAAATCGCCACAAGTGGCAATTTTAGCTAAAATGCGACTAAAATGCATTTAATTTGCATAAAATCAGCGATTTTGGCGCACCAAAAGTGTATTAGCGTAAATGTTGAATGATTAGATGGCAAAAAATACAGTACAGATCCATTTTATACTGCTGGAATACTGCCAGAGCGCTGATGGTACCTGCACATTTTTCATCTCTTGTTCGACAATAGCAGTTACAACTTCGTCAACTTGTTATTGACTAGTCACTTTGCGTCCTAGGCCTTGTTGCCGCATAGTTCCAAATCGATGAATCATCTTTTGTAAATTTGTTATGTTCATCGGTTCTTTTGGCAAATTCTGTAATCGGTGAAATTCAGGACGAGCATCATTGCAATTCTCGTTCTGCTGCTAACACAGCTTGACTAGCAAAATATGGTGAGAGTTCATACTGATGCGAACTCTCCCAGCTTTTCCTTTTATACTCACGATAGCTATACACAACTAATTTTATGCAAATTAATGCATTTTAGTCGGTAAACAACGCTAAAATTGCCCCTAATGGCGATTTTTAAAACTTTTTAGTTTAATTTTTTTTTAAGAATTCGAAATCGTATGGTCTACTATGTATGCTGATCAAATTTGGTTATGTTTTGACCAAAACTTTACTCGCTAGAGGGCTCTGAACACCTGACGTTAATAACTAACCACCCTGTACATTGAAATAATCAATATCTGTAACATCAAAGTTGATCCTCTCCCCTTATTAGACCATAATGTAAAGTCTTCTTTTGAATGCTCATACGATTGAGCTATGGCTGCTACATGCTTAATTTTCAATACTGAACATGCTATGAGAAATCTCAATAACATCTAATTACTTCGTGGGAATCTGACTATATTTATTCGATTTAAAGCACGATCAGACAGACGGCAGACCGCAGGCACTCGGCATTTGGTATACAGGCAGGTTGAAGTCATAAAATTTTTTTAACCATGTTAGAAAATGTCAAAAAGGAGGGGTTAGAAAAATCGTGAAAATCGACGAATTTATCTTCGTAAAACGAAAAAAAAATTCTATATCAAAACTGTGTTTTAGACTGTTAAAAATCCGCAACTTTTGTTGCATAGTTATTGCACCGTTTTTATAAAATACCTCTTTTCTGACCAATGAGATTGCTCCACAATATCGTCAAGTAACCGTTTTCTATAAAGACACTGGAGTGACTGTGCAGCAAAAGTTGCAGATTTTTAACAGGTAGGTCGTATTTTTGTAAAATTTGTCTATGTATGCTTTGCATGCTATAAAAGTGACAATATTATTTATAACTATTTTAAAGTGACAATATACTTTTACTCTTTGAAAGCTAAAAGAAATGTGGAATTAAAATCCGGTTGCAGATCACCATATACAAACATGCTTCCAATGCACTTCGAGCTTAACCCGGGAGTACATGCGCCGGGTCCTTTTGACCCGGAGTGCGTATAATTTTTGCAGTTGTAACCACTTATCTTTTAAAAGTAAGCTTCAACTTATTTTATCGCAAAATTTATAAGGATTCTCTACGCCTAAATAAAATGACGGTTATAATTTGATTTTATTGGTGACAAAGTTAAAACTATTTCTACCGTGGGTAAACGCGTGTTCTCCCGGATTAATTGCGATATCGACAAGTGGAAATGATATTATTTTCATGCAATCGTATTAAATCTTTAGGTTTAAGCCCAAAAGTGCATTTTTTAAAGTAATTTTTATTCATATTTTCTGAACTGAACAGCTTTAAGAATTAACACTTGTCAACATTCATCATTGTTTTTTCGTAAGTTGAGCATTTTGTTTTCTTTTTAAGAGTGATAAAAACCATTTTTCATTAATCATTAGATCATTTAAGACATGTATAACTTTACGGCATAAATTATTGACATTTTCTATTCATTTTCTTTTTAATCTTTCTTTTTTAACTTATTTCATTTTTAATTAAATGTTAAATATTTTTATTAATCGTGAACAGATGATAAACATAATTTTCTTTAAATAATAACATTTGATAGCATAACTCAATCTGACTTTATTTCAACATCAAAGCATATTCATTTTATTTTCTATATATGACATCACATTTCTCTCCTTTAAGCACTTACTAAAAATTCATGTACCAAGTGTTATTAGAAAAGAATACTCTAAAACTTACGTTTTGTTTTCAATATAACGTCACAATGATATTTTTTTAATTATTAACTTATTTATTTCATTTTATTTTAACACGTGAAAATCTTTCAATTGATAATTGAGAAATTATTATTCCAGGTTTTTTTCTTTCCTTTTCTTTTTCAACGAAAAAAGATATATGATTAAATCTGATTAAATATTATGGAAAATTGTCAATTGATTCTGTATGAAAAATAATAAAAATTTAAATTATTAAAAAAATATATATGAATAAATTACATAAAAATTAGCCGATGATCATTTCAGGCCTATAATCTATCTATATGCATAAATACAAATGCATTAATTTATCTGTTTTAACGTTAACATCATTCAAACTTTCGGACACACATTCACATTTATTATACCATATATAAGAATAATATAAGTAATTTATGAAAAAATTCAAGATCATTCCAAGGTTTTTTTTTCTTTTTTTTCAGTTACAAATATTTGATGAGCGAATCTTTCGTAGAACAATAATTATATGCTTGAATTTTTTAGACACCACACATTGCAAGATCTAACTAACAAGAAAGGTGCCCATGCCGGCATATTCCGAAAAATCTGAAAAAATTACAAAATTTTTTTCTCATGAAAATATATGCATTTATAAAAATAATTCGGCGGAACCTCGATAAAGCATCCGTACAAAAAAACAATGAAAATTTCATTATTTGGCGATTTTTTGTCGATTGGCAATTGTAATAAATTTCAAAAAATACTTTTTTATGTCAAATACACTTTAAGGGAAAAAAATGTTTCATCTTGAACTTGTTTAAGTAAATAGTTTAAATAACTTTGTTTTGTCAGTTTTAGTTTCTTTTAACGATAGTTTTGTCATATCGATATTTATATGTATTTATATTAAAATTTAACTATCAAAAATTACGTTTTAAAAAGAAATTCAAAACTTAAATTATCTAAAATTGTTTCAAGCTCAAAATTAAGTCCAGTTCAGCATTATTGATCCAATTTTGTTGATATGGAAACGACTTTGGCTTATATTTTTGAACACGCTTAAATGCATAAAAAAAAATTTCAGCAATAAAAAAAATCGTTAAAAAATTTCAGCCCTATTTTTTTTCTTTTTTTTATGAAAATATTTTTTTAGTAATAAATAACTGCAAAAACAAGTAATGTATATATGAAATACAATATATATATACATATATATATATATATATTAAAATGTTTCATTTTAAATTTAAATTTAATAAATACCATTTGCATGTATTCTAAAATTCATCAACAAACAATTTTCAGTTATATCAAAGTCGTTTACTTTTGGCAAGGAAAAGTGCTACTCACCAAATTGTGTGACGCTTTTGTCTTTTCACGCCAAATATTCGAAAGTTTTTTTTTTTTTTTTTTTTTTTTTTTTTTTTTTTTTTTTTTTTCAGCCTTTCTCCTGTTATTCCTCCGTTATATTTGACTGATACTTTATAGCATATATGAATAATTTTATTAGTATTTTTGTTCAAAATTTTCTCAGAATGCCTAAAATGGAGACCATCCTTGTGAGTTTATTTATAACATAAGTATATTAGTAGTAGTATATAAGCTAAGCTAGAATTACGGCATGCATCGCAATAACAAAAGTCGTACTATCCCCAACACATACTATCTTAAATACTAAATTCGTGTAGTCATTCAGACTCTTTAAATATCGTTTTGAAATAAGGTACAAAAACTTAATTATAAATAATCGTGGCCACAAATTCACATACGTTACAATGACAAACATCGATTCTTTAATATAATTGCCCTAAACATTTAGCAGGTTTGAACAGTCATTGATTAATAACTCTTTCGGGAAAGGCATCTTTTACGCAATTGTTATTCAAATGGCATTACTTATTTTTTTATCCAGTTACATTCATTTACATAATTACGAAAGTACTCTAGCTGTAGAAGACAAATATTTCCTTTTTTAATACTTTCCAACAAAGTTGAAAAGTGTTTTAGATTTCGGTTTGTCTGTCCTCTTTCCGGCTGTTTGTCTGGCCTCGCTCTAACTCTCGTAAATACACTCGGATTGCCCTGAAATTTTTGGAAGTTATTTACACTAGCACGAATCCTATCCCAAATAAAGTTTCTAGCAAGATTAGGTTGTTTAGAGGGACAGTCAGAAGTTTTCCGCTACATTACGGCCTAAGGAAGAAAACCGTTTCAAAATTTTTTTAAAGATGTTACACTCTGTCGAACATATTAAAATGTATATGCATTTATAAAGTGCATTAAAATATGCATTCTACAAAATATGTGGTGAAAATAATAGTTATTATTCATTTACACGGCCTTACAAAAGAATCACATAATAATAAAAAGAGGGGGAATTATTTGCGACTTTTTTTAATTATGTTAAACTATTTCATGTCTAATAAAGTTTATATAAGCTGAAGATTAATATAATTTATTTCAAGTAAAATACGAAGTCCATAGCATTTGCAGAGACACGCAAAAGATTTCGAATAGTACATTCTATCGGAAATACAGTATATTATCTATGATGGCTGATGGATGTATGAAATTAAATTTTAGTTATGATATGTGCTTTTAAATTTCACTGAATTAATATGTATTATAAGGTGTGTATAAATGGTGTATTAGATATGCAAGGCTATACAAAGGAGTTCCTAAATGTTAGTGAATATGAGCATATATTACTTAAAGATTGTTTTTAAATTAATTATGCATTTTTACACTGAACTACATTCAATTTTTAAGGAATGTTTGTAGAATATTGATAAAATAATGTTCAAATTCACGCAAAAAATTGGATAAATAGTTTTCTATGGGTGATAATTTCTGGAAATGCGATTTCAGTAATTTTAAGACTAAGTAAGTATTTTAGTTTGAACTAAATTTTAGCTAAATACTTACGTGTAATAAAGGTAAAAAGGTACCACAGGGCTGAACTAAAGAATTCAAATATGTTTCCGTCTGTTAGCATAAATTGCTGAAAGACAAGGTTGAATCCGTTAGGCGTTTTCTTGCCAAACTAAATTTTCCCATTATATAGTATATATTAATCGACAGATCGAATGCAGGACTACTCAAAAGTATCGGGGCATACATTTGGCTAAGGACAGTAACACCTCATTTTCCTAAATAACAAAGTTTTGTTAAAGATTTCAGGAAGCGTTGGAAAGTGTTTCATAATCCATGCTTAACGCATGATTTTTCTTACTTGTTTATTACTAGCACGAAAAAGAAATTCTTTATACACCTTTAGAAAGAACACGTATGCACCCATGGTCCCGAAAGGGTTAATGCAGCACTGACTGCACTATGTACATTTTTCGGTTTCTCAGTGCTGCTTTATTTAGCATTCTCAAATCAATATTTGTGTTCTTAAATTCTGGGGACTTTAACATAATTAAATTATTTTAAAAAGGATTAGCCGTATGCATTACCGTTTTGTACACCTACAACATATCCAAAAATAGATAAGATTTCTACAGCGAGTTTTAAAAGATAATTTTCGTAATTTATAATACCTTCTAACTATGTGCAATTAATGTAAATTATTCGTAGAATTTTTAGCAGACGGAGATATTGCGTTAAATTTTTATATGAAAATTCGATTAATATCTTCAGTAGCTGCATGCGGTTATTACGAATATGAATTTCATGAATTTAGTGACATTAAAAAGATTCGAGGTATTCGGAAATACATTTTTCACATGTTATGTTCATATACTTTTCGATTTTATATTAGAAAATTGACAATAATTTTTAAGAATTTATTTAAGGATTTAATTTATTTTCTTCATCAATTCTTTTTTTCATTTCAATTTCATGCCTTCTGAAATACATCCATTCTTTTAAGTTAATTAATTTATATGTAAAAATGGAGAAAATATTTTTCAATAATATTACGATAATTTGCAGATAAAAAATCATTTTAGTGCTTTCGACT
Source organism: Maratus speculifer (assembly GCA_964019185.1). Taxonomy (NCBI): domain Eukaryota; kingdom Metazoa; phylum Arthropoda; class Arachnida; order Araneae; family Salticidae; genus Maratus; species Maratus speculifer. The sequence goes on from OZ025290.1 coordinate 84,715,619, forward strand.
GATAAATTCTTTGCATGGTACTTCGTTCTCTTTCCATAATCGGGATGGCTGAGCCCTTTTCACAAACAGGGATACTTTTCTTGTTATAAAGTAACATCCCCAATGCATCCTTAAAAAATAATGAAATATAATTCCTGTAATAATCTGATTCAAAGCATATTTCAAGAAATTTGACATCATATTAATTTTATGTTCTATATAAACTAAATGTCTGTCTTGTTGGTTAATAGATTTCATTTTAGTGGCAAAACCGCTGCATTCTACGAATAATCTAATCAAGATTCATCATTCTTTTTTTCGTTTCCCTTTTTTTTCGGCCTCTATTCTTTAAGCTGGTTGAAACAAATTTTAAATAGCTCATGCTTGAAAATAATTTAAAATGTCACTAAATTCAGAGTCAATTTTCAAATAAATTTCATCCCCAAGTTAATATTATTTCTATTTTATCATGTAACAATTGAAATTGTTACAATGCTTAGATTTAGATGCATCTGTTTTAATATAAATACAGTAAAAGTAAAAGAGATAGCGTTATACATTGTCATAATCGTTATACATTTCAAACACTGCATTTGAATTTTGTCTGCTGTTCAAAGTAGACTACTATTTTTTGGCGACAACAGAGAATTCCACTGTTTACACAATGGAAATCTACAATGAAAGAAATAGGACTTTGTTGATAATAAGCTAGTGTTAAATGAATTTACAATAAACCTATAAAAGTCATTTCTATGGAATGTAAGCCTTGCATCAAGTCTTTTTTTTCTCTCTTTTTACTGTAAAACCATTTTTTTTTTTTAATTAATCTTAATTTCTTTGATTTTCTTTTCTGAATTCATTGCTAAAAAATGAATACATCCTACCTAAAATCAATTTTTAAAGCGAAATAGAACGTTTCATCAAGGTGAAATAATTAATAAAGTCTCCAATTATGCATATCTTTACAAATATACAATATCTTTACAAACAAGAAATGAAGAGCAGTAAAAATTACGTCATTTTGACATCATCAGATTAAATTTTCTTTATACATGCGTCAAGACAGAAATACATTTTAAATTAAGTTTGTAGACACTTTCATCAGAACAGGCTTTTTACATACACTTTATATACATTTTTTTTAATCTGTAACCATCGTGCATTAAAATAAAAACATATTTTTTATTTCATTGTAACAAAAAAAATGGCATCAATAAAATTAAAATGAATAAAGATTAAAATAAAAAGAATATTGCCCAGTTAAACTGATGGCATTGAGCTCACAGGCTACGCATACTGATTGTACATTACAGCATTATATTTTCGAGGATTAATTCCGTTCGAAAAAAAAATTAGAAGGGGAAACAGCTCTCTCCCCCTTTTTTTATACTTGATCATTGAACTTCCTAAACTATCAAGGACATGCTTTATCATATAAAAAATCTATATCCAAAATTCAGAGCAAATCGGATAATTCTTAATAAAAACCCATTTAGCATTTATATAATTTAAGAAGAGTTATCCCCCTCTTTTATACTTAACCATTAAACTTCCAAAACTATTCAGAGATTTTAACCAAATCTGACAATTCTGCTTCAAAAACCCATTTATATAAATTAAGGGGGGGGGGCATTAGAACCCCCGTTCCCCGTGTTTATATTTATTCAATGAACACCTAATAACAGTCACGGAATCGCCCCATCAGAATGATCCTATACCTAAATTTTGAACGAAAACTTAATTCTGCATGAAAAACCCATTTATATCAATTAAGGGGAGGGGCATGAGCCCCCCGTTCCCCCTCTTATACATATCGAATGAACTCCAAAAACTAATCAGGGAAGCGCCTTATCAGGATATACCTATGTACAAAATTTCAAGTGGATCGGATATTTTTATCATGAGTTATCGCGTTACGTACGAACATACATACAGAACGGGCGGGCACATAAGCTCTCAGGCTATGATAGCCTGTGAGCTAAAAACACCCAATAACTAATATTTTCGTGATGCACAGTAAATGTGAATTTTTATTCTCTTATCAATTACCGCAATTTAACTCGCAAATTAAAAAATACGTTCAAAAAGCCATGTGTCTGAGTATTTTTCATTGTTTTTCTTTTCTCTGCACCGACTGTGGTCCGACTGCTACTGTTTTAAATAAATTTCACAAAAATCTTTTAAAATTAAAAATTAAATATAAAAATGAAAAAAAAAATAAAAATAAAATACTTAGAATGGACACATCTACATGTAAACAGCTTTCATAAAAAAATAATTATAAAAATCTGGTACAGTAGAAAATTCAGGGCTGACGATTAAAAAACAGTCTGGTCTTTTAAATATACAGTTTATTATTGCATGCCCTTTAAAATATACGATAAATGATATGCACATCATGTTCCATAAAAAAATCTTGTAGTGCACTTCTGAGATTTATATCAATCTCATTATATTTCAAAGCAAACAGTTGAATTTCATTAATATACTACATACACAGATAAAATTTCACATATACCATGATGTAATAAAACTATTTAAGTATTCAAGTAAAAAAACTGTAAATGCTACACACTTTTCTTTATGTACTCAATATATACCTCAATAAAATATATAAGCTACACTGTAATCCAATCATAGTTACACAAGTTAAAGCACAGACATATAGACGGCTAGAAAGCAAACCGAATTCATAAACACTTCGCAATTATGCTGGAACGTGTTCAAACAGTTGTTTTTGTGTACTACTTTATCAAAATTCATAGAAATACTGGGTGTATTTAAACTCTTGGACAAAACTTTAAGGGGTGATAGTACACATCAAGACAAACAATATTAAATAGAAAACTAAGGGTACCAAACGTCTTCCGAAGGAGATAGGCGCCATTAAAGTTTAGGTTCTAAAATTTCAAATGATTACAAAAACAGAAAAAATGAAGAATTCGTTTGCGGTTTTCACTATATCTATTCTATGTCAACATATTCTTGAAAATAAATTATAAAGATAAATTTCAAAAAATGCCGATAGAGAAGGCTTTAGAGTTTGGAGTAACGAATAATTATTTTTTACCATTATTTTTTCCATCTCATTAAATTTTTTTAGAAGCTTATACATAAACTTAAATTTTGAGCTGAAAAACTTAATCGTTGGGAGTGGTTAGTAGTAGCGTAAAAGTAGCGCAAACTGAACTGTGTTCAATGGGTGTGTGGAGGTTCAAATTTCATATGATTATAAAAAACAGAAAAATTGGTCGATTCGTTTGCTATTTTCGCTAAAACTATTCTTTATGTCAGTATTTCTTAAAAATAAATTCTAAAGATAAATTTCAAAAAATTCCGTTAGAGGGCGCCTAAAACTTTAGAGTAACCAACAACTATTTTTAACCATTATTTTTTGTACCTATTTAAGTGCTTGTAAAAGCTTAGACTTAAATTTTGAGCTCAAAATCTGAATCGTTGTGAGTAATTAAATAACACAAAATTGAACTGTGTTCGAAGGATGGGGAGGGTAACATTTCAACTCCTGAACACAGTTCAGTTTGACCTTCTTAACACCTCCCAACGATTCAGATTTTCAGCTCAAATTTTAAGTCTAAGCTTTTGCAAGCATTTAATTAGATACAAAAAATAACGGTTAAAAATATTTGTTGGTTATGCTAAACTTTAAGACGCCCTCTAACGGAATTTTTGACATTTATCTTTAAAATTTATTTTCAAGGAAATACTGACATAAAGAATAATTTCAGCGAAAACCGCAAACGAATCGACCAATTTTTCCATTTTTTTTATAATCATTTGAAATTGGAACCTTCCCACCCCCACTGAACACAGTTCAGTTTGCGCTACTTAACCACTCCCAACGATTCAGATTTTCAGCTCAAAACTTAAGTTTTTGTCTAAGCTTCTAAAAAAATTTAATAAGATGCAAAAAATAACTGTAAAAAATAGTCGTACGTTACTCCAAAGTCTAAAGCGCCCTCTATCGGCATTTTTTGAGATTTATCTTTATAATTTATTTTCAACCTAATACTGACATAAAGAATAGTTTTAAGCAAACCGCAAATCAATTGAGCAATTTTTCAGTTTTTTATAATTATTTGAAATTTTGGACAGTATATTTTAATGGTGGCTATCTCATTCGGAAAACGTTTGGGACCCTTGCGTTCCTATTTAATATTGTTTGTCTTGATGTGTACTATCATCCCTTAAAGTTTTGCCCAAGAGTTTAGATATACCCTGTACAGAGTTTATAGTTCTATTGATTAATTCAGATTTGACTACCTATTTGAAGAAAAATCTCAAAAATACATTAAATTCGATAATTCCGTCATTACTATAACATTTGTATGTACGTTTTGCACTCTTAAAAACAAAAACAAAAAATATAAACCACTGATTGAAGCTATCATAATCTATAGGAAGGACAAAAAGATATGAAATTAAGTAATGTCGTGCATGATCAGTATAATGCATTTATGAAGATCAATTTAGGATTAAAAAAAAAAACTGACTGACTCGTGTACTAAATGAATCTGAAGTTTGATGAAATCCATGCATTAGTTCTTGCAATAGAGCTCTTGCAATAATCACGAATCAATGTAACACCACCTATTGAGCGATTTACACCAAAACGTAATTAGCCCAATGTTATGTCAAATAATAACTAAAAATCTAAAGTTTTATGAAAATCCTTACGTTAGTTCTTGAAATATGGCTGTCGTAGAAATTGTAAATAATGCAGCATAGCAGCGCCACTTGTTGGGCGATATACGCCAAAACCTAATCAAATTTAGTTTATATCAAGCCTAACATAATCTAAAGTTTTGTGAAATTCTGTGCATTAGTTCTTGAGACATAACGCCTACAAAATTTTTGTTACATACTAACAGACAGACTGACTGACACAACAAATAGACTCACAGACAGACATTTTGTAAAAACATGTGTTTGGGTTCTCTGATCCCTAAAACGTGTAAATCCTTCAAAAACCGGATTTTAAAAATTTTCACGAATCCAATACTTTTTTCTTGTAAAGAGAGGAGAAAGTTAAAACATAACTGGATGCGGGAACTTTAAAGTATACAAATCTCGCAAATGCGCGAAATTTGTCAACGATACGATCACCATATCATATGCATTGCAACTCAATCATTTTGTCGAAAAGAATAATCGGTATTAGAGATTTCAGACTGTCATCGTCCGATAATGAGGAGAAAAAGACCTAAATGAATCAAGATTGCGGCTAAGACAAACCAAAAAAAAAAAAAAAAAAAAAAAAAAAAAACCAAAAAAAAACAAGTGAATTGCTAATAAAATTTGTGTTGCGTCTTGTAATTAAAAATTTTAATGTGATTAAAAGTGCGTATAAAGGACATCTTCATTTATTGAATATATTTTGATTTTTTTAAAATTTATAATAAAATAAGATAGGTATACAATTTATTAAAACATATATGACAGCTCCGCGCTCATAAGACAAAAGAAAAAAATATTGTACTGGATACAGCAAAAAAAAAAAAAAAAAAAAAAAAAAGTCGTAACCGCGGTCATTAAAAACACGAGTATATACACTTCCCACTTATACAAAAAAAAAATCAAATCCTGGTTACAGTAATAAAAAAATAATATTCTGGTTACAGTACTCTGATCTCGTAATTAAAAAAAAACATACATGAATTTCGATAATGATACGATTGCTGCAAATTGTGCAAAGCGTGCTTAGCACCTTTGAAAACAAAAAAAAAGTAAATCATGATTGGATGAATTAGCCTCATTGTATAATTTTCTATTTAATGTATGAAATTCAGTAATTTCCAAAATTACCAATTTAAGAGTCTAATTATTTAACTTTTATCTAATAAATAGGCTACGAATTGCTTATTTTTTAAGGATTAAAAAACATAATTAAGTCCAAGTTAAAACAAGTATCTGGATTTAATATTAACATTTACAGTAGTAAAAATAAAATGTCTGTCAAATAATAAAACGGTTCGTGTTTTCCATAATCTGGCTTCTTGACGGTCTTAAATAATTGGACACATTTTAATGTACTTTATCGCTAAATATAATTCGACTGGAATAGCTCGATATGCTTAGCCATAAGTTATACAAACTTTATATAGTATGTTCTTTGTTTATGAAGTCAGTTTTATGCAACATATACAGGGTAATTATAAATTAACGTGAGGAGTTCAGAGCCCTCTAGCGAGTAAAGTACTGGACGAATCATAGCCAAATTGGATGAGCATACATAGTAGACCATGGGTTTTCAAATTCTTAAAATTAAAAAATTAAATTAAAATCTTGTAAAAAAAGTAAGTAAAAAAGTAGTAATAAAAAAATCGCCACTAGAGACAGTTTTAGCTTTATTTACCGACTAAATTGCATTAATTTGCATAAAATCCGTTTTGTGTAGCAATCATGAGTATAAAAAGAAAGTTCTCATCATTATCAACTCTCACCATACGGGACCATGCTTTGCTAGTCAAGCTGTTATCAGTAGAACGAGAATTGCAATGCTGCTCTTCCTGAATTTCACCGATTAAAGAATTTGCGAAAAGAACCGATGAGCATAACAAATTTACAAAAGATGGTTCATACATTTGAAACAACGTGGCAATAAGGCCAAGTGACTAATCAGTAACAAGTTATCGAAGTTATAACTGCAATTCTCGAACAAGAGATGAAAAATATGAAGGGTACCTATTAGTGCTCGAGCAGTATCTCAGCAGTATAAAATTGATATGTACTGTATTTTTTGAAATTCAATCATTCAATATTTACACTAATACACTTTTGGTGCGCCAAAATTACCCCTAGTGGCGACTTTTTTTTTTTTGGGGGGGGGGGGGGGGACCAGCAAAGCATGATCCCGTAAGGTGAGAGACATCGCAAAGCAGTTGGTCTGAGAATGATGAGAACTCTCGTAGCCTTTCCTTTTATACTCATGATCGCTACACAGAACTGATTTTATGTAAACTAATGCATTTTAGTCGGTAAACAATGCTAAAATTGCCCCTAGTGGCGATTTTTTTTTCTTTATTTTTTTATAAGAATTCGAAATCCCATGATCTACTATGTATGCTGATCAAGTTTGGTTATGTTTCGCCTAAAACTTTACTCGCTAGAGGGCTCTGAACACCTCACGTTAATTATTAACCACCCTGTATTTATCACTATTGAGTCACATTATTGTACAAATACGAAATAAACAAATAAATAAAATCCTACTAATTAATCATTCATTTATAACTGTAATAATGAATATTTAATTTTAAATATGGTTGGATAAATTATTAAAGCTATTTAAATTTATTAACATATTTATCTTACTTAACATTTATCGTATTAAACAGATTTACAACAGTAAAATTAAATTTGTAATAAACCACGCTCGCAAAAATATGGTAATTTTTCATTGCATAAGAATACGGGCTGTGAGGAAATGTTAATAGTTAATTGCAAATAGTTAAGAAGAAAAAATGTTTATGTATAGTATTTGGTCTTGACGTAATAACTAATAAAGTTTTTGTATATATTCTTTTGTAAAACTTTGTACTATTAAAGCGAATAATTTATCCTGGCAACCATTGTCTGTTGCAAGATTACTATTAAATGTAAATATTGAATGCAAAGATTTATTCATTGTGTTATTCATGACGTGTCGAACAAAAACAATTCTTGTAGATATTCTTTTCTGCAGTTTTTGTCGAAATAAAACGATTAATTTCCTCACAAAATCATTTTCTGATGCTCGCTAATTATTTATTGTGAATAATGAAATGCAATTTTTGTTTTGTTATTATTCATGAATGTATTAAACATAAAAGCACATATTCTTTTGGGCATCTTTTGTTCTAATAAAGTGCTTAATTTATCACAACAATCATTTTCAACGTCCATTAATTATTAATTGCAAACAGTGAAAATACAAGAAACAAAACTTAAATGTGTCAGAGAATATGCTTTTAATGAAGTATTTAATACGATTTCAAATAATGAAGTCAATGGGTGTTTTATATCACGTTCACTGCCGCTCACGGGAAAGCGCGTGAAATGGCGCTAACGTTAAGGGGGCCACTCACGCGCCAGTGCGGTTTGTGGGGTGATGTCCAATAGCCAGTCAGGCGCTGGCGTGTTAAAATCTTTCACTGATTTTTTGTTATAAAAAGTAAATCGGCTTCTGGGAAAAACACACTTCTACGGTGCGGCATTATCTAGCATCACATTTTTACGTAAGCGGCAGCGAACGTGTTAAGTATGTTATTTGCTTATAAAGGCGAATAGTATAAAATGTCATATTTTGATCATCCGAGATATTGTATGCATCCATTGAAAACAGCTCAAATTTTCAAAAGGAAAATTTATTTCTTTTTAGATTTTCTTTTAGAGAAATAATTAGAGAAATTTGGAAGAACTTAAATAATAACTTAAATTTTATGTACTTATGTGTCATTTCTTGGTATATGTATGCCAGGATAATGGTAATTTCATTCAAAACATGTTATATATATCTACTAGCTGTTACCCGTGACTTCGTTCACATAACATTTAAAGAAGAATTGATTAATCAAGCAAAAAAGTTCGTTGGTTAAAAGCATGTGTAATTAACTTTTTATCGCGATTTATAGTAAAAAACTTCGGATGATCCATATTTGCCGATTTTTTTGCTGGTTGAAATTTTCCTTTCAGCGATTTCTACTAATAGATAGAAAGATTCTTGAATACGTTTGTTCAGCCCTGTAGTTTACCTAATACCTTTAATACACGAAAGTATTTTTCTAAAATTTTGCTCAAACAAAAATATTCCTTATTACTACCTAAATTACATTTTCAGAAATTGTCATCCGAAGGCAACCATGAATCCAGTTCTTTGCGTGACCCTGTATATCATTTTATCTATATACTACAAACATTTCTTACTTTTCTGAAGCAGTTCAAAATAAAAATGCATATATTTTTTTTTAAACACCTTTAAGTAAATTACGCTCATATTCAGTAACCTTTCCGAGATTTTTATTGTAACTCTGTATATCTAAATTGTGTAAATATTACCATTTATACTCACCATTTAATATGCATACATTTAGTGAAACTTAAAAGCACATATCATATTTCAAAATGCATTTAATCCATGCAACAGTGATCAGTCATCATATACAGTACTTCGGACAGAATATTCCTATTTGAAATATTTTGTGTGTCCTTGTAAATGCTATGTACTATGAATTATGCATGAAATAACTCACATTAAGCCTCATGAACGCATATCAATTTGATTATACATGAAATCGCTTATCATAATTAAAATATGTCGCAAGCTGTTCCCCCCTTTATTCTTATGCAATAGCTTAGACATAAGAATTATGGGAGGGTCTTCTGTGTGATCCTGTAAATGAACAATAAGTGTCCTTTTCACTGCACACTTTATAAAATACATATTTTAGTGCTCTTTGTAGATGCATATAAATTTGAATATGTTTCACACGGTGTACCATCGTTAAAATTCAATTGAAACGAAACGATTTTTCCCCATAATGCTGTAATGTAAGGAAAATTTTTGACTATCCCTGTAAACAAACTAATCATGGCAGAAACTTCATTTTCAATAGGTATTCGTGCTAAGGTAAACGTTAATAACATTCAAAAATTTCATGGCAATCCAAGTATATTTACGAAAGTTAGAAAGAGGCCAGACAGACAACAAACCGAAAGCATAATAACTTTTCAACTTTGTTGGAAAGTCTTAAAAAATAGAGTCAAAATATGTATATGAATCAGTAGTTTTATTTTCCGCCTTTTTCTCACAAAAAAATTCTTTCATTGATAATTATGAGTTTTGAATAAAAATTTTCATTTGTATGTAACTTACAACTTATTAATTAGTACAAATAAAAAATATTTCTCATCCAGTTTAAATATGACGTCATTGTTTGTCTAAATCCATTAGCTACTGATATTCATGTCCTTTGTATTTTTAACGACTACTATAAAATACCTGTTTTACTTCAACTATGACGTCACATTTTTCAAAGTGAAATATTTTCTTAAAATTATAACTCTTTTTCATTCTTTTTACTTATAATTTATGTCGCCATTTTTGACACAAAAATTCTCATTAACTAAACAAATATTCTTGTTAAATATATTATAAAAAATGCACCTTTTATTTTTCTTTCAAATATGACGTCATATTTATTTTCTTTTAAATTATTTTATTTTTTATTCTCGGATGGAAATTGTTCAATTTAAAATTTATAACCGCTGAGAAATTATTATTCCAGATTTTGATTTTCTTGGCAATAGGAAAAAAATGGTTATTTTTTATCAGAAAAATGTTAATTGATTCTGTATGAATAATAATGAAATTTTGAATTATTAAGAAAAATATTTGAATAAACCAATTAAAAATTAGCCTATGTTCATTTCCGGGCTTTAATTTATCTATATGCAAAGATTCAAAGACATTAATCCATCCGTTTTGATGCCAATTTCATTCCAATTTTCGGGCACACTTTCACATTTATAATATATATAAGATATATACAGGGTGATTCCAAATTTTTTTTACAATAAAAGAGGGGTCATAGTACAAATCAAGACAAACAATATTAAATATGAGACCAAGGGTCCCAAACGTTTTCCAAAGGAGATAACCGCCATTAAAGTTTAGGGACCAAAATTTCAAATAAACATAAAAAACGGAAAAATCAGTCTATTGATTTGCGGTTTTCACTAAAATTATTCTTTATGTCGGCTTTTTTTTAAATTAAATTATAAAGATAAATTTCAAAAATGCCGATAGAGGGCGCTTTAGACTTTGGAGTAACGATTAACTTTTTTGGCGTTATCTTTTGCATCTCATTAAATGTTTTCGTAAGCTTGGACTCAAACTTAAATTTTGAGCTCAAAATCTGAATAATTAGAAGTAGTTAAGTAGCGCAAATTGAAGTGTCTTCAGGAGTTGAAATTTAACCCTTCCCCCTCCTCGAACACAATTCAATTTTTCGCTACTTAAACACTCCCAACGATTCAGAATTTGAGCCTAAAATTTAAGTTTATGCATTTGAAAGCATTTAATGAGATTAAAAAAATAGCAGTTAAAAATAGTTGTACGCTACTCCAAAGTCTAAGGCGCCCTCTACCGGCATTTTTTGAATTTTATCTTTAAAATTTGTTTTCAAGAAAATGCTCATTTAAAAATTAGTTTTAGCTAAAACCGCAAACGAATCGACCAATTTTTCCGGTTTTATAATCATTTGAAATTTGAATCCTCTGAACACAGTTCAGTTTGTCTATTTAATCACTCCCAACTATTGAGGTTTTGACCTCAAAATTTAAGTTTAAGCGCACGAAAGCATTTTAATAAGATGCAAAAAATACCGTCAAAAAGTAGTTGTTCGTTTCTCCAAAGTCTAAAGCGCCCTCTATCGGCATTTTTTGAAATTTATCTTTATTATTTAATTTCAAGAAAATGCCGACATAAATATTAATTTTGATGATAATCGCAAATCGATCGACCGATTTTTCCGTTTTTTTTTTGTGTTTTTGAAATTTTGGTGCCTAAACTTTAATGGCGGCTATCTCCTTTGGAAAACGTTTGGGACCCTTGGTCTCCTATTTAATATTGTTTGTCTTGATGTGTACTATCACCCCTCTTTTATTGTAAAAAAATTTAGAATCACCCTGTATATATATTTTTTTTATCTAACATTTGAATTTTGTTTGAAGAAACATGTTTTCAATATAGCAGCTCAAATTCCATGTAACGTTCAGTTTTATTTGTTAGTTTGGGGAAGCAGGAAAACGAGATAATAAAAGTCTACTCAATTTTTATAAAGGTTTTAATCACATAATTTTCAATGAAATATCTAGAACCTCTTGTTGGTAGTTATGATTTTACTATTTATGACATGAACTCTGTCAAAAATCAGCGTCATATTTATGCATTATGAAAAACTAAAATGCTGGCAATATTTTGATTTGTAATTTTTTAATAGTAAAATGTATTATTTATCTGCAATTTCAATTATGCAAATTTCAAGATCTTCAAAGTGGATTGCGAAATATTTTTTTTAACAATAGTACAAATGAAACGCCTTTGAAAATAAGCACAATGTAAAAAAAATCCGTTAAATTTACGGCAAAAACTGCTAGCAGCAATGTTGCCAGTAGTTTTTGTCGTAAAAATTGCAGTAAAATTAGATGCAATAAAAAAATTACATCTAATTTTACTGAAATTTTTGCAGCAAAAACTGCTGGCAACATTGCTGTTTTTAACAGTTTTTAGCAGTTTTTAACAAAAATTTAACGGATTTTTTTTTTTTTTTTTTTTTTTTTTTTTTTTTTTTTTTTTTTTTTTTTTTTTTTTTACAGTGCATAAAATTAGACAGACATTTTAATTTTTGTAAATAAATAAATATTTCTCTGTTTGCGAGTTTAGACTTTAAAATGGGAAAATTACTAAAAATATCGGTTTAATTTATAAAATGTTGTTTCAACTAATAAATGTATGGAAAATAAGTTAACATTTCCTTTATAGATTTCTTTTAAATTTTAAAATTCAGGTTAAACAATTTTGTTAGCATTGTTTATTTTATTTTCGCGAGAATTACATTGTTAAAAGTAAACTTTGACATTTTCCATGCATTTTCAGGAAAGAGTAATTATTTAAATCTCTAAAAATACTCAAATGCAAATTGAGTTACATTCTAAATTATTTTAAACGATTATTTAAACATGTACTAAATCCCGCTTAAGCACGATTTCCGATTTTAGAAACGATCTCTTCAACAGTAGAAAGGTTTTCAAATGTGTCTCACATTGTACAAAATATATAAAGCATGTTTGTTAAATAAAATTTAACAGCTAGAATAGTTAAATGTAATGAATAATAAAAGAAAAATATGTATAACTATGTTTGCACAAGAAACTAAATGCAATAACAATATATTTCAACTTTAAACTTTTTTTTATAAATTAAACAGATACATTTAATAAGTATTTATATGTGCACAAGGAAAGAATAGATTTTACTTCTTCAATATAAGCACAGAATATGAAACTCTTTCCAGTACTTCCAAACTACTTTAACAAAACTTCGCTGTTTAATAGAGTAGATATAATAACTAAGAAACTATTTCACAAAACTGAGATCTATAATGATCTGTAGATTTCTATATGCCTTTCATAATATAATAAAATTTAGTATTGTATGAAAATATGTAACACAGTTAAAAATTCACCTACAATAATTTCTACCATTAAACGATAACATATCTATATTATAAAAGCCAAACGTATCTGTGCGTAACTCATACGTCATTTTATGAATGGCAACACTTCCCCCTGCAATTTCGGGTTTGCAGTTTTCGCTACTGCAAATTTTACATTTTTAAACATAGCATATTTAAAATTTTTACATCGTCGTATCGAGAAAAAAATGTACTTTTAAATGCAATTTGTTTGAAAGCTGTATCTCAATTCATGTTTGAGACATTAATTTTTTTTTTATAATTATTAGTAACAATTTTCTAATTGTGGCAACAGAATCACTCCATTTTCTCTTAAAATTTAAAAAAAATTTAAAAGGCGTATACTATTTATCGTTTGTTATGAAATCAGGTGAATTTCGGTTTCATATTGCTTAATAATTTGGATAATTGGGCTTTATAGTATTTTGTTAAATTTAGCTTAAAATAATATTTGTTTCAGAGTAGACTGACCAATATCAGATGTATTTTTTACTGTGACTAATTTTGTTGATTTATTATAATTAAATAAAACAGTTCTTTCTTAACCACTTAATCGTCGCGCCCGAAACATTCACGGTCTGCAAGTTTCACGGCTTGTATTCAAAATTGTTTGATTCCCAGTAGTTTAATAAATTAGTGCAATTGGTTTTATTTTGGTATCAATTTATTTGTCATTAAATAGTTGAATATTTTTTTTTCAAAAAAGTGGTGGCAATATTAAATTTGAATTTTTAAACCGTAATTTAATGCGACCATTAAGTAGTTAAAGATTGTCTTTCATCGAATTTTGAGGGGTTCCACCTCGTAATAATAATAACCGAATCGAGTCGCAGTTCAAATCCCGATAATTTTTGCGGAAAATTTAGTGTTAAAGATGTTAAGGTCGAGAAACGTAAGAAATTTAATGTTATATGACATTTGTTAAAATAAATAGCTGTTTTGTAAAAATAAAGATATTCTGTACATATAATATTATGATGAATAATATATATGATATATATGACTAAATATATATGACTAAAATCATGTTCTCCGATTGAAAGAAAAAACTGGTTCAGTGACTGTCACGGAATTGTAGATATGTTTAATAAGAATGGTTAAAAACAGTTAGTAAAACTTAATTATTTCTTCAATACTCTTAAATGTATTTAATTTTTTTAATATAAATCAACACGCTTCTACTTTTACCACAAATTAACATGGGATTTTACGATCGGTGTGTTTCAAGTAAAATGAATAAGATTAATTTTGAATCATGAGTCACTTAAAAACGATTGAAAATAAACCACGCATACTAAACTGAAATGTCCGTTATTAGATTTATTTAGAGAAAATTTGGATCTACATAGGTATTTTATAATACTATTTTCATATTACATGATAATTTGTAAAAGCCTCAACAATGAACACTTGCATATTTTAGTTTAAAATGTCTTTAAAGAATAAATTGTCTTTAAAATACAGGGTGTTTATAAAGTCCTGGACCAATGTTGATGTTTAATAATAAAAATAGATTAAAATTAATAACATAAGACTCAAAAAGTTTCATGGCCCTTGTCTTCCTTGAACTTCCACGTGTGCCCCTTTTGTCACACGGAGAACATCAAGTCGATAGTCAATTTCACGCCAAGTAGCGGCAAGCATGTCGGCATATATAGAGGCTATTGCAGGCTTTTAAGTTCTATACTTAGACATGTTGGAAAACTTCGTAACTTCTTTAGAAGAGCTTCAGCCACATGTTTTTTTTTTTTTTTTTTTTTTTTTTTTTTTTTTTTTTTTTTTGCAACAAGATGGTGCACCACCTCATTGGGGTATCATTGTTCGTACTTCTTTGAATGACCATTTTCCAAGAAGATAGATTGGAAAGTTAAATTCCTTGGTCACCCAGATCACCAGATACAACGCCGCTAGGCTTTTTCCTTTGGGGATTTGTAAAAGACAATGTTTACAGGAAGAGAATGTTGAACATTGATGACTTAAAAGCCAGAATTACAACCGCAATAGCCTCTGTGGATGCCAACATGCTTGCCGCTACCTGGCGTGAAATTGACTATTCACTTCATATTCTCCGTGCGACGAAGGGGGCACTCGTGGAAGTTCATTGACAAGGGTCATGAAAGTTTTTGAGTCTATCTAACCATTTATGTTATTAATTTTAATCTATCTTTATTATTTTATGAGTTATTAAACCTCAAAATGGGTCCGGGACTTTACAAACACCATGCATGTCCTTAAATTATGAATTATTAATTGGATTATTAAAAATTTATAATAAGAATAACATATGTATTTTCATCATCTTTAGAGTAAATATGTCAAAATATTCTAAAATTAACTGCTCGCTTAAAGTTTTCTTCAAAATTATATCTTAAATTTTATAATATGCAATCAAAATCTTACGTGAAAAAAGTAAAAGAAAAAAAATAAATAAAAAACATTTATCTCCCTTTTTAGTACACAAAAGCGTAACTAAATATAAGTAATATAATATATAAAAATAACAGTATAAAATACAAAAATAATAAATATATAAATATAACAAAATATATAAAAATAATTTAAAATACGATGATATGCATCAAATGCAAAAATAAATAGTGACCAATATACTTAAAGTTAATCTTAATAAAATGTATCATTATTTTTATTGTACATACCATCAAAAAATAATACTTAACAAGCATATAATAAAACTTACCAAAAATGTCAGAAATTGCATGTCAAGCGTAGCAATTGAGATGCGTTTAGTACCATAAAGAAGTTTAAAAAATATTCAAATTTTGGTGTTATAGTATACAATACTCCGGATTACATTATAGTCACCGAAATCTTTTGTGTGTTCCTGTAAGTACGATCTGCTTTTTACTATACAGAAGGTAATTTATTGTAAACCTCAGCAACACATATTAATTTAAAAAAAAATGCGATATAGTTTAATATAATTAAAACGAGTCGCAAACAATGTTTTCCCTCTATACCATTATGTAATGGAATGTTTTTCTGTGGCCCTATTAATTAATAACGAATATTTTTATTACCACAGATTGTACAAAATGTATATTTTAGTAAATACTTGATAAATGCATATCAATTTTATTATGTTCAAAGAGTGTAGCATCATTAAAATTCACTTGAAACTATTTTTTCCATTGATCGTAATGTAACGGAATACTTTTGACTCTGTACTTGAACTATACATCCGATTTTCATAAAATATGAAATGACTCGACAAAATTATGCATCGATTTATATTTTAAATTTCAAACGATTTGATTGTGTATTTTTTGTTCTGTTATATTGTTATGACAGACGGACGTCATGACGACTATAGCTGTTACGTATTTACACAATTACGAACACACCTGAAAAGATCAGTGTGAATGAAAATATTTAGATTAAATGATTTCGTCACAGTTCTAGCTAAATTGAAACTACCGATTTAGGCTAAATTTTAAAATCCGAAAAAGTAATTCATATTTCTAACAATTTCACATCATAATGGTAGCGAGACAAGTCGAGTGAAAATATAAGTGTATGTTTATACTCAAACGAAGAAAAGACTCTTGCACTTGTTGAATGAGAAACATGTGGCAAAATTTCCAGGGTCTCTTTTATCCAGAAATAGCTTCAACAGCCAACGATTCACTTAGGGAGAATTTTCGAAAACGCATTTGGAGTGGGAGGATTGAAAAAATATTTATTTAGCGCTGAACATTTACATTTGTTTAATATTTCTGTTGCGACTGTAAAATAAAACTCTGCAACAGTATTGAATATTTTGAATATATTTCATTCAAAGTAAAGTATATAAAAAATAAAAGGTAGAAAAATTTATTCTTAAATACAAATTTCATTTCTAAGAATGTTCGTTTTCTCACCATTCATTTTTGATAAATCAATCTTCTCTATTACATTACCCAGTTATTTTAGTAAAAACTGAATATTTTTATCTATTACATAACATAGTGGTTTTATTTTTTTGCCTTAATACAACATAGTCAAAAAAGGAAAATCTTCTATTATATTTTAATGTATTGATATATATTAGATCTACTTTTGAGTCAAAGAGACTGGGCGGATTTAATTTTGTCGCTAGAGTTAAGTAAAATAAACGAGTAAAATACTCTGAAACGTTTAAAAATTGTTAAAAGCCATCAAAGATGCACAATTATTTTACTTTTTAGTACACAAAAATTTAACTAAATGTAAGTAAGATAATGTAAAAAAAATAACAGCAATAAAATATATAAAAATAATAAAACATATAAAAATAATATAAAATATGATAATTTGCATCAAATAAAGAAACAAATAGAGTCCAATGTGCTTAAAGTAATCATGATAAAATGTATCATTTATTATTATAAAGTATATTAAAAAATACATAGCAAGCAACTAACAAACTTATTTAAAAAAAGCATGAATGAGAATTTTTACATTAAATGATTTGGTCACAGTTCGAGCTAAATATAAACTACCGATTTAGGCTAAATTTTAAAATCCGAAAAAGTAATTCATATTTCTAACAATTTCACATTATAATGGTAGCGAGACAAGTCGAGTGAAAATATAAACGTATGTTTATACTCAAACGAAGAAAAGGACTTTTGCACTTGTTGAATGAGAAACATGTGGCAGAATTTTCAGGGTCTCTTTCATCCAGAAATAGCTTCAACAGCCAAACGATTCACTTAGGGAGAATTTTCGAAAACGCATTTGGAGCGGGAGGATTGAAAAAATATTTATTTAGCGCTGAACATTTACATTCGTTTTAATATTTCTGTTGCGAATGTAAAATAAAACTGCAACAGTATTGAATATTTTGAATGTATTTCATTCAGAGTAAGGTGCATGGAAAATAGAAGGTAGAAAGGTTTATTCTCAAATACAAAATTCATTTCTAAGAGTGAAAATTTTCTCACCATATATTTTTCATAAATCAGTCTTCTCTGTTACGCACTTCAGTTATTTCGGTATAGTCTGAATATTTTTATGTTTCATATCACCGTGGTTTCATCTTTTTTGGCCGAATACATCATAGAAAAAAAGGGGGGGAATTTATGTATATAAGTTCTATTTTTACGCAAAAGAGATGGGCCGATTTAATTTTGTCGCCAGAGTTAAGTAAAATATTCTAAAACGGTAAACATTGCTGCATATGCTATCAAAGGTGCACAAAAGGCGCAAAATTATTGTGCTTTAGCACACAAAATTATATCTTACTATAAGTAATATAATGTATAAAAGTAACAGCAATAAAATATATAAACAAATAAAATATTTAAAATCAGTAAAATATATAAAATATAATAAAATATGTAAAAATATTATAAGATATGATAATATGCATCGAATAAAGAAATAAATAGGGCCCAATATATTTAGAATTGTAATTGATATATGTATCCCTTATTATTATACAGGCTATCAAAAAATACATAGCCAGCACATAAAAACTTATCCTTAAAAAATATGAATAAAAATTTTTATTTGAAATAGTGTGAGTGAAAATTAATTTAAATGATCTGGTCATAGTTAGAGCTAAATTGAAACTACATATTTAGGCAAAATTTTAAAATCCGAAAAAGCAACTCCTATTTCTAACAATTTCACATCACAATGGTAGCGAGACAAGTCGAGTGAAAATATAAACGTATGTTTACACTCAAACGAAGAAAAGGACTCTTGCACTTGTTGAATGAGAAACATGTGGCAGAATTTTCAGGGTCTCTTTCATCCAGAAATAGCTTCAACAGCCAAACGATTCACTTAGAGAGAATTTTCGAAAACGCATTTGAAGCGGGAGCTTTGAAAAAAAATATTTATTTAGCGCTGGACATTTATATTCGTTTAATATTTCTGTTGCGAATGTAAAATAAAACTTTGCAGCTGTATTGAATATTTTGAATACATTTCATTCTGATTAAGGTATATAGAAAATAAAAGTTATAAAGGTTTATTCTCAAATACAAAATTCATTTCTAAGAATGAAAGTTTTCTCACCATATATTTTTCATAAATGGATCTTCTCTATTACATTCTCTAGTTATTTCGGTACAGTCTGAATATTTTCCTCTATTACATATCTTAGTGATTTCATCTTTTTTCCTGAATACAACATAGTGAAGAAAGGACATTTTTCTTCTATGTTTTTTTGTACTGTTGTATATTAGTTCTATTTTTAAGCGTAAAGAGACTGGACCGATATAATTTTGTCGCCAGAGTTACATTTAAAAAAAGAGTAAAATGCTCCAAAATCTTTATACATTGTCACAAACAATCAGAATTTCTAAAGGACTTTAATGTATATACGTGAATAATTAAATATGAAATATTCATATAATATAACAAATTTAATATATAACAAATATAATATATTTATATAAAGAGTAGTATATACTATTAGTTTTCATTTAGAACCAAATTACAGATTTTTTTTTTTTTTTTTTTTTTTTTTGTATATTGATATTATCAGTTCTGGTCATGTCTAAGAAAAGCATAAACAAAAGAATTGCTTTAAAAATGCAAAAAACTGTGTTACTAATCGAAGAAAATCTATAAGGCTCTTATAAAAAATATTATAAACATTGAAGAACCAGGTAATTTTTTATAGGAGATCTATATTCGTACTTTATAAAGAGAGACTATGAAATCCGCTATTCTAACTCCAATCTAGCAATTTCTTTTTGTGTGTGTACCTTCTTAGATATGACATCAGGTCTCTTGAAATTAGAAATATTTCGTCTGTACACTGTTAAAACTAATGGTGACACATTACACCTTTTAAGAGTGAAAGGCTTGTCTTACTGGTAACACTCCTAAAAGAGTCAGAATGGCACCTTTAATTAGGGTGAAAAGATGGCACCCTTAATCCAGAGTACCCATTAATAAAAAATTAAAAAATATACAAACCGACTTTTGGCCCACGAAGGATTCGAACCCACAACGTCTGATTACAAGCTCAGCACTCTATTCGCTCGGCCATCGAGCTCACCTACAAAGTCTCCCTGAAATGTTCAAATGTCCTGAAATTCAAAGGTTGCTTTATATAAAAAAGCTCGCCAAAAATTAGCCATCCGAAATTCTAAACAAAGCATATAGAGCATATAGGGATAGCATATAGCGGTGATAGTCATCATAGGAAGAAATTGCTGTGTTGATCCACCAGTGACGGCGAGTTGAATGGCAAGGATACACGTCACAGAGCATGCGCAAATGACTAAGGGTTGAAAATCTTCCAACGGTATGCATTGCGCGGCACCCTAATTAGCGTGAAATACCCAATGAGAGATCAAAAGGCACCCCAAACACATTTTCAAACCCGTGAGTGTCAAATGCAACCAATTTGTCACCTTTATTTTTAACAGTGTAGGAAATGTTTTAATAGCAGTTTTTTTGCATTATTGCATTGTTAGTGTGCTATTAAAAAACGTATAAAAGTAGGCATGGATTTGAACCAAATTTCATATTCATAATTTTGGATATGTCAAGCAAGCATTCCTTGAATTTCCAAAAATTCCATTGAAAGGTTGCGCTGTAATATCTATTTTCTTATTATTTTCTCGATTTTTCATTATTCTATTATACATCGGCAACTAGTGTTGCCTATTACTGCAGATGACATAAAGTTGCGAAATAAACAGATTCTATATATAAAGATAAATTTGTGTTACATGAAACCTCCCAAAATTTATTATTAGACTTTAAGTAAGTAAGGACAATAAACAATTGAACTATTTGAGGTCAATAACAATAGTTAATACAATTGTTTCAACTTCGACATTCATGCAAATATTTGCAATTTATTGCAAAAAAAACTTAATGATAAAACCTACATAGCTTATTTTGTTACGTTGAATTCCTTTAGAATATGGTAATTAAATACATAAATTGAAAAAAAAATGTAACACTATAGATCTTTTTTAAATTAAAATACTATATTTATTTTAAAGGGGTGTTCATCAAAAACATATAAATTTGAATGAAATATAGGATTATGTATTTTTATGTATAAAAATAGTATTTTACTGGATATGATGATCCCAAAACCAGTATCTCAACTGATATATGTATATGTATATATATATATATATATATATATATATATATATATATATATATATATATATATATATATAGCCTTTTAAAGTTACTATAACCTTCAGAATATTTTACGAAATTCTAAAACAGATGCATACTTGGTATCATATTTTTTATCTTTCTTTAAAATATCAACGTAAGTTGATAGCAGGCAAAAGCGAAGAACCTATAAGCCATTTATTTCATCACAGCAAAAAAAATTCACAAATCTAGTTTTTTGAATATATTTGCTTTTACGTTCTTTCATTCAGAATAATACTCATGCATTTAGTTCATATTTATCCTTAAAATGTAAGTAATATTTAAAGAATGAAATCTGTATTTATTCTTCGAAATTTCATTGCGAATTTTTTTTCGGAACAATGCCAATCTAAATCCCAAAGCTTTTTTGACTGTAATGGATATTTCGAAGGTCGTTCAATTTTTGCCATGCCATTCTATACAGCTTTCCTTGTAAAAACTTGAAGCCATTAGATTCGAAAAATATCTAATTACAATAACATATAATTGAAGAGCTTGTTCGAAAAAAACATGTTATGATACATTTTCTCAAAAATACTAAAATACCAAAATTCTATTCATAAGTAAGGTCTCCACAAATATATTCAGAAAATTTTGAAAAAAAAATTCTAATTAAACTATTTATATGTGGAATAAATCATCAGTCAAATTTACAGTAAAAAGCCTGTAAAAAATAAAATATTTTCAAGTTTTGCGTCGAGCGATTTGGCGAGAAGCATTTTTGGTCGTCAAAATCAAACAATTTTAATGCAACTCAATATCACTTAATTTTGAAAATGTGTGTAATTAGTACTTAATGAATTTAGACTTATACAATAATAGAGTTTAATGCATACATATATAGATATACACACATATATATATACACTAGCGCACCCGACAGGCGTTGTCCTGTCACCGACAGACGTCGTTCTTGGCACCCACTCCAGAAAATCAAATAAATGTACGTAAATATGGTAATATGCAGAATAAACACTATGCTCTTAATTTAATTTCTTATTACAATTATGTAAGGAAATTATTTTTTACTCTTCATTAGTTTTTGAAGTCGGTTCAATTTTTGATAGAAAAGTTTATTTTTCTAATTTTAGTTAAAAGTTAACGATTGTCTGAAGTCGGTTAATCAAAATTATAATACAGGAAATATTATTCTAAAGCATACGTGTTTGTCAGCAGTAGGGTTCGAACACGCGATCTCTTTCTTCAAGAAGCTGAGCTTAAAACTGGCGCCTTAGAACGCTCCGACATTCCGTCCGCACTCCATTCATCGAACTTATTCAACACATTTAATTAGCGAAAAATCACTAACTATTAGTTTAAGCCTAATTACAAAAAAAGTACTGAATCAAATTCAAAGAAATGTGAATCTAAACCATTCTCAAATCCACTGGAACGCACACACAAAATTTCATTAAAATCGGTCCAGTCGTTTAGGAGGAGTTCAGTGACATACACACGCACAGAAGATTTTTATATATAAAGATAAGCATTGAAAATTTGAGGTTTTTGCGCCGAAGACATCGCCAAATTAGGAAAATGTGAATTATCTCAGGAACTAGTCGATTTAAAATAATTTGCTTGTACCATTCGATTCAGAATGAGAGAATGCACTAAAATATATTATCAGTTGAAAAATAACTATAAAAGCCGATTTTTAAGGAAATTTTTAAAAATTCGTTCTTTTTCCTACCCATCGTAGGGGTGGAATTTTCGAAAATCATTTCTTAGCGGCACTCGATGTTATAAGAAATATTTTTACCCCAAATTTCAAAATTTTTGGTTCGGGAGATTTTTTTTTTTTTGTGCTATGATTAATACGAAATCCTGACTTTCTTTAATATACATAGCACTTTTAATTAGCGAAAAATCACTAACTATTAGTTTTTGCCTAATTACAAAAAAAGCACTGAATCAATTTCGACGAAATGTGAATCTAAACCATTCTCGAATCAACTGGAACGCACACACAAAATTTCATCAAAATTGGTCCAGTCGTTTAGGAGGAGTTCAATTACATACACACGCACAGAAGATTTTTATATATAAAGATGAGCATTGAAAATTTCAGGTTTTTGCGCCGAAGACACCGCCAAATTAGGAAAATGTGAATTATCTCACGAACTACTGGATTTAAACGAATTTGCTTAGTACCATTCGATTCAGAATGAAAAAATGCACTAAAATATGTTATCAGTTGAAAAATAACTACAAAAGCCGATTTTTAAGGAATTTTTTTAAAGTTCGTTCTATTTTCTACTCATTTTAGGGGTGGAATTTCCGAAAATCCATTTTTAGCGGCACTCGTTGTTAAAGGAAGTATTTTTACCCCATTTTCAAGATTTTTGGTTCTGTAGATTTTTTTGTGCTATGATTAATACGAAATCTTGACTTTCTTTAATATATATTGCACTTTTAATTAGCGAAAAATCACTAACTATTAGTTTTTGCTTAATTACTAAAAAAGTACTGAATCAATTTCGACGAAATGTGAATCTAAACCATTCTCGAATCAACTGGAACGCACGCACAAAATTTCATCAAAATCGGTCCTGTCGTTTAGGAGGAGTTCAATTACATACACACGCACAGAAGATTTTTATATATAAAGATAAGCATTGAAAATTTCAGGTTTTTGCGCCGAAGACACCGCAAATTAGGAAAATGTGAATTATCTCACGAACTACTGGATTTAAACGAATTTGCTTAGTACCATTCGATTCAGAATGTAAAAATGCACTAAAATATGTTATCAGTTGAAAAATAACTACAAAAGCCGATTTTTATGGATTTTTTCAAAAGTTCGTTCTATTTTCTACTCATTTTAGGGGTGGAACTTCCGGAAATCCATTTTTAGCGGCACTCGATGTTATAAGTAGTATTTTTACCTAAATTTTCAATATTTTTGGTTCGGTAGATTTTTTTGTGCTGTGATTAATACGAAATCCTGACTTTCTTTAATATATATAGTACTTTTAATTAGCGAAAAATCACTAACCATTAGTTTTTGCCTAATTAATAAAAAAAGTACTGAATCAATTTCGACGAAATGTGATTCTAAATCATTCTCGAATCAACTGGAACGCACACACAAAATTTCATCAAAATCGGTCCAGTCGTTTAGGAGGAGTTCAATTACATACACACGCACAGAAGATTTTTATATATAAAGATTAGCATTGAAAATTTCAGGTTTTTGCCCCGAAGACACCGCCAAATTAGGAAAATGTGAATTATCTCACAAACTACTGGATTTAAACGAATTTGCTTAGTATCACTCGATTCAGAATGAAACAATGCACTAAAATATGTTATCAGTTGAAAAATAACTACAAAAGCCGATTTTTATAGACTTTTTTAAAAGTTCGTTCTATTTTCTACTCATTTTAGGGATTGGAATTTCCGAAAATCCATTTTTAGCGGCACTCGATGTTATAAGTAGTATTTTTACCTAAATTTTCAATATTTTTGGTTCGGTAGATTTTTTTGTGCTGTGATTAATACGAAATCCTGACTTTCTTTAATATATATAGTACTTTTAATTAGCGAAAAATCACTAACCATTAGTTTTTGCCTAATTAATAAAAAAAGTACTGAATCAATTTCGACGAAATGTGATTCTAAATCATTCTCGAATCAACTGGAACGCACACACAAAATTTCATCAAAATCGGTCCAGTCGTTTAGGAGGAGTTCAATTACATACACACGCACAGAAGATTTTTATATATAAAGATTAGCATTGAAAATTTCAGGTTTTTGCGCCGAAGACACCGCCAAATTAGGAAAATGTGAATTATCTCACAAACTACTGGATTTAAACGAATTTGCTTAGTATCACTCGATTCAGAATGAAACAATGCACTAAAATATGTTATCAGTTGAAAAATAACTACAAAAGCCGATTTTTATAGACTTTTTTAAAAGTTCGTTCTATTTTCTACTCATTTTAGGGATTGGAATTTCCGAAAATCCATTTTTAGCGGCACTCGATGTTAAAGGAAGTATTTTTACCCCATTTTCAAGATTTTTGGTTCGGTAGATTTTTTGTGCTATGATTAATACGAAATCTTGACTTTCTTTAATATATATTGCACTTTTAATTAGCGAAAAATCACTAACTATTAGTTTTTGCTTAATTACTAAAAAAGTACTGAATCAATTTCGACGAAATGTAAATCTAAACCATTCTCGAATCTACTGGAACGCACACACAAAATTTCATCAAAATCGGTCCAGTCGTTTAGGAGGAGTTCAATTACATACACACGCACAGAAGATTTTTATATATAAAGATATATATATATCTACATATATATATAGACATACATATATATATATATATATGTATATGTATATATATGTATATATATATATCGTAAAATTAAAGGATTCTATAAATTATTAGACATTAACCCTACTAACTTTAAATATCCTTATCTAGTCCTTATACCCAAATTTCATAAGCATCCTGTTAAATTCAGAACTGTTACAATTGGTTGCAATACTTATAATAATGCTGCTAACAAACTTCTATTAGTAATTCTTAATCAAATATATAATATCACAAAAAAAAGTGATAATACACATTGCATAAAAAATAGTTATGAACTGGTCCATATTATGAAAAATCTTAAATGTATAAACAATATCACTACCTATGATTTTAAAGATTTATTTAATAATATCAATTTATCGGATTTACATAATATCATAAATGAGCTTTTTAAAAAATATCAACACGAGTTGGATATATCACATAATATCGATTCTGAATATTTTCATACCTTAACTAATTTCATTATCTATAATAATTTTATCATGCATGATAATAATATATATATTCAAAATGTTGGTATACCACAAGGTGGTAGTACATCTAGTGTATTATCTGACTTATACTTATATTACTATGAACGTCATTATTTAAATAATACAATACATTTATATCGATATATAGATGATGTAATTTTAATTGATACTGATAACACCTGTATATCTCAATTCCCTGTTGATTATCCTTCTAATCTAGAACTTTCAAAAAACCTACTTTTTAATAATACAATCAATTTCTTAGATATTAAAATTATATTAAAAGAGAACAAATTTATAACTGATATTTATGACAAAAGGAAAGAATTTAATTTTAAAGTTAATACTTTTACTAATTTTAAATCATGTCTTCATAATTCTGTATATCGTAATATAATACTTAACCATTTATATAGAATAAAATGTCTATGTTCTTCCCATTTAATTAATACTAATATTAAAAAGCTTGTATATGATGCTATAAATAATGGTTATCCTAAAAAATTCATATATTCTTTAATTTATAATTAGATATTACATGATCTTATAATTAATTCTTTGCATAAAAAATGTATAAAAAAATTATAAAACATAAAAATAATAAAAAATTAAAAATGTTAAAAAGTAATAAAAATATATATATATATAGGTTGGTTGGGTGGGTAGATGTTAGAGTACGGAGGAGGGTGGTGTTGTCTGGATAAAAACGCAAAGGTTAATTATTTATTTAAAAAAAAATTGAGAGTGGGTTATTTATTTTAACATAATTTTTAAACTGTTTAATTTACACCAATATATGGATATTCGTCTAGTTATATCTATAGTTAAATAGCTATATTTTAAATATCAAATTATTTTTAATGTTATTGATATAATTTTTGGTATTATTATTAATAATATTATTACTATTATTATTTATTTATTTTATTATTATTATTATTATTATTATTATTATTATTATTATTATTATTATTATTATTATTTTATTATTATCGTATATTAAGATAATGAGTTTTTACCATGTAAAGTCACAATAAATGTTACTGATTAAAGTAACAATAATGTATTTTAAGTTATATGTTAATATGAATGTTATCTCTTAATTCTAATTTTAATCATTTTATTAATTTAATTTTATGTTAATATCGATTATTATTTTTTCCGGTTCAATTATATTTCCATTCAGCTTTATCTTTTTTGTTTGTTATGGATAACTATTATTTTTACTTACTTTCAACTCCTTTTTGTAAAATATCTTTGTTCCTTGTTTAATAATTTGGTTTTTGTGTGATGGTAGTCCCAAATTCGTATTGTTTTGCTTTTTCATGGCAAATACGAAGATGAAACCACTCACTCCATTTGTAGTTCCAAAGTATTTGGGACCTGAAGATTCTGCTTCGGTTCTACAAATTTCAATTGTATTCATATTATTCTTTTTTTCCTTCCATGTTCAATGTGCTATAAGTTATTATATTCAATGGTTAATTTCAAATGGTTAATATTGTTTACTATAATTCAATTTAATTCTTCGTTTTGGTTTATTGTTTTATTGATAAAATCCGTTGGTGAATCTTGTCTACTTTTAATGGTATTATATATATATATATATATATATATATATATATATATATATATATATATACAAAATTGTATTACATATTTATGTTGCTGTATTTATTTAATTTTATTAACTATAAAAATAATTTCATAAATAAAAATCATATAATGAAAAAATACTCTCCTATATTTAAACACATTTCAAAATAAAAGCGAGATGAAGAGTGCTGCAGTTATACATTTCAATATTGGAGAAGTTTCTGTTTCCATAGTAACAAAATTGAATCGACAGTGTTCAATTTAATTTAATTTTAGAGTTGAAACAATTTTAATAATTTTAAATTTTGTTTTAATTCATAAAATTTCATGGTTAACTTTTATTATAAATATATAAATGACAAAATTATAGTTAGAAGAAATTAATACTGATCAAAATAATGTTATTTAAATTTAATTTACTTAAAGAAATTCAAAATGATTTTTATCTTAAAGAATATTTGATATAAAAAAGTAATTTTGGAAATTTTATTTCATCGACAACTGGTTATAAATTCCCAAGTAACGAACTTTGATTATTTTTTTACAAAAACTTTATCGAATTTCGGCCGATTTTTCTTTTCTTTTCTTTCTTTCTTTCTTTCTTTCTTTTTTTTTGTTTCTTTTTCCTCTTTTCATTTTTTTTAAATAAACACAATTTTATTCTTGAAAAGAATATTTTTTTTCAGCTATTTCAGAGTATGCCCATATTGAGACCTTCTTTTCAGTACTGAAAATATCAAACAGTATCTTTTAATTTTTAATATTTTTACATTTAATAACTTAAATCATGGAAATCATTTCTGATATTTAATAATTACATGTTAATATTCTTTTCTAGGTGAGCTTATTATTACTGTTAGCATTGTAACATATGTTACTAATAAGGGAATCACTTTTGGTATTGCTTGCATACCTAGCATCGAAGCCTCTTGCATATTAGCCCTATACTTAAAAATTAGAAAATTGATAAAAAATTTCTGATAAAATCATATTTTATATATTTTTTATAATTTAAATATTTTATTGGGTTGGGGGAAAAGTAATTTCGCTTTTTTTTCGTGTTTTTCAAAGTGAATTTATTTATATATATTAAAAAAAAAACTAATCAATAATATATGTGCTATTTTGTTCTATGAGCTTTAAGCATTTTTCTGGTAAAACCATAATTCCGTCACAGTAGAACTTCTGAGATTTCTGGGCGAAAAACTGAGCAAGGTGATTTTCGCAAGCCTCTTTTGAAGCAAGCATAACATCATTAAAAGAGTTCTACAGAGAGCGGAACAAATGTTAATCGGTCGAAGCCAGGTTCGGACTATACGTTGGCTGCATGAAAATTCCCCAACAAAGCTGTCTCAGTTTTTCCCGAGTGGCTAAAGATGTGTGTGGTTTCGTGTTGTCGTGATGGAGGACCTGGAATCTCTATTTTCAAAACGCAATCCGTTTGACTGATTAAACAAATGACACTACCTTTATATCTAGAATTTTCTAGAGACTGTTATCTTTCAAGTGCTGTATAGAATGGCTTAGTTGAGTAAGTATTACTCGAAATATGCGACTTTAAATTTATCTATAGGGAAAAAACAAAATTACTTTTTCCCAAACCCAATATTATTGAAATTTTTATAGTTCATCACGCGCCAAAATTGAGTTAAAACGCCAAATATTACGCTACGAAGTTTTTGTTTACCTTATTTTGGAATTACGACATTCGGCTAGGATTGCCGGTAAACTCTAGTTTTCAAAATACACCAACTTTTTCCCCGCTAAAAATGTTAATATAATGACGTAATTTTTCAAAACCAAATTCGTAGGTTTTTGGAAATTTTTCTAAACTTTTTCTTAATATTTTAAATTTATAATTAACTAATTTATATTTTTAAACGTTTTTCTTAAAAATAAAACTGTGCTAATAGTCCGATAATCGGTATCGAAAAAAGCATTTTCAGAAAGCTATGTTGCTGCAAAATAAAAAAATATGACTTTAACAGAAATTTCTTACGAATCTCAAATTTATTTATAGGGCTATTATTATTTCTAAATATAAACTTTATGTGTAAACTTTTTATACAAACTAGCAAAAAAATGTCACTTCAATTTGCTCGAATTCTATTTTTTGTTACATAACAAGATGTTCTACTCAGAAGATCAGTTATGAATCATAAAAATTTAAGTACAAAAATTACTAGGTAACAAATCACACTGAATTATACATGTTACAAAAAATCTGTTGTCTACTACAATAACAGTTACTTCAATAAAGATATTTCATTTGCTTGATCACTTTTTTGTATCTCGTACGTTTTAAAAGTAAACTAAATTATTAATTAAAAATAATCAAAAACCTTGAAAAATTTAAATAGACTGAGCACTATTCCACTACAAAATGTTTCGAAAGTAGAGAAAAATTTAGATTAATCAAGTAAAATAATATACAGATTAAATACTAATTAGCATATCTTTATTTAACCATATTTCCTTAAAAATGCATAAGTACAATTTAATAAACAACCTGCACTCACAAATTGAAATTTCATCTTGGAAAGTTAGAAGTATATTTTTTGCGCAATCTTTTAATTATTTTTAAATTTCTGGTTTATATATATATATATATATATATATATATATATATACAAGGTGACTCATAAATATCGAAACAATAGGCTATCTCCTTAAATATTGCCCTTAGACCCATATTTCCAATTGCAAAAATTCATAAAAAAATGTGAAATTTTTGATAAGATAAATTGCGACTCCATGGGGGATCTAGTTGAAAAGTTACGAAAATTAAATTTTTATACGGCCCCCTTAGGACAAAAATTCCAATTAAGAAAACTTTCCTTATTCAGTCCTGAATAAGACACAAAAAGTTGCATCTTCATATCTCCAAAATTCGCAAAGTTATAGCCGTTTAAAAAATTCATCGGGTTTTAAGGGATTAGACACAAATTGAAATGCGCGCAATTCAAAAAATAATGTTACTTTAACAGTTCTAGAAAACGCGTAAAAAATCTATTTCTTGAGTTAGAATTTTTTTTTTTTTTTTTTTTTTTTTTTTTTTTTTTTTTTTTTGTGATGGTTAGCTTTATAATTTGCTAAGAAAATCACATTCTAAATTTTCTCAAACAATTTATAAAAGTTTCATGTGGTTAGTACTGATTTAAATGGGACAATCAAAAATCGTTATAACTCGTAACATTATTTATCGGATTTCAATTTCTTTCCATTTAATTAAAGATAAAAATCTGATTTTAGTTTTGTTCCAAGGTTTTTTTTATATTAATTTTAAAACTATCAAAAATGTTTATTGAAAAAATAATATAACTTTAAAAAAAAAATCATATTTTCAAAAGCAAATATTTTTTTTTTTTTCAAAAGTAAACATTTTTTCAAATTTGCCGAAACAAAATTAATGTAAAAAAATCAAAAATGACGTGTTTCAAGTTCTTTTTTCTTTTAAAAATTTTTAACACTTAATAATTTAAAGACAAGAAATAGAGGATAAAAAATTTATTATGCAGAAAAATGAAGTGTATAGTTTAAATGTCCGTCAGTTATTTTAAAAAATGCTTTATCTAAGATGCAGATTAAGTCTTTTTTTTTTCTTTTTAAATTTACCTCTGACAACTTTAGGCTTTTTATCGTCCTCCAGAGGATGTTAAAAAATCTGTATTCTGGGCCCAGGTAGGGCCAGGACCGAGATGTTACTTTTTTCTGAAGACCCGCCAGGCCGGCCTAGCGTACTTTTCATAAAGGAGGGGACTACTTCCTTCAACGTAGGTGCACTCTGGATGAAATTTTCAAACCCGGTCTCGACAAAACCCGTATTAAAATCACTGTTTCTGACTGACTAAATACGTGATTAAAAAATAAATGAAATTCGGCTCAATCGAATCTTTTACGAAAAACATATAGATTTTAAAATCTTTATTAAAAAAAAAAACTTTAAAATTTATTTTTTTAAATAGATTATTTAAAGGCTAAAAAAATTAAATACAATAAAACCAGTGAAAAAAATTTACCTATGACGGAATTAAGTCTTAAACGGAAAATATATTGATCCATGCAAAATAAATGCAATAGTACCTGAAAAGAAAATAAGCTCCAATTCCATCTTCTAGGGAGAGCATCTGTCTATAACGTATTTTTTCTTTCCTATGTGATTCCGTCTTAAAAAATTTTAGTGTATAAATTTTTTCAGAGTCTCCAACGCATGGGATATGGATTAACGATATTAAAATATAAGTGAAACATTTACATATAAATAGAGATTCATTGATAAAATAAATATATTACAACCTTTGGCGCTTCTTTAATAATAAAAAGTATAAATATAAAAAACGAAAAGCTATAAAAGAACTTTTTGGTCAGAACTCCTCTATATGAAACATTTTTTTCCACGCCGAATTAAAAAACTATGTAGAAATTTGCGACTGAACCGGACTATGATTTAAACTATTTTCCAAACTGATCGGGGTTATGGTTTTGACATTTTTTCATTCCACGCCCGAACTTTTTCCCCTATGGGTCGGTTTGGGACCTGACTAGATATTTTCACCCGGGCAGACGTCTGGTATACGAATTTAGCGTAAAAACTATACGCTACTATTTTATGTCCAAAGAAAAAGCGCTATCTTAAACCGATTTTTATTAAATTGCAATTTGTGAATGTTCCCTAACAAGCGTTGAAATTCAGTCAAGAAATCACAGTTTAGAGGCAGCGAAAATTGATGTAAGTCAGGAATTTTTGAGGATTTTGGGATTTAATATCTGCGGAGATGAAATTTGTTTTGTTCAAATTAGGAATGGATAAGGAATAATTTCCTAATTGGGAATTTTGCCCTACGGGGGCCGTATAAAAATTTAATTTTCGTATTTTTTAAAATAGACCCCCCATGGAGTTGCAACTTATCTTATCAAAAATTTCACCTTTTTTTATGAATTTTTGCAATTGGAAGTATGGGTCTAGGTGCAATATTTGAGGAGATAGCCTGTTGTTTCGATATTTATGACTCACCCTGTATATATATAAAGCATTGGCATCCCTAATACGCAAATTTTCCGATGCATCACGTCTACTATGATAATTAAATACATAGAAATTAATAGTTTAAACCTGGAATAACTTTAGGTTTTGTAATGTTCATTTTATTGGTTTTTTTTAACTGTTTTGATTGATGAAAATCAACCAAATTAAAAATAAATTACTGACATTAAAAACAAATCATTAAATAAAAATATGAAGTCTGCAAATACATTTTAAAGTGGTTTAATATGCGTTTTCAAATGCCGTATTTCTCAAAATGTGGTTAAGAAAATTTCAAATTTATTTATAGATTTCCAATTAACATGCAATATTTTTAGAATAATTTTAATCTACTTTTCTTCAAAATAATCGTATTGGATTAATTTGGACAAAAGTATAAATGCACACGCATACAGACCAGCAAAATATATTGTCAAACAAATTAGAATTTTGAAGGTGAAAACCGCGAGATTTCTAAACCACCCTATTTTAGCATTTACCTTTGAAATTTGTAATGACCAATTATATTTGAATTGCAAAATGGTTTTCTAATTTTAGATTCAGGACAATAAATTAGAGAGAGCATATGAGAAAGTGGATAACTGTAATTTCCAATTTTGATAATTTCTCTCGCAAAATCTTGTATCGGTTTATTAGCAATTAAGTTATTAAAATTATGTGTTCCTTTCGAAACAAAGAAAATAACGATTAATTTAAATAATCATTAGGCTTTGGAGAAATATTTTGTTCCAGTTTTGTCAAAAATGTACAAAACATTGATTGAAATCCGTAAAATGCAAAGGAAAATGTGTTATAAAGTTTTATAATTGACCAAATATATATTTGATTGATATAATGTGTTTAATTAGAGAAGCCGTTAAAATCAGATGCTGTATTAAATCTAGTTTTATTGACCATTACTGACCAGCTAAATAGGAAACGACACATTAGTATAAATCATACTATCTTATACGAAATACATGCACTCTTGATTGATTATTCTAGAAATGGGGTTAAGTGCATTTATTTGCATTTCATCGTATTCAAGATCAATAACTTTAGATTTAAAAATATATATGCTGAATTTTTAAATTAACTGCTTTCCCTACCAGTAATCAGAGCCGTATTCAGGAATGTTACAGCCGACACAATTTAGATAGCGGTGAATGTTTGGATCTTTTCAAAAAGAATTTGTGCTCTCGGAGTTTTGAAAATATTTGCTAATAGTAAGCTGATGTTCCTTTTCTGCACTGGTTGATCAGCAGCCTCATTTTGGGATGTATGTTAATATTAACGAATCGGATTCCAGTGTCTCTTACATAAATTTTATTCTATTAGCACCACTTTTTTAAAAGAACTTTCCTTGAAGTAGACAATTTAAAAAATTCTCTGATTAAATGAAGAAAATTTTATTTTCCTTTATTACTGGTGCGAAAAAGAAATTTTGGAAGGAAAGATGATGTCTACGCAGCGGAGACAACGGAGTGCTAAGGTTTAAAGCACAACTTCATAAAGGCAGAGCCTGTTTAGGTACCAAATCTCTGCAGCCTAGGCCTCGTTTATCGTCGCAATCAGACTTTGTCTCTTAAATCTCAGATAATCGGGCTTAAATAGGCCCATCTTAACATTGCATATGGAGGAGTTCATAGTTCATTGTGACGAAAGATAATGGTTTTGATGCTAACACATATTTTGTTTATTATTTTCTATAAATATTTCTAAAGTTAATGTTATCCTCCTTTAAAATGTAATAAAACGTCACTTGTTTTGTATAAAGCGCCACATGTTGGATGATTTATACAAAAACATAAACAGCATGTCAATCAACAGTCATAATATAAAATCAAATTATACTGGAATCAGAAGTTTCATAAAAAAATTCGTGTATTAGCTCTTGAGGAATCAGGAAAATTCAGCATGGCATTCAGAAAGGAAGAAACACTATACCATCCTTTATTTTTATTATTAATAAATCCTTTAGGAGGAAAATGACTGTGTAAATGATAATCTGTTCGAGATGTTTCACCTTTATTTAATTTTAAGAGTAAAATAAACATATCTTGTTTTCAAAAAGTGAGGGATTTTTTTTAAAACATAAGATATTAAAATTATGATGTTTAATTTACTTAAACGGTGCTAAAAATATATAAAACAAGGTTTTTAGAACATAAAAGATTGTCAAAAGATATTAAAAATTTCGAGCGCTTTCAGCTGTATTCAAAAGCCATCTTAAAGGGAAAAAACAGAAAGAATATATATATATATATATATATATATATATATATATATATACACACACACACACACACATATATATATATATATATATATACAGTGCAGGTCAAAAGTTTAAGGCCAGCAAAATTTTTTCAGTTAATTTGTAAGTATACCCATATGAAGAGAAATCTCAAAGTGATATTTGCCCATTTTATTGATATAATAGCAATGTACTTATTTATGGAATAACATATAAATATTATTAAATTTAGTTGACAAGATTAAGCACAGAGCAAAACGCATGCTCTCAAAAGTTTCCGGCCACCTTCGCAAGTTTTGAAAAAATGGTATTGTGATAGAAAATTACAATGATCAGCAACATTTACAATTAATATTTTATCAGAATACCTTTAATAATGAATACTGCTGTGCAGCAACGTGATATTCATACAATCAGCTGTTAAAGATAGCCTATGATACGTTTTTTTCCCCTTTTTCTTGCAATTTTTTGAAAATTTCTGCTGAATTGAAATATTTATCGCTTTATACACGTATGCCAACTTTTTTCCAGTGATTTTCTATTGGATTCATGTCGGGATTTTGTGCTGACCATTTCAAAAGCGAAATTGTTTGCGCGAAAGTCATTGCTTGTCCAGGATTGCAAACAATTTTTAAATCGTTATCTTGTTAAAATAAATAGTTGAGACCAGAATTTTTCCACTAATAAAGCAGCAAATAATCTTGAAAGATATCCTTATACATTGCATCATTCATCTTGCGATGGATTTTAAATAACGGACCGATACTTTTTGAAGAAAATACTCCCCGCAGCATAATATGTCCTCCGACATGCTTTATTGTTGGAATAGAATAGGTCGGACCATATATTTTGTTATTAGATTATCGGACGTAGTGTCTGACATCACTTCAAAAAAAAGTTTTAAATTCGATTGATGGAAAAATAGTACTTCTGTCCAGTTTTCACTTTAACAAACTTTGTGTTTTTTGGAAAACGCCAGTCGGATACGTTGACTTTTCTTTTCCTATGAGAAATTTTCAAACAGCGACTCTTCCATAAAGTTCTACATCACATCAGTATCTGAACACGGTAGATCGACTTATTTCAGCAATATTTCCATTTCGAAAACCGCGGAAATTGCAACGGAATTTTTATGCGGGTCAATTGATTTTCTCCTAATAATTCTGTCCACAAGAATAATCTTTTTCTGGGGTCTCCCGAACCACAGTAAGTCCTGAAGGTCATGACCATCTTTATATAATTTTTAAATATCTCTCACAGTCGATTTACCGATCGATAACTTTGCCGCAATATCTCTAGAAGATTGGCCCTTTAGGGACAAACTAATCACTCATTTACGAACAATAATTGTTGAACTTTTCAATTTCGAATTTAAACTATGCTATTCACGTTGATTCATTCACAAATACGACCAAAAAACATTTTATAGGTAGAAAAAACAAAGGAATGATGAGAGGCTTTTGCTCACACGAACTTCGAATTCTAGCCCTTTACATGAAGCGTTTGCATTATCCAATCAAAATGATCACGTGGTCAGGGGTCATTCACATCTTCCTAACTTTTAAAGCAATTGTGCTTCTTCTTCGCTGAAACCTTCTGGTAAATAAATCAGAGAAACTAACTGGCCAGAAACTTTTGACCGCTACTGTATATATATATATATATATATATGTTCACCATTTATTTCTAAGTCTTAAATTTTGGTCTGTGAAAATCATTTTACAAATGGTTATTGTAATTTGTTAAATCACTTTATATTATCTTAAGCACAAAGGTTTTTTATTATTTTTTTTTATTATTTATTTGTTTTTTCTTTGTGTGTGAGTGTATATTCCAGTAATGCTACACATTCTTTCTTAGTGAATATTCTATATTAAACTCTAATAACATGTAAAATTACTCTGCAGTCTGAGTATAATTTACAATAATTAAAGCAATATCAAACAGATAAACAAACAAACCGACAACATAAACAAATTTTAATTAAGTTAGAAAGTGTTAAAAAGAAATCAAATTAATGAAAATGAAAAATAAATAAAGCCCCCTTTCGCTATCTTCAAAAATTATTTAATGGAAATTAATCAAGTGTAACGTTAATTTACAAGAAATAGCCAGTTGGCAATCTTTCAATTGAAGAAAAACTTTATAAATTTGAATTTAATTAACTTTAAATGAATAGAAATATTTCTTAAAGTTATTTGTCCTTTTGAAGAAAAATAATGTTAATTAACTTAATACATTTTTTTATTTCACTAAAATCAAATTCACTATTATGTATAAGAAGATTATTATCTCTTAAAAATCCTAAATTAAGTTTTTTTAATTTCAAAATGTACAGTAATGATCATCGCAAAACATAAGGTACAAATGTTATTAAAACTACATTGATGATCATCCAGTTATTAATAAAAACAGTTTTACATTCTATGCTATATTTAATATGAATGACATTTTTTTTTTAAAAAAATACAGTAAAGAGAAATTAGAGTAAATTTAATTGAAATATTTAGATTTATTTAGCCGAAAAACTGAAATTTTTGATGTCGTTTTTAGAATAAAGAATTGAATAAAGTATGACAGCTAATTTCTAAATTACTTACAATTATAATGCATAAAGTAAAGTTATATCGTAATATTGTCGTAATAAAAATAAAATTTATACTTAGACATGAACATAGGATTTACTTGTTTTATTTAAAAAAAAAAAAAAAAAAAAAAAAAAAGACTTTAAAAAAATCAAAATGAAAACTATTTTTCATAATATTACTTACTGCATGTACTTGTACACTCTATTTTTATTGTAATAAAAAGATATGGTGTACAGTAGAGTAAAATAAATTTTCAGCTTCTAAGTACATGAGAAAAATATGCATTAATTTCGAAATAAGTATCTTCTTTTACAATTTTAAGGCAAGTAGAAGAGACATTTTGCATATCTATGTAATACCAATACCTCAATAGATAATTTCGGTGTTGATCCAAGCAACAAGAATGCTTTATTTTCTTTCCACAAATACGTGTGCATGAACCATTATATGTACGCATATATATTTTGATTGTTTATTATTATTATTATAAATAAATTTACACTTATTTGAAGGTTCAAAACAAATACACTCGAACTTACATTAATTCAGTATTATTTGTTTAGAGAGAAATGCTATTTAAAATGCAAAATATTAATGTATATGCACGTGCACGTATAATAAAATTAAAAAATGTTAGTATTAAATTAATTATATTCTTAAAATAAAAAAGCTTTTTAAACACAAAACTTTTCTATCTACAAATTTTTTCTGAAATCCAACACTTCCTAATTTACCTAAAAATCTATACATATAATAAAACAGTAGGACCCGGTGTGTCTGTACATTGAAGATAATTGACAAAAATGGAGTCAGGGCGATAAAAGAAAACCAATGAAACACAAAAAAATTTTTTTTGAATTTTTTGTCTGTCTGTCTGTCTGTCTGTCTGTCTGTCTGTTTGTTCGAGGTTATCTTCGTAACTACTGAATGGATTTTTATGCGGTTTTCACTAATGAAGAATGCACACTCCCGGGCAGTGTATAGGCTTTGTTTCATCAAAATCGGACAACAGACAAAAAAGTAACAAAAAGAAACAAAAGAAACTATTAGGTGCGCTGCTCACGTTTTTTAGTACATAACGTTTTTTAGTACATATAAAATCCAATAGATGTCACTGTGCGATTTTAAAACGCGCTATCGTTATGTTTTCGCCAGTCTACTTAAGTATGAGAAAGTTTCAAGCTGGCTGTCGTTCCATGTGGTTTAGTCGGTAGAACGTCAGTGCGCCATACTGATGGCCCGGGTTCGATTCCCAGCATGGAATTTTTTTTCACTATGTTGGCATTAACGCCTATAAGCAATTAAAAGAATTTGAAATATTGTTTTCAAGGCGAATTTTCTCTCTGGGAAAATTTCCTTGCATTAATATGTCAGTGTAATTTTTTTTTCGATTTAATTTTTTTTTTCGAAACTTTGTTTTTCTTAAAAAATTACAGTAAATATTTGATATTTCCCAACGTTTTTTGAATGATCGACTTGCTTTTTTTTTTTTTTAATGTATGTCTGAACCTTATCTAACTACTTCTTCAAGATTTCTTTAGATAAACCGACCAGCGTAGCGGGCGAAGGCCGCTAGTAAAGAATAAGGAACTGATTAACAATGGGTTGAAAATAATGGAACAGTTGTATAATACCATTGCAATCTACAACTCAAATTTACTTTTGACTTATAAAAAAACTAAATCACCTTGCCATTTCATCAAAGTACTGAATCATCCCAAGACGTTCTGTATTTAGTTGTATACACTAGCATCACCTTATGGAGCTTTTGTGAAACTTCCTGTAATGAACTTGTGAGCAGTAGAAGGGGTGTATCAATTTGCCCCATGTATCAATATTCCACATTTCCCCTTACTAATCAAAAAGAAATTTAGCAAACGCTTTCTTCTTCTTTCCTATGTAAAATATGCATTTTATTAGTGTTGTTCTTCATCCAGTAACTTGCAACAAGAATGATGCTTTCACTGCTTGTGTGGAACATATATCCAAATCTTTGCGTTTTATTTCCGAACATGCATTGTTTTGCGAAAGTTGTTTGTTTAGATATATGTACTATCACTTCTTAAAGTTTGGCTCATCTTTTATGAACGCGCTATATAAGGAAAATCTTACATTATTTGTTTAAGAATGTTTAAATAAATAAATTTATTTAATTGCAAGTTTATTTTCAATAGTACAGTGGAAAAAAAAGTATTCTGTTAAAAACACACACACGCACATGTGTATGTATCAGATAGATAGATATAGAGATATAGAGAGAAAAAGAGAGAGAAACATATTGATTCTGAAATTCTTAAAAGTACATAAATTTTTAAAGTTCTGTCGGTCGAAAAAACATTTACCTCAAAATATTTCTTGCACACAACTGCATCAGAAGATCGTTATTTTCTTCCCTTTTGAGTTTAACGATAATGAGCTTCTCTGCGAGAATACTTTAAAAATAAGTTATAGGGAATTGTTTCTAAAAGTTTGTAGTTATTTTTTTATGAAGAAAACTTCGTCAATGCTCGATGATTTTTCACTATAAATATTATATTTTATAAAGTAAAGGAAATACTTTGACAGATTTACGAAAAACAAAGTAAAAGAAAAATGAAAAGAAATATTTTATTTATCAAGAAACCTAATATAAGTAATATTTATTTCAATGAACTATAATTAACTTCTAATTAAAAAAATGTCATCTGATCTATTTATAATCTTTTATGTTGTTTATAATAGACATTTTTCTGAAAACCACTTGCATATTTTTGTGCATAAATAGAAATATTGCTATTCCTATTCAAATAGAACAATAAATAAAAAAGTTCTTGAAATTTATTAATTTTTTTATAAATGTAGTTCTTTCGATTTATTTATTTCCAATAGTTTTGATGCTCGAAATATTTCAGTACGTAATTTTTATCGAAAATTATTAAATTATATATATATATATACATATTATAAATTTAAAAATTTTTTCGCAAAAATTAACCTTATACTATATTAATTTCCTTTTAACAAGATTCCGTATTTATTGCAATTTATTAAATTAAAATCCTGTTATTAGATCTAATCTATTAATCTTTATAAAAATTATATAAATTCTTAATTCGCCTTAAAAATCATTTATTCCAATATGCGTAATTTTAAAAAATGGCTCTAACTTAAAACATTCTTAATTAAACTTTATTCCTTAAAATTCATAATAAAATTCATTTTTTCCCTATTTTCAGCATCCCTTTTTTAAAAAAGTCCTATGAAATTTATTCCAAAACAATACTTTTCAAAAATATCATTCCTTTTATTTATTTTTTTCTTCGCGTTTAATATTTATTGCGTATCAATAAATTCATTTATTTTTTTTGTGGGGAAATATCGTCTGTAAAATATATTCAAATTTTGATTTCGATTATAAATTAGTTAAATAATAATCTTTTAAAATAAAATTATCGTTTTGCAGAAGATTCGAAACTGCTATTTTTAACCTTGGCGCTAGACATTAAATTCTGTTTGCATAAAAGAATCGTGGTTAGAGATCATCGAAAGTTCTAGGAACTTTTTTATACTGAAGTGAGGAGGGCCAGAGATGGATGGAATGTTTTTTTATGTTTCGAATTTAGGCGACTTGCGGATATATATATATATATATATATATATTTGATGGAATGTCTGCTCCAATGAGAGCATTTTCCGCTCTATATGAATGCATTTTAATAAACTATTTTGGAGCAGCTAATGTGTAGTTTAACCCCTTGGGGACGAGCGACACATATACGTGTCGCAAAAAGGCTTAAGATTCCTTGTTTTGTTTATTCCCACCAGTAATATGTTACTATAAAATTTGCTTTATTTAATTGAAGCATTTTCT
The DNA here is from genome assembly GCA_964019185.1 of Maratus speculifer. Lineage (NCBI taxonomy): Eukaryota > Metazoa > Arthropoda > Arachnida > Araneae > Salticidae > Maratus > Maratus speculifer. The sequence continues at coordinate 84,757,095 of OZ025290.1, forward strand.
CGATTTAACAAAGAAAAAATTTCTGTTTTTAAAAACTGGTCACAAAACATCAAAAATTTCGTTAAAGTCTCCCGTCGAGAAGAGGTTTAATGAAGCTTCTACGTTCATTTATTTACTTAGTTTTTATCTCGCCACGACTCCTGTGATATAAAATGGGGAAACGTGCAGATCATACTACTGGCACCCTATCTCAAAATGGTTCACAGGTGACGACTTGTCTTACTGCTGATTTTACTGGTGTGCTAGAAAGAGGCTGCAAACGAATAATTTTTTTTTTATTTATTATTTTTTTAATACTTTTTTATTACGAAATACAGCTTTACACTCAATTTTTTTTTTAATTAAACAGATTTATACACCTTCCAACGAACTTCAAAAATATATATGAACTCGAATTTTCCCTATGTCAGAATAATTGTCTGTAAATCTGGCCGTCACACCATTCTCTAACTCTCACAAATATGCTCGGATTACTATGTAATGCTTACGTTTTTGCAGCTTACATTAGAAAGTTTGTTACAGTTCGTTCACATGGGCAGACAAAAGAATTACGTTATGCTAAAGGAAAAAAAATAGCGGCGCATTTAATTAATTTTATGATATTTCAGATAGTATAATGAGATTGATATACATCAGCAAGATGGTTTTCAACATACTATCTCAAAAGTATAGATTAAATAACAAGCTCGTCTATAGCGCAAGATGAATTATTTTACATATTGATCTATGGGGGAAAAAATCCCTGTCGGCCTGGCCTATAGGTGGAGGTGGATTTCGAAGAGTGCTCATTTCAACAACAAAAAATAAAATATGATTAGAGATAAATCCAGTTTAACAATTTTCTTTGGCCGCTTTTGAAATTTTTTTTTATCTAAGAACTGGTTTTTATCAAAATCATCTTAAGCGAAATTCGGCTCAAATGCCCATTTCGACGGCATATTTTGAAATATATTCCGACTTTATTATTAAAAAATCGACCAATACGCAAATTATATAGTTCCTAAATAACAAAAAACTGTCAACTGAATATTTTTGAGAGCAAAATCGAATTTAAAAATGAGTCATAAAATAACCAATTTGTTATTTGAATACTCATCTTCAATTCTTAAATCATAATCGCTTTGGGAAATTTTGTCCGAAGTGCTCACTTTGACAGCTTTAAAAATATATATATATTTAACCTTTATCAAAAAACTAACCAATACGGCATATTATACAGTTCCTAAATAACAAATAACTGTCAATGGAATGCGTTTGAAAGCAAAATTGAATTTAAAAATCAGTTATAAAATAACCAATTTGTCATTTTAATACATCCTCAATTCTTAAATCATGATCGCTTTGGGAAATTTTGTGCGAAATGCCTACTTTTACAGCTTTTTAAAAAATATATATTTAGCCTTTATCAAAAAATCACTTTATCAAGAATTCTCACATTATATAGTTCCTAAATAATAAAAAACTGTCAATTGAATGTGTTTGGGAGCAAAATTGAATTTAAAAATGAGTCATAAAATAACCAATTTGTTATTTGAATACATCCTCAATTCTTTAATCATGATAGCTTTGGGAAATTATGTGCGAAGTGCCCATTTTGGCAGCCTTTTTTGAAATATATTCTGCCTTTATCAAAAAACTGGCAAATCCATCACATTATATAGTTCCTATATAAGGGGATCTGTAAATTGGATGCGTTTGAGAACAAAAATGGATTTAAAAATGAGTCAGAAAAAATGCAATTTGTTATACTTCCTCAATTTTTTCAATCACCATCACTTTGGGAAATTCTGATCAAAATACCGTTTTTGGCAGTCTTTTTTGAAAAATATTCTGATTTTATCAAAAAACTGGCTAATAAGTCACGTTATACAGTTCCTAAATAGGAGAATCTGCCATTTTGATGCGTTTAAAATCAAAAGTGAATTTAAAAATGATTCAGAATATAAGCAGTTTGGATTTGAGTTTTTTTCTTCAACTCCTATTTTTGTTTAATTTACTTTTGCTATAAGAATTGGTCCTATGAAAAACTTGTTAATATAAAAGTCGTAGATATTATTGAGAAGATGTGAAATAAACTTAATTAGATTTGATTGCTTAAGAATTGAGTAAGTTGTCGATTTTTTTCATTTTCCACCCCCCTTTTTCTTTTAGTTTTTAATTTTTTTCATCGGTAAAAGTTGTTCCTATCAAAAACTTTTAAAAACAAAAGTTTTAGATAATTTTGAGAACATTTATAAAAAATTTAGTTGGATTTGATATCTAATAAATTGACGAAGTTATGATATTTTTCTCCCAAAAACCCTGTTTTTTTTCGCCCCTTGAGCCCATTTTTAACTTTATCAAAAATCTGTCATGCATAAACTTTTGGCCCATTCTTTAGAAGTAATATAAACTTTAAACTGATTCGATATCTATTTTAATTTAGAAGTTATCGCGTTTTTTCTGTTTTCACAAAAACACTCCTAACTTTCACCACTTTGGTCCGATTTTGCCCATTAAAGAACTTAACCGAGATTTTATGCTGCTTGATTATATGTAAAAGTTTGAAGAAGATATGAGCACAATTATGGAAGTTATCGTGTCCAGAAGAAAGTAATATACACCGATATATATATATATATATAAACTTTTTTACTAATGGTAGTTTTGGGTTCTAGGAGTCGTGATCGATGTAGATATGCAAAAATTTTCAGAAATTCCAACATGGGAGCGATCGCAATAGGTAGTATTTCATACGAAATCTACCCAAAAATAGTTTGCTATGCATTTTGATTATGTTATAACACTAGAAACATAATGAAATTTAAAAGAATCACGGAGGAGCATTATAATACATTTTTTATATGCATGGAAATATATAATATTAACCATTCATTTAGAAAGATACAAAAAGAATTCATTTACAGGACTGATTATGATTAGTTATTGGTGGAACTGCGTTTTCCGCTATAGTATGTAATGTAGTTTTAAAATCATATAATTTTTAGTTGATGTGTATGAGGAATTCAGAAGGCAAGGGGTATAAATGAGAAAACAGTAAAAAATGAACTAAGTGCACAGACGGCCTAGAAATGGATAGCTTTTTTTTTCTTTTCAGGTAAAAATATATATGATTTTCTTATTATGTGCTCCGTTACAAAGATAAATCACTTTTTCCGAAAAATAATAAATACTGATTAATTATAAATTTAAAGAAAATTGTTCCCTACTTTTTTGCAGTTAATGAAATAAGAGTTCAAAGACCACAATGAAACAAGTGTCAATATCCTATTTCAATTCAGTCAATGTGTTATTGATGTTCAAATTTAACTTCAATTATCTTTGAACTCAATTTACTCCGAATCGAGTTTTTGTCACTTATACTCCTTGGCTTCTGGGGTCGTCGTATCATATCGAGCTGCACGAAAGAATTTGTACACTATACCTGATTTGGAAAGTAATTTCTGAAAAAGTATTTGTACTGAGTTTGATTGAAATACCTAATAATTGATACTTTAAGGTTTCCTTCTCATTTAAATCACTATTACAAAGTTTTAACCTCCTCAGTCCTCAGACAAATATGACAAGCGACCACTAAAATTATTCTAAAGCATTTCCACCAATGTATCAATCTATATATCGATGTTTATGATACGCATGGACGTATTAAAAATGCTCATAAGCAAATTTAACATTTCAAGAAGCATTTAAAGGAATTTAAATGGTGGTTTTTAGTGTCTCCTATAGGCCACATCAGAATTAGGAGGTAAAATCATATTTAATTCTTATTAGAAACCACCCGAAATTGCAGTTTAGTTTTCGGTCTGAATTCTGAATTTTTCCAGAAATTCGTTTTCGACGAAATTGCATTCGAAAACTCAGCCAGATCGAAACATGACCGAAACTATCTGTATTCCAAAAATCTCATTTCTTTATTCGGAAAATTTAAACATTACTCACTGATTTGAGCAGCATTGGCTCAAAATAGACACATTTATTGACTAGTATGTAACCCCTGTCAAAAAGGGCGGATATTTGATCTACGTTTCGTTTTCATAAGACTTCACACAAACAAACAGAATGAAGATTTTATTATTGAAGAGATTGTATTGTAATAAAGCATATTTTAAAAAACTAGCGTCTAAACCCCGCCCCAAACAATGGCTTTTATCACAAATGCACCCAAGAAATTCCCTAGCACGTCGCGCAGGTTCATATGACGTTATTATTGTTTGGGACGGGGTCTAGATGCTAGTGTTTGTCTGTCGGTCTGTCTATCTGTTTGTTTGTTTGTTTGCCTGTCTGTTTGTTTATTTGTTTGTTTGTCTGTCTGTTTGTTTGTTTGTCTGCCTGTTTGTTTGATTGTCTGTCTGTTGGTCTGTCTGTTTGTTTGATTGTCTGTCTGTCTGTTTGTTTGTCTGTCGGTCTGTCGGTCTGCCTGTTTGTTTGTTTGTCTGTCGGTCTGTCTGATTGTTTGTTTGTTTGTCTGTTTGCTTGTATGTCCGTATGTCTGTTTGTTTGTCGGTTTGTTTGTTTCTCTCTGTGTTTGTTTGTTTCTTTGTTTGTACTAGCGGCAATAAACTATATTTTCGGTTTAAAAAGAAAAAATATCGGCAACATAAGGAATTTCTTAGATGGATTTGTGATAAGAGCCGTTATTTGGGACAGGATCTAGACGCAAGTTTTTAAAAATAGCAATAAATTTCTACAAATGCAAATGATGAGAATTATTATTATTATTATTATTATTACTATTATTATTGTTTATATTTTATTTCTGAAATAGTTCAACAATTAAGTAAAACAAACAGCAGAATTTATCACAATAATAATAATAATAACCAAAATAAAACACAATTTCTGAAGATTTTACAAAATATTAAGATTTAATATTGAATTTGTTAAATTTTAAAACATTATGCAGTAAATGCTATTACATTTTTAGCATTATTTTTACACATTATTTTTAGCACTTTCCAACAAATATGACAAGTGCTTATGCATTCTGTTTGTCTGGCCGTCTGGACGTCCGTCCATCTGTCCGCGCTCTAACTCCTGTAAATATACTCAGATTGCCCTGAATTTTTTGAACGTTAAAGACATTTTACCCTAGAACGAACTCTGTTGACATTGAAGTTTCTACAATTATTAGTTTATTTACAGGAAGAGTCAAAAGTTTTCCATTTCATTACGGCCTATGGGGAAAAATCACTTCAAAGAAATTTTAAAGATGTTACACCCTGTCAAACCTATTAAAACTTACATGCATCAATGAGGTGCACTAAAATATGCATTCTATAAAGTATGCGATGAAAATAAAGCTATTATTCATTGACAAGGCCACACAAAAGAATTTTATTACATAACCGTAAAGAGAGTAACGATGTGTGATATATTTCCAATACATTAAACTGTTTCATGTATAATAAAATTGATATCTGTCACTGAGGCTTAATATAAATTATACATAGCAGTTACACGGACACACAGAAGATTTCAAATAATAAATTCTTTCTCAAGTACTGTATATGTAACCGATGGTGGCTAATGGATGGATGAAATGAATTTTAATTATGATATGCGCGTTTAAGTTTCACTAAATCTATACACATATTATGATGTGTATAAATGCTATAGTTGGTATACAGGGCTACCCGAAAGAGTTCGCTAACGTTACTGAATAAAAGCTTAAATTACTTAAAAGTTGTTCTTAAATAAGTGATGCATTTTTGCGCTGAACTGCATTCAATATGCTAAGAAATGTTTGCAGAATATATATATAATGATATACAGGGCCACGCAAAGAACTGTGTACATGGACGCCTATGAATGATAGTTTATGAGAATGTGATTTCAGTTGTTTTAAGAGTTTTTTTTAATTTAAAATAAAGTTTAGCTTAATGCTGACTTGTATTAAAGGTACAAGGTAAACTATAGGGCTGAACTAAAGTAATCAAGTTTGTTTCCTTTTATTAGTATAAATTGCTGAAAAAGAAATTTCAAGCTACTAAGCATTTTCTTACTAAATTAAATTTTCCCATTATATACTACGAATATTAGCTGACAGATCAAATACAAGGCTGTTCCAAAATATTTGAATGCATATTTGGCTATATTTGTCTACATGCCCTTATTTCCCTAAATGTCGAAGTTTTGTTAACGACTCATAAAAACAGATTAAACTACATAACTATATAACTACATAAACTACATAAAAACAGATGAAATTTTGATTTTTAGTATATTAACTTTTTCAATATAATTTTGAAAAGCAAAAATAATATTGTACGTTAATAACAGAATGTGAAAAGATAATTTTCAGTCTTACTAATGCAGTCATGATAATATCTCATATATCAATTAAATCTTGAAAAAAAAGTATTTTATTTATAATAGAAAACAAAATTTTAAAAATTAAGAGGATAAATGTTAACGTCTTAAATAATTAATAAAATTAATTATAAATTCTATCAAAGCAATCATAATAAAAATATTCTTTCTGTTTATATCTATTGAATGATACTTTAAAATAACATAACGGAAACTTTTTAAAAATGATCTCTACTCACTTTATTTCATACTGCAATTTATTTAATTAAAATTTAATTTCGATTGCAAAGTTTTTCATTCATATTGATAACGATAGATTGCACGAAACAAAAGTTGAAGTAAATCAGCCCACAGAGCTTAGTCAACGAAAAAACTGTTGCCCTGAGATTCATTTTTTTAATGTTGTAAATTTATTGTTTATAAACGAAGATGAAAAATGTATTGTAAAATATATTTTAAGAAATTAATACGCTTTGAAAAATATTTTAAAAGCAAAATCGGTTATTAGCCCTTTTTTAATTTTTATGAATCAAACAGAATCGTTCATTTGTTTTTAGGCTTGGAATTTTGGACTTAGCAACGAAGAAGCGTTCATTTGTTTATAGTGTTATCGCTTATTTTTAATTTGGAACTTACTGTATTATAATTGGATCTCATATACATATTTTACAGAAAAATATGCTGAACAAACAACATTTCAAGTAGAAGTAATTATCATTTAGCTGGCATATGTGACCTATTGTTTTCCATTTAGCCTAACATTGCGTTAAGCTACAGACCATTCTTAAACCAGAATGGTTCGTGCCGCAGTGTTTACATACACTTTCCTCAATAAATATATTATAATAAGTAGATATGAACTTCACTGACAGTTTTCAGTCATGACTGACTCAAGACGTGAGTGCAAATTATAAAGCACGCGATGCATGTTTGACAAAACAATGAGGGTATTTTTTCAATCAGGGGCTCATTGAAAACTGCAAACTTAGCAGTAATAGAACATTTTTAGTTTGAAACCGCACAAGTATTTCGAGTACTTTTTGAGAAAGATTTAGTATAACATATATAACCCTTTATACAAATAATTTTAAAAGATAAATCTAGCCTGTTTACCTAGCATGTTTTACGTAGATCAAATTCGTTTAATTAGAAAATTATTTTGTGTAATTCGTGATTTAATTACATCCGGACCCTCGTTTCACCTACCCCATTCTTGAAAAATTTATGGAGTATCTTGAAAACCCTCCTTACATTTAAAACATAGAGTAAATATATATAGATATCTAACAGTAATAATGAATTTATATAACTTTAAAAAAACTGATTGTTTAATAAAAGTACATGCCATTTTTTAGTGTAAAGCTCAAGAAATTCAACCAAATTCACGTTGTTTTTAAAAATAGAAGCCTGAATTTTCAGTAACATATCACAAAAAAGACAGAGCTATGATTGAGTTAACATACCCTATCTAAGAAGTAGAGGTGGGAATTTCGATGTACACTGTAAAAAAAAAAAGGGTCCATCTACTAAAAAAACTTTAGTGATCCTTGTAATTACTAAAAAATTTTTAGTAATCTTAGTCGGTTACAAGAAAATCTGTAAGAATTACTAGAAAAAAGTTAGCAACGAAGAGAGTTAATAGTTTTATATTTTTAATAACTATTACTAAAACTCGCTTGGTGTGGCCTTGATAGCATAGTGGTTATAGTCACGGACTCCAGACTGAAAGGTTCCGGGTTCGATGCCGGCCACTGCCAAATACTCCCAGAATGTATGTAGTGTAAGTACTCGTTAGTAAAGGGATTATGAAAATCCTGTCAGAGCAGTTATCGATGTTTGGTGCAGCCATCTATTGCAGTTTTGCCGAAAATCTTCCGCTTCAGAAGTCTGGATGCTGCTCGAAGGAACCTCCTGCCCTTCGGGAGCACGTAATGGTTATTAAAAATAATTTTGGAGCTATTACTAAAATTTGCTTGGTGGCTCATACTAAAAATTTTTAAGTTAGTTATACAAAAAATTCTTTTGTTCAGTTTACAAAAGAAATGCTTGTTTCACTTGCAAAAAAAAAGTATGTAATGGTTACTAAAAAATTCTGTGGAATACAAATTTACTAAAAAATTTTTAGTAACCTCTTGAATTTTTTTTTACAGTGTAGACAAAAGCTAAAATTTAAAAATTATCAGCGGTTTTTTTTTATAAAACAGCTTATAAATATAAACGAGTACCAGTTACTACTGAATACTACGAAGTACCCAGTTATCTCGTAGGTCTAGTTCCCCCAGATTACCTAATATAAAAAATAATGGATAAATTATTTGCCAAACCAGGCAATCAAAATTTTCTTCTTCTGTTTATTGTTTCAATTATTTTATTATTGCAGTTTCAGAACCAGGTGGTAAATTTTTATTGCGTGGTTTGATATATAATTAACCCATTATTTTTGTAACATCCAAGCTGTTGTCACAATAAAGATCACTTGAAAAATTTACCACTAGCAGCAGGCTAACAAAAACATGCCTTGAAAATAAATCATTAATTTATATTTATGATCTAAACTTACTAAAATATTGTATTATCATCAAAACATACCTGCTAACATCGAAAATGGATGAAAAATATTTTACAAAATCCGATCTCTACATACACAAAAAAAGTATAATAACAGTATGTAAATATATGAAATAATGAGCATCGGCTCGTTAACAGGTTCTATGTAGCGACTAGTTCTCTAAATCTCCTTTTTAAATCCTTATTAACCGATGATTAACGTTGTTTATTTGGAGTATCTGAGATAAAACAAGTGTTTCCTCGTCTAGTTGAAATCAGCGAGTAGCAATGTGTTTAAAAACAAATTTTTAAGGCTAGAATTACATCCAAATATTTCAGCATAGATGAACTCAACTCAAAATTTTAGTTGATTTGGGGAGTAATTAAAATACCCATCAATATTTATCATCGAAAATAAACTAACACAGTTCCTTACAATAGATGAGTAATTTTAAATTTAGAATATTTAAAAATAAAGTTATGTGAAGGAAGAAAATTTAGGTTACAGTCTAATATTTTGCTGTATTTTTTATTAAACTGAAGGAAAAAAAAAACAAATTTTTTTCAGTTGTATACTTTTGCATAATATATCTATAAATGAAAGCTACAAATATTAATTGGAAAAAATCATTATGATAAAAAATATAAATATATTTGATAAAAATGCTCTGTTACTTGATAAATCTTTTTAAATGTAATGAATTCAGAAGAAATGAGTGGCACATTTTACATGAAACTATGTTTTAAATACTATACATTGCTTAAATAAAGCAAGAGTGCGAATATCATATGTCACCTATATGCCATGGTTATAACATACATTTCAACATTAAAAACGAGAATACTGTAATTTGCGCAAAGATAAGTTATGCATCTAATGACACTTTTAAATAAAATACATATTCCAAGTAACTCTAGATTTCTTTTAACAGAAACGAATTTCAACACAATAAAAATGAGAAGTCTCGAAAAATTATCATAAACCCTTTCCATGTAAGCAAGAAAGAAACATCGAAAATCAGAGAATTATTTTTTGCTGGATATGTGTAAAAGGAAAAATTAAAATTTTCTTCAGTGAAGAATTTCTTTAAAATGCAGTAAAATAAAAGTTTTACGGTCACGATCTGCTGCTCAAAATACATGAAGGGATTTGAACAAAAATGCTTTAATTTTGGTGCAATTTCAATCGACAAAATGAAAGAGCCATCTAGACAACTGACTAAAAAATAATTTACTTTGATTAAAGTCTAATGCCGAAAAGAATCTGCTAATAACGAAAAGAGTGAATATAGAATGTATTTCTATCTTTTCGTCAGATCAAGAACAAGATGTTTAAAACATGTGATTTTGTAGAAAGCAAAAATACCTTCTATATTATGTTCTTTAGCATATTTTCAATCTGATTTCACGTTAAAAAATTCACAAACAGAAAGATGCATTTAAAATTCGAAGCATTCTTACTCAATAAGTTTTAATTGTAAACGACAAGCATTTTTCGAATGTTCTTGCTAGACCCAGGGTAACGTTTTTCTAAACATAAATTCTAAGAAAAAAAACGACGAATACAAAACTGAATTTTAGAATACATTATAATATATGTACAGTCCTTTGTAAAGAAATTACTATATTTAAAGCTGTTCTTAATTAAAGATATATTTTAATAAATAAAAATATGTATATATCACTAGCTTTTTGTTAGTTGATAGTTGATAGTTTTGATAAATGTCTTTGCAATCGCTACTCATTTTAAATCATTGAGTATTTAGAAGAAATATTTTATTACGTAAAAATGGAAGGAAAAAATATCCAATAAAAGCAATACAGAAAAAACCCATTCAGAACTTTCACAAAACTTTTAAAAAATTACATTTATTTTATCATTATTATTATTTTATTTTTTATTTCCTTCATAATTTTTTCATTTAGTTGTTTTGGAAAAAAGAAAAATTAATTGCAATGTATAGGTTATAATTTACTGCTAGCGCCACTAGAGGTCGGATTATTTAATAGTATTTTTAAAACTTAATAAAATCAGTTTCTCAAAGAAAAAACACCATTAAACAATATGTAATATTTTTCCATACAGATTGTAAAGTAAAATAATACATTAGAAGAAACTCGGAAACAAATGGTAAATAACATTTAAAAAAGTAATTAAAAAAACAAAATAGCAGCAAAAACAACTTGCTATATAAACACATTAATTAAAAAAATATCATTTGGAACTTTTACTGTAGTTTAAAGAAAACTATTTCTTCAAAAATATGTATTTTTGTTGCATATAAATTTTTTCCAACAACGAATTCAACTATGCTTAGTATAATTATATAAAAAATTCCCCAAAATATTATTTTTTAAAAGAATTAAAATCTACATTTAACATAACCTCTTGGTATATAAATAAAATGGAATAATTGAAAAGCACGAAATCCAAATAACAATGTCAAGCTACATCGAGGAAAAAAATTCTAAAAACATTAATAAATATTGTTAAGATTTTGGAATAAAAAATTATGTGGAATGAAATTAATTCTGCAAATTTACAATTTTCAACATGAACAATAATTTAAAAATAAATTAAAAACATAAACAAGTTTTACTTAACTGTAAAAATCGTTGACATAATAATGTGTTACGGTTTAATTTAATATACTTTTTTAAACACAGAAATGCCCTAGTAACAATTTATCTTATAAAAAAATTAATTATTTATGCTGAATATCATCTTGTTACATTGAAAATAAAATACAATTATGAAACAGAGAGAAACTGAAAAGCAAATGATGAAAAACATTGACAAATATACTAATAAAATAAAATTATATTCATATATGCACAAATTCCAAAAGCAAATGATGAGATACATTGAAAAATATTCATTAAAGCAAAAGAACAATTGGTAATAATTGGTGGAGGGGGAAATCCAATAACATTAATCCTAGAAAATGATCATTTGTAAAAGTAATTTAAAAAATGAATATTTATTACTGTATAAATATATTGATAAATATTTATTCAGTAATAGATAGATTACAATTTCGTTACTTAAATAAGCATTAATTAAATAAACTTATTCAAAATAAACATAATTTAATAATATAGATCTTTGGTAAAAATAAAAAAAATTGTGATGTACATCACGCTGTTTTTATTAAATGGCGTGAAGTACAAAATCAAACTACAATTAACACTGTAAAAAAGTATTTCCGGACAACAACAGCTGATTAAAAAGGATTTAATGATTCTAAGAAGGAAAAATATCATATTTAAATTTCACAGGAATTTATATTTTATTAATTTATTTAGTAAGAAAATCGTACATTTAAAATGTATTTTATTACAATATATAAAAATAATTTCTCTGATGTCCCACTTAATTTTAAAAGAAATAAACTGGTTATAAAGAGAAAGATTATCTGCCAGTAAAAAAAAGAAGAAGAAAAAGAACAGCGGTAAAAAAAAAATCATCTTCTTATACATGATAATAATTAAATAACAAAAAACGCAAAAGCAAATGATCTGCAATATTAAATAAAAATTATTAAAAAAATTAGAGTTGATAAAAGCGTGAAAAAAAATTTCTGAAATAAAAATACAGAGAAATGCCAGTTTAATATTTACAGTGATTTATTCTAATGTATTTTTCATTCATAATATACTTATTTAAAAAAAATACTTTATTGCAATATAATAAAAAGTATTTAGCTGATGTCCCATTTAACATCGAATTAAGCAAAAATATTTATGAAAACTAAAAATTACAATGCTTAAAAAACAAATCATTTATAAATACCTAGTTTTGCAAAACTTTCCAGAAGTAAATTACGAACATATGTAAACACACACACACACACACATAAATACATACATACATATATATCGATTAAAAAAAATAATAATTAGAAAAATATCATTTTTCAATGTTCATTGTAATTTATGGTTAACGTGATTATCCATGATTTTTTTTTTAACCTAGTACTTAATTTTTTTAAAAACTATATTAAAATATTCTTCTAATGTCGAAATGAAATTTGAATTTCGTAAAATTATTTTAAAAAAAGAGTAATATTAGCCTTTCAGGGTTCGTAGGGGTACCTTTAGATTACAGGTTTCCCTAGTTTTTAAAAGGCAAAACTTTTTTATTAAAAACAAATTTAAATGGTCAAAATAAATTTAAGGATTTTTTTTATTAAAAAAAAAATAATAATTTACCAGGTCTAACGTGCAAAATTTTGCCTTTTTAAAAAATAAATTTCCTAAAAGAAAATACTAGTACTGAAGAATTTCTTAATCTTGAAATTCCAGGACCTTTACGATTGCTATCTATATATGAGGCCCCCAGAAGCCAAGGATATGACTGATGAAAGTGAAAAAATAAATGAACTAAGTGCACAGGCGAAATGGATATATTCTTCTCTCTTTTCAGATAATCAAATATAAATTATTTTCTATTTATGTGCTGCGTTCTGGAGGTCAACCACTTTTGCCGAATAATATTAAATAATGACTAATAATAAAATTAAAGACAATTGTATTCGATTTTCTTTTACAATTATTGAAACAAGATATCAAAGACCATAATAAAACAAGCGGTAAATTCCTATTTCCTATTCTGCGTTCTGGAGATCAACCACTCTTGCCGAATAAAAATAGATGCTGATTAATTATAAAATTAAAGACAATTATATTCAATTTTTTTTCACAATTATTGAAACAAGATATCAAAGACCACAATAAAACAAGTGGTAGATTCCAATTTCATTTCAGTCAACTGTTATTGATGTTCATATTTAATATCAGATATCTTTTAACTCAATTTACTCCGAATTGATTTTTTGTCCCTTGTACCCTTTAGCTTCTAAGGTCCTCATACATAAGAAATCATTAAATAAGTCAATCATATTATGCACATAACAAAATACAATAACAGAATAGCATAAAATCCAGAAGCAAATGACGAGTAATATCGATGACGAATAAATCGAACAAAAAGAGCTGCTGATAAAAGACAGGAAAGATAAATTCAATATTTAATAATATTAATTAAAAAAATATTTTATCTTTTAGAGCAACTTACATTTTATTTATTAGTTTGTTCTCTTAAATTTAGATTTTAATTATATTTTAATTCTTAAGACAGAAATATGTTTAATTGGGTTGCTTCATTTTGACTCCATCTACTTTGTAATACTTCTCAAGTGAAAATACTTTACTTTCGAAAAAAAAACGCAATTGAAATCACACATTGATAAAACGCAATGCTTTACGGAAATTTAGAGTGTCTCTATAGAAGAGCCGTGACATACAAAGTCCATAGTATGGTGCAAAAAATAGCGATGTTAAAAAAAATAGCGATTTATGTTACAGAACTTGATGATTCTCGACTAGATGAATTCTCTTCGCTGAGTTAGACAAACAAATAAAGTTCTTTGTAATAATTCGAGTTCGAAAGAATAAAATTCGTCATTTTATCTTAGGTGGCGACAAAGGAATAATGTTTATCGTATTTATTGCATAAAAATTATTTCAGAAATTCTCATTTACTCTTAAAAGAATATAAACAGTTTAGTATCTGTTTCCAGCTAATAGCAATCGAAACTTCAAATTTTAAAATCAAACCACTTTAAAATAATCAAATTAGAATACCATTTTTATTTTTTAAAGGTAAATACGGATGTGAGAGATACATTATGTAAATTTTGAAGGGTTGAAAATGATATCGAGTTTATATTTCACGGAAAAAAATTCTATGATTGATTCAAAGTGGAATAAATTTTGCTGTTTTTCATTTTGGAATGAAAAGCATAAGAGCCTTAATTGATAACTTTGTCATTATAACAGATCTTTATTATATTTAAATGCTTACATTACCAAAGTTTAATTCTAATAATTTCTAAAACTGAGTTTTATGGAAATAGTACTTTGTTAACTTTAGTTTAAATATCATTTATTTATAAGAATTAGACTTAAAAATATAAGGTGAATTTTTTATTGTAACTAATTTTATAGTCTTATTATAAATCAATAAAACAGTTTCTTCTTAAATATATTTTTCTGCGGGTTCTACCTTGGATATATAAATACATATATTGTAATCCCTTAACATTCACGAGTGTTAGGTTTACGAAAATCTTCGCGAATGTCACAATCGCACATGTCTGAGACTATCTTCCGTGTATAAAAGGTGTGTTAGGTTTTTAAGATTTTCAAATGGAAAAATATAATTGAAAGATAGCTTAATTAGATAAACCCATATTTAGTAAGTATTAAAAATTCATGCTGCAAATAAATATGAATAATTATAAACATATTCTACAACGTTTAGTAATTCAAATCAAGTTTAGTATTGTACAAAACACTTGTATATGAACAGATATTTTGTTTATGAATTTTCTATAACAAAAAGTCGCAGTCTTGATTTATCTTTTAAATTTGAGACTCCTCACCAATTAGAGATGATGATAGAAAAGGCAAGATTGGATAATATTAAAATAGACAAAATGTCACAGTTTTACAGCAATTAAATTTTTTTTTCTTTGTTTACATCTGTACAATCGTACTTTTACAAAAAAAAAAACAATAATAATAATTACACTGTATTAAAATATTTCGCTGATATTTTACTCAAGTCTGTATTATTATATTCAAAAACAGTGTTATTCACAAGGAAATTTTTAAAAAATTCCAGATTGTCTTGTTAGACAGGTAATAAAACACTATAATACAATAACTTGTAGCGAACAAGCAGATAACACACACTAAAAACTATACATATATAAAAAAAGATCTAGACGTTAAATTTATTAAAATAAATTTTATATCTATTGATAGTAACCCTCTGCTACCAGACGGATCCAATGGGTCCGATAAATACAGGTCAATTCCACGGTAACTGTCGTAATACTTGATGGCTGATTATTGTTTTCTAAACCATGTAGAGAATTTATTAATAAAAGAAGATCAAATTTTTATCATTTAAAATCTTTCTTATTAAGGCCTTAATACCAAAATATCTGCGAATTATTATTTTAATTCCTATTTCATTCTTTAAAATTGCATTTAAAAACTCTGCAACTAATGTAACATAAAATGGACAAAAAAAAATCTGCTTTTAGTAAAGTGTAAATATCATCAAAGCTATTCAGCTTTAAAAAGCAATTTTATGTTTTTAGCGACGCTATGTAATGACAAAACTACAATTATAAGTTTAAATTTTTGAACAATAAAAAAGAAAAAAAATAGCATTTGCATATGTAACTGACGTAACTTTGATTGTGTAACTGATGTAACATTATAAATTTACAAAAAAAAAAATAGTGGTGCTTAACTTAGTTTATGGACAACAAACAAACAGCAAAAATAATGCTTTTTTATTATTACAATTAACATTTATTAGGCATTTTTAACAGAATATTTTATAGAACATAAAAAGATCAAATTTTCCAAACATACCCTTAAATTAACTACAGTCAAACTAGATTGACGCTCACGGTTAAGATGCAATCTCGTTTAATACGCGCATTTCTTCTATTCTATTAAACATCCCTCATAAGAGAAACTTAAAAATTCCCGTTAAATACCCGAACGGCTATTGTGTATCCGCTTAATACGCGATTTTTTAAATTGTTATTTGAACATCTAACACTATTCCTGAATAGTAATAATCGCTTTATCTAACATTTTGAGTTCCAAGATAACTGGCACTGAATTTTCCGTTCCGAATTGGCTGCGTCAGTCACGGGTGACTGACAGTGTAAAATATGGCATAAATATAAAACATTTATATTGTTTTAAATAATTATTAAAAAAGTATAATCGTGTAAAAAATAAAAGTTAAATAAATTTTAAAAAATTTTCAGTAATTACTTAAAATAATATTTTTTTTAGCTTTATGTGGTATTTTAGACAGTCATTCATCGGTGATTGAAACAACCCAAACGGAAAGTTCAGTGTTAACCACCGGTGACTTACGTGGCACTCAACTTGTTAAATACATGAAGATGATTACTACAATTCGGAAATAGTGACAGATATTGTTAAAAAAAATCCTCTAATCTGACACTGCTGATTAAAAGAGAATATTACTAATCGTAAATATTAGTAGGTATTTGAATTAAAAGACCGGCTAATTTAGGAAATAAAGAACAAATTAGCAAAAAAAAAAAAGTCAAGAAATAAAAAAACAAAGAAAAAATAACCCTGAAACTTGTAAAGACAAAACAAATGTCCCCACTTTTGTCCATCCTTTTTGTGCTTTCTATGTTTTGTTATGTTTGTTTGCGCCATATTAAGAAAAAATATTGCACAAAGATTGACTTAGATAATTTTTAATTCCATAAAAATATAATGTTTCTCTTTATTAAAAGTACTAAATATGATTCTAAAAATTGAGTTATCCTGCAAAGATTTTATATATATGTGTATATATTTTAAATAGCCTACCAGGAAAACTATTTTTGGTGTTTAGTTTTTGGTTGTAATATATTAAGTCAGTTATTATACAAAGTCACATTTGAATTCAAGTTTATTTCCAGTTATTATTTCTGTCAGTCCCATAAAATTAAATAATGGGTTAAACTTGAATACATTTTTATTTTAATTTAAGTATGCGTAAAAGATAAAACTTTCGACTGTAAACGCATAAATTAAAGCTATAAAATTCATTTAGGCAATAAGAAGCATAAATAAGTTTTGTTTTTACAGCATCATACAAATTACGTTTAATACACGACGTTTGTTCAATCCCTTGAAACGTGCCTTAACCAGGTTGGAATATTATTGCTAATTTTATCCTCCTCTCCCCCCCCCAACGCAAAATTAAATAGTTTTAATTAAAAATTATGATGTAGAATATTTTTAAAAACTTCAGTAAAATTTCCGGTAGTTCTGGGGTTAATGCAGAAAGATTGCTATTTTAATATTTTAAAAGAAGTAAAAAGGGTAACTGACTTTTTGCAATTCAATGCTTTAAAAAAATACTTAACGTCACATGACCTGTGCAGTTGTGTAATGTCATTTTGAAATTTTCCTTCAAAATTAAAAAATAATAATAGTGTTTTTATGTCATGCTTCAAAAAATATTTAGTTTCATTAATGATAAATAATATTTTTTTAAAATTTTTTTATCGATAATTCGAATGAATTAATGAATAAAAAATATCAAATTACTAAGGTTTTAATAGTGAGTGAGATTGTTTAAAATTTAATTTTATTATTAGCAAATTACATATATCTTATACATATTATTAATTTTTGATGCTGTAATTAAAATATTTTTATGAATTTATTATTAAATTATTTTTAGTAACACATTTTTTATGTTTTGTTTGTTTATTTGTTTGTTTGTTTTATAATGTAAATCGAAAAGAGAATGAAGCATTTATAGAATGTGTTGAATAATAATGGTAAAACATCCCTGGGAGTGATAAAACAACCACCCTTAAACATTTTAAAAGAAAAGGGAAGAGAAATAGCAGTTTGTTGAATATCTAAGTTATAAGGAAAAGATAAAACAGCAGAATTCCAAAACCTAAATCGATAATCATATACCATTTCAATCTGCACGATAAATCATTCGCAAAGTAGAGAATCTCTTCAAGAAAATCCCTTCTATTTCCACTCGTATAACTGCTAAAAATTAATGGAACGTAATAATCTTCAATGATTATTTATAAAAAAAATATTTTGGATTAGTCTTTTGTTTTAAAAAAATCTTAAACACTCGTAGAGCAAATGAACAATATCAAGGTGTTGTTGCGTCTAAGCTTTGAATAACTAAAGTTTTAATTTTATTATTACCAAATTTCCATTATAAAAAATTACATTACACTGTGATAAAATAAATCAAAGGTTACTATTTTACAATATTTTTTATTATTTTTTTTTAATTGGTTAATGGTCATTGCTTTATCTCTTCCAGTAAAGTTACCTGACTAGTTGATAACACACGCAAATAATTCGTTTTCTTTTTAAGTTGTGTTCAAAACAATAAAGAAACACAAAAAGAATGTTATTTTGTAAATTAATGACCTATGATTTACCTGAAAAATTCATTAATAAGTATCGAATAAATTAATTTTAAAATAATAAAATGAAACTCTTTATTAGCACTACTTCTTATTTAAATCTTATTATTCTAAAATAAAAATAAAATAACTATTTCGTAGTATAAATACATCACCATTAACTGAATCATATTATTGTGAAGATAATAACATATAATTAAGAAAAACCCAAAGCGAAATATTTATTCAAGTTAAATGTATGCATATATATATAATGAAAAAGAGACAAATAAATCAAAAAAGGAAAATATATATTCACAGAAAAACTATCACCACTTTGTGGAAATTTCACACGCCTATTTTTCATAATTTGTTATTAATTGCTGATTTTTTTTTTTTTTGTTGTTTAGCTTGGCCTAAGAGTGTAAAACTATCAGAGTGAAAAAGTGTGGCTCGGAGAATTTTCAAAATGCATGCTTGAACACACTTTCGGTTTTAAGACTCTAAGACAAAGTACATAAAAAATTCGTCAACTAAAGTTTCTAATTACTGAAAAACGTTTTTCTCTTAAACTATATGTTATAAAATTAATTGTTTTTATTTTTTAGGTTAATACTCTCTAAAATGTGTAATTACTTACTAAAACAATACTTCTCCTAAAAGTCGATGAAAATTTTTGTTAAATTTAGTTTTAAAAAAATGCACACTAATATTACTTCTAAATAAAAATAAAATTATATTAAATGTATCATCTTGCTATGCAAATTATATTACGCAGCTATACATAAGCGCGAAATCTATTAATAGAAGCAAATGGCGGAAAACTTCGAAAAATAGTTATGAAAACAAGAGAAAAATATAGTACATGTTAAAAACTGAGGAATTGAATCATAAGTATTAAAATTAAGACGGTATAAAAACGTCGGAAATACAGGGCATAATTTGAAAACCTTCTTAATAACATTTTTGATCATTAAATTATCCGAGCAATCATTTTGAACTTTAATTATACATACATATATTTAAGTGTGTGTGTATGAGGGGGGGGGGGGGCGAATAATTTAATTTTGTTGCAAAGTATATTTATTTCTGAAATGAGCTATATATTAATTTAGAATTATTGAACTCAACTATCAAAGCAGTAGCAGATAAACAGTAAAAAAGAAATTAAACCCGATTTATATTAACATGGATGAATATCATTTTTGAGTTTTTAAGACAATAATTTTAAATTGTATTTTTTATTTATTTTAGATAGTTCGTTGAAAATATATAATTGATGTCTCACTTAAATTCAAAATTAGTAAAAAAATTTTGAAAAAAAATCAGTTAATAAAAAAAATATTCGAAAATTCGTCTTGTTTCTCTCGAATCCGAGAAGCAAATGGCAAACAACAATGAAAAAAAAATCTCTGGAAGAAAAAGTGCAACTTATAAAAGCGTATGTAAAGTGGATAGAGTGATATGAATGTAGTCAAATACCATTTAAAAGTTTTACGAAAATTTAAATGGCAATTGTTTATCTCTTTTTAAAAGTTAGTAACTTTTAAAATACATTATTTCACTATATAAAATATTTTGTGGATGTTTCAATGCGTTTTCAGTTATCTAAAATTATTTTAAAAACACAATAAATAATACTAGTCTGTAACAAAAAAAAAAAGAACTTTAAACAAATCATCTTGTTATATCAATAATAAAATGAAAATATAAAACAACGCAAAGACAAGAAGTATATGGCGAGCAATGTTGAAAAAAATATCTTGTAGAAAAAGAAAAATGGATAAAAGCGGTGAGAAAACAGATCCAATAATATTAATAATGTAACTAATGACATTTAAACTTTTATAGAAATTTAAAACATGTGTATTAAAATATTTTTGGAAGATAATACCTTTAAAAACATATTATTGCACTATATAAAATGTGTTCTGGATATGTTCATTTATGTTGGAGTACAGTAAAATCATTTTAAAAATACAACAAATAATATTAGTCTTTAAGAAAAAAAAAAAAAAAAAAAAAAAAAAACCTTCAAACAATCTATCTTGTTATGTCAGTAGTAAAATGGAGATATAAAACAACGCAAAGACAAGAAGTACATGGTGATTAATGTTTAAAAATATCTTGCAGAAAAAGAGCAACAGATAAAAACGGTGGGAAAATAAACCCAATAATATTAATAATAACTAATAAACTTTAAACTTTTAAAGAAATTTAAAAAAATATTTATTTACTTAAAAAAAATTATTGCACTATATAAAATATGTTCCAAGGCATGTTCATTTATATTGGAGTTCAGTAAATATTTTTACGAAAACACAGGCAATAATACAATTCTTGAAGAAATAAAATAATAAAAGCTTTAAACAAAACATCTTGTTAATTAAATAATAAAATGCATCTATAAATTAACTAGAAGCCAAAAAGTACATATCGAACAATATTGAAAAAAAAAATACCTTGCAGAAAAAGAGCAACAAAGGAAAATAGATCCAATACTATTGGTAATAACAAATGACCTTTAAACTTTTAAAGAAAAAATATATTTAGTTAGTTATTTTTGGAAGATAATACTTTTAAAAACACATTTTTCATTCTATAAAATATATTCTGAATATGTTCATTTATGTTGGAGTTCAGTAAAATTATTTTAAAAACACAATAAATAATATAAGTCTTTAGGAGAGAAAAAATAATTAAAAAAACTTTAAACAACCATCTTGTTATGTAAATAATGAAACACAAATATAAAACAATGTGTAGCCAGAAAGTTCATGGCGAGCAATGTTAAAAAAATATCTTGCAGAAAAAAAGCAACGGATAAAAACGGTGGGAAAGTAAATTCAACAATATTGATAATAACAAATCTCATTTAAACTTTCATAGAAATTTAAAAAATATTTATTTACTTATTTTTGGAGGATAATACTTTTAAAACACATTTTTGTACTACATAGAAAATGTTATAAATATGCTCATTTATGTTAGCGTTCAGTAAAATTATTTTAAAAACACAAACAAATAATATAAGTCTTTAAAAAATAATTACAAAAATTTTAAACAAACCATCGTTTTATGTAAATAATAAAATGCATATATAAAACAACGTGAATACAAGAAGTGCATGGCAAGCAATGCTGAAAAAAATATCTTGCTGAAAAAGAGCACATGATAAAAGCGGTGGGAAAATAGATCCAATAATATTAATAATAACAAATAGCATTTAAACCTTTAAAGAGATTTTAAAAATATTTATTTAGTTATCTTTGGAAGATAATGCTTTTGAAAATATTATTGCGCTACATAAAATATGTTCATTTATGTTGGAGTTCAGTAAAGTTGTTTTAAAAACACGACAAATAATACAACTTAAAAAAAAAAGAAAATAACTTTAAACAAACCATCTTGTTATGCATATAATAAAATGCAAATATAAAACAACGTGAAGCCAAGAAGTACATGGCGAGTAATGTTGAAATAAATATTTTGCAGAAGAAAAAGCAACGCATAAAAGTGATAAGCAAAATGTTCCAATAATAATAATAATAACATATGACATTTTAAATTTTATAAAATTTTTTAAAATATTCATTTAGTTATTTTTAAAAGATAATACTTAAAAAAAATATTTAAACTTTTATAAAAATTTTAAAAATATTTATTTAGTTATTTTTGAAAGTAATACTTTTAAAAAATATTATTGCACTTTATAAAATATATTCTGGATACGTTAGTTTATGTTGCAGTTCCATAAAATTATTTTAAAAACTCAACAAATAATATAACTTTTTAAGTAAAAAAATTAAAAATCTTTAAACAAACCATCTTGTTCTGTAAGTCATAAAATACAAATGTAAAACAAGGTGAAGTCAAGAAGTATATGACGAACACTGTTGATAAAAATATGTTGCAGAAAAAGAGCAACAGGTAAGATAGGTGGGAAAATAGATCCAATAATAATAATAATAACAAATAACATTTAAACTTTTATAGAATTTTATAGAAAATTTATTTAGTTATATTTGGAAGATATAACTTTAAAAAAACATTATTGCATTACATAAAATATGTCCTGGATACGTTCATTTATGTTGGAGTTCAGTAAAATTATTTTAAAACTACAAAACATAATATAACTCTTTTTTAATAAAAATTTTTAATTTTACTTAAGAAAGGTGTTATAATAAAAATAAATGACATTGACATGTTTCGGAACCGTCAATGAAATGAACCGTCAAAAAAAGGTGAATGTTTTAAAATCTGGTGATTAAAAAAAAACAATTGGATTTAATAAACTTTTTATCATAATATAACTCTTTAAGAATTTTTTTTTTTTTAACTTTGAACAAACCATCTCTTTTTTGCAAATAATAAAATACAAATCTAAAACAATGTGAAACCAAGAAGCAATGTTGAAAAAAATATTTTGTGGAAAAGAGCAACGGATATAAACGGTTGAAAATAGATCTAATAATATTAATAATAAAATTCAAACTCTTATTGAATTTTTTTAAATGTTTATTTGGCTATTTTTAAAAGATAATAATTTTGCAAACATATTATTATATTGCACTATATAAAATATATTCTGAATCTGTTCATTTATGTTACTGTTCAGTAAAATTATTTTACAAACGCAACAAATAACATAAGTCTTAAAGGAAAAAAAAAATTTAAACAAACCATCTTAAAATGCAGATAATAAAATACAGTAATAAAATAACGCGAAATCCAGAAGCAAATCAAGAGCAACGTTGGAAAAAAATATATATGTACGGAAGAAGAAAAAGAACAGATGATGGGAACGGGAAAAGGGAATTAACTTACGCAGTCGGCATGATCCCTTGTCGCCTGTTGCTCTCTGCACTGAGCATCCGGATGGTGAGCGGCACAGTTTCTCAAGAACGAGGCGCAGGCGCATTTCATCCCCGCTCTGCTAAGAGAGCGAGGAGAATAAGAGAGAAAGAGAAGGTGTCCGTTTTTCATCACTTTAATTCCAGTGTTTATGTTTCTATAAAAGAGCTAAAAAAACGGTGCTAAAAGAGATCCCGTGTTGTATGGTAATTTAAAAAGGTTAAGTGAAATCAGAAGGATTTATTGAGTTGAAAATATAAGATTAAATATGATGTTTAAAAATTTAAAAAGAGTTTCGTTTAGAAAGACAAAATTAAAAATTTTAAAGAGATATAAATGAATGTTGGATCAAGTTTATGCAACTCTTGAAATTATTAGATTTTACTTGTTGAAAAACAACGTTTTTCTCGATTTACGTTACATAAAATCTATTGATCATTTTTTAGAGATTATGAACAATAAAACTTAAATTTATGCTAAATTTAGAAAAAAAAATTCTCATAGACAACATAATAGTATACTTAATAAATAATATAGTTTCTAATAAGTAGAATGACATATAATGTAAGTGATACAAAATTATATTTTAGATATTCTGATGCAATTTATACATAATTATAGAAAACTAAAATGCATCAGTCTTCTCAATGAAATCGCAAATTATCAGCGACGTCATTTTTACCTACAAAGAATTTCATCCTCTGATTAATTTGGCATCTAACTTCATGTCTAGATGTCAAGTTATATGCCAAATTAGATGTCTAACAAGTGGCATAAACGCTTTTGTAAATAACATCATTCTGGTATAGTTATACAATAATATATATTTCTTATGTATATAAATTAAAATGCATGATGTTAAAAATGTACTTTTCATTTTATGGTCTTTAAGAAAAATCTTTAACCACGTCTATTCAAATTAAAAATTATTTTCTTCTTAATGTTAATCAGAGAATGGCATATAGGTCTTCCTAATAAACTTGACTGATGATATTTTTACAAAAATTAGTGATTTAATTGCAACCATTTGAATTTGTTAAACAAAAAATTGCATTCAAAATTAAAAGTATCTTAGAAAATAACTGATTTGAATATTTTTTGAAGAACGAGGTGCAGAGGCATTCATCCCATGCTTCTAAGAGGGAAAAAGAGAGCGAAGAGAAAACAAGAGAAAGAGAAAAGGTGTCCCTTTTTCATCACTTTAATTCCAGTGTTTATGTTCCTGGTAAAGAGCTGAAAAATGGTGCTAAAAGAAATCCCGTGTTGTACTGTAATTTAAACTAGTTGGATGTGCCAATCCCAAAACTTTCTTCTATCTCATACGTATATTTTAATATTTAAAAAAATAGTTACTCATTTTAATAATTTAATAATTTTAATTCAATACTATACCAACTTTGATTTTCATCTTAAATTTCTGCTTCAATCAATTAACCGGAGTAAAAACAAATTTCCGTCTCTGCACAAGCCGATGGACAATAGAATGATAAGCAGATTTTTTTTTTCAAATTCAGGGAGGACCTACTTGCCTTACCAAAAAATAATCATATACAAAAAATTTAGTTCAGTTCTAGAACTAACTTCATACACTTTTATGTGGTGTAATATTGAAAACGGCATAAAATTCACTATTGCAGCGCCCCCTTTCGGCGGATTTTTTTCATATTCAGGGCGATCCAACTAGCAAAAGCCAGACATTTGCATAAAAAATTTCGTTCAATTCGATGCATAACTTCATGTACTTTTGGTCGGTACAATATTGAAAAGGGCACAAAAATCGCGATTGCAGCGCCCCCTTCAGACGGATTTTTTTCAAATTCACGGAGGACCAACTAGCCATAGTCATACATATGCACAAAAAATTTGGTTCAATTCGATGCATAACTTCAAATACTTTTGGTCCGTAAAATATTGAAAATGGCACAAAAATCGCGATTGCAGCGCCCCCTTCCGGCGGAATATTACAAAACTGAAGGAGAACCTGCTTGCCACAGCCAAAAATATTCACAAAAAAATTTGGTTCAATTCTATGCATAACTTCAGACACTTTTTGATGGTAGAATGGCGACATACACACAGACACACAGACACACGGACAGACAGACATGCTTTTTGGAATCTCTGACACCTAAAACGTGTAAATCCGTCGAAAACCGGAAGTCGAAAAA
The DNA here is from genome assembly GCA_964019185.1 of Maratus speculifer. Taxonomy (NCBI): domain Eukaryota; kingdom Metazoa; phylum Arthropoda; class Arachnida; order Araneae; family Salticidae; genus Maratus; species Maratus speculifer. The sequence goes on from OZ025290.1 coordinate 84,782,980, forward strand.
AAATTTTTGATTACAATACTTTCTTATATTGAAGACTAGCTGACCCGCCCGGCGTTGCCCGGGTCCGTATTAACAATATTAAACGAACTTGAAATTTGTATGATTTTATCATTAACTCGAAACATGCAGAAATGCATTTTCTGAAATATGTGGCCACTGGCTGTGTGAAAAATCGGTTTAAAAAACAGCTAATGTTAAGCTCTAAAAATTCTCAAAATGAGCGATGAGAAATGCGGGAGGGAATATGTATCCAACGACTGCGTAATTTTTGTGTTAAAGTGTTGATATTTATCAAAAATCACTGTTAAGTCATGTAACTAATTTTTTTTACATAGAAATCCCAAGTGAAATATTTTGAATTTCAAACTAATTATATCACTTTTAAATCCGACTATACCATGAATGAAATCGATACTCGCTGGTAGCTAAAATGTTGGTATGTAGTATTATAATTTCAGAGCCCTTTAACAAATGTAAGTGTTATTTTTAATCAAATCATGCGTAATGTTCACTCTATGGATAAATTCCTACCTGTAAACTTTTGTACCGTAACCATAAACTGCCTGTAACCTAACTTTGACTTAACAGTACCTTACCGTAAATTAAATATAACATAAATGTAACCTAGCCTTCACTTTATTGAAACATATCCTTATTTTACCATAACATAAATGCAATTTAACTTTAACCTAACTTTAACTTAATCGTGACCTAAGTGTAACCTAACGGGAAATTAAATATAATCAAAGACTTACCATAATGTAATTGCAACCTAAATGTTACAAAACCATATATTGGTTTCATGTCCATGGAAGTTATTTTGTCTTGTTCGGATCTGGTTATGATTCATTAGAACATTTTTGTCGGGTTCAGATTTCGTTCGGTTCAGATTTTAGGGGTTTTTTTTTTATATTGAGTTTTAATGTTATGGTCGTATTCATGTCCATGGAAATTATTTTGCCTTGCTCGGATACAGTTATGGTTCTTTGGAATATTTTTGTCGGGAACAGATTTGTTTCAATTCAGATTTCGGCTTTTTCTTCAAATTGAATTTTTGGGTTCGGTTTTTCTTGCGTGTTCACGGAAATTACGCTGCCTTGTTCGAATAAGAACATCAGTTCAGATTTCGTGATTTTTTCAAAGAAATTTTTTAGGTTCAGATTCGGTTCATGTGAATGGAAATTTTTTGTCTGATTCAGATCCGGTTACGATTCTTTGGAATATTTTTTCAGGTTCTGATTTGGTTCGATTCAAATTTCAGGTATTTTTTCAAATTGAATTTTTAGGTTCGGATCTCGTTTATGTCCACGGAAATTATTTTGTCATACTCGAATCCAGTTATGATTCTTTCGAATATTTTGGTCGAATTTAGATGTGGTTTGGGTCAAATTTCAGTTTTTTTCAAATCGAATTTTTTAGGTTCGAATTGGGTTTATGTCCATAGAAATTATTTCATCTTGCTTAGATTGGGTTATAGTTCTTTGGAATATTTTTGTCAGGTCCAGATTTGGTTCAATTCAGATTTCGGGTTTTTTCTTCAAATATAACTGTTGGGTTCGGGTCTTCTTGCATGTTCACGGAAATAATTCTGTCTTGTTCGAATAAGGACATGCTTCACTGGAATATTTTTGCCAAGTTCAGATTTCGTTCAGTTCGCGATTTTTTCAAAGAATTTTTTGGGGTTCGGATTGTGTTCATGTCCATGGAAATATTTTGTCTTGTTTGAATCCGGTTGCGCTTCTTTGAAATAGTTTTTTCAGATTAATATTTGGTTCGATTCAAATTTCAGGTATTTTTTGAATGGGAGTTTTAGGTTCGTATTGGGTTCATGTCCACGGAAATTATTTTGTGTTACTCGAATCCGGTTATAGTTCTTTCGAATACTTTGGTCAGATTTAGATGTGGTTTGGGTTAAAGTTCAGGATTTTTCAAACGGAGTTTTTTAGGTTTGAGACGGGTTCATGACCATGGAAAGTATTTTGTCTTGCTGGGATCGGGTTATAGCTCTCTGGAATATTTTTATCGGTTTCAGATTTCGTTCGAGTCATATTTCGGGTTTTTTTCAAGAAAATATTTAGGTTCGGGTCAGGTTTCATTCCCACGAAAATTATTTTTCCTTGTTTGAATCGGGTTATGCTTCACTTAAACATTTTTGCGGTATTCAGATTTGATTCGGGTCAGTTATCAAATCCATAGTTTTTTCCAAACAGAATTTTTAGGTCAGGGTCGGGTTTATACTCACGGAAATTTTGTGTATCACGGATCGGAGTGTGGTCTGTTTTTTTTCTGGTTGGGATCGGGTTATGTTTAAATTAGTCTAATCATTAAGGTTATAATCAGTTTTGCTACTATTATTTTTATGGCTATTTCTGATAGATAATTTACTTTGCTATTTGATAATTTATTATGTTGAATGAATCGTTTGCGGATACAAACAATTGTACGCCAAACATATATTTTATTTTTGTTTTAAAAACAAATTAAAGCCATATTACAATTTTAAATTGAATAGAACACATTTAAATTTAATCAATGATAAAAAAAATAAACTCATAGAAAAGTGTTGTGTAATCTTTTTTTACAGCAACACAGCTAATGACTCATACATTCTAATGTTCGAAATGCCAAAAATATGTGTAAAACCATATAGTAAAATGAAATTAATAGAGTGGCAGTATAATGTCTTGGGGTGACGCAAAAAATGTAACTCTGAAATCTGCTGCATTAAGTCCAAATAAGCACCAACAAAACCATGTCCTTTGAAACTCCAATCAATTCAAACTGGTTTAACCAGTATTTCTTTGTCTTTGTTTTTTACCTTTTAAACTGTTATTGAATAGATGACTAAAATGTCGTTTAAAAAAATAACGTTTTGTGCCATTATTGCCTGTAATACACGATCAGAATGCATGAAAGGTACAATTAGATCAATCATAGGCAAGAATTATTTGATTATGTTTATCATATGACTTTGAAATATCAATATAGAAGCATCATTTAAGACTTTGCTTGAAAAATCAACATTCTTTCGTATTATTGTCTTAAAATCGTCTGCACTCTGAAATCTAGATTTTAGATTAATATTATTATTTAAGTGTTCATGCATGATTTTAAAAGAATCTATTCATCACTATATTTTATATATTGACATGGAATTATTAATATGTTGTTAAATCATAAACATTTTTCATCTACGTTATAAAGTATTAAAAATTTCTGAAAAAAAAAGAGAAAACTTTTAGTAATACAATTTTTTACTTCAAATCATATGTTTTCAATATTTTATTTATTTTGTTTTGACATTTAATTATTTTTAATTTTCCAATTTCAATTATTTTAAAAGCAAATATTTATTTTAATAAATAATATAATAGAAAAAACAATTTAAAAAAATTACTATTTCTTCGTAAAATATGCTTCAGCTGTAATTCATTTCTTCCAATCCGTCTTATTAATACAAAATTCCTTCCTCGTGCTTTATTTTGAGACATTAAAATTTCAGCGATAAATGGTTTCATATTGCAAACCTTTTTCTCCGTTTACTTCGCCACCACCTATCTTTTTCCTCCATGGCGTACAGCAGCTGTAATAAAAAAAATATATATAAAAAAATCCTCATTTAAACTGAGAGTTTGTCAATCTAGGAATTTTAAAGGTCAGTCCCACTTTTTAAAATTATTTCTGCGAAAATTTTATGCAACCAACCAACCATAAGAGAATAAAAAGGAAAAAAGCTAAAAAAAAACAATTTTTTATGAGAGTGAGGTTTGGAATTTAATTAATCACTCAGTTAATAAATAGAATTTTGAAATTCTGAGCGTCAGGTGCATCAGGAGAGATATTGGGCTACTCTCAGAAAAATTTTGAGCTTCGCACGTACTGTAGTTTTCGCTAACTATCGCAGACACACACACACACACACAGACAGAGCGATTTGTTATTTTATTAATATAGATAGAAGAAAGCAAAAAGGTTATCTGAAATAAGAAGTTTTATTGAATTGAAAATGTAAAATTAAATATGACATTCGTTAATTTCAAGAAAAAGCTGAAATTGAAAAATGAATACGGACCTAAATAAGAGTTGGATCAAGTTTATGCAACTGTTGTAATTATGAGATTTTAATTGTTAAAGTAAATATGATTTGCATTAGATGACCACTGTTGATAATTTTAGGGAGGGGAAAGAAAAGAAAATTAGTTTTTCGCTAAAGTTAGAGAGGAAAATAAAATATTATTATTAAAAAAATCTTACAGACATTCTAATATTGTAGTTAATAAGTAGTATAATTTCAAATAAGTAGGAAGATATATAATTCAAACTAGTTTATTTATGCAGCAATATCACCACACAAACGCTTTAATCTCCTGGCTAGCGACTTCAGTTGAAGATGATAAACGATCTATTCTCAAGAGAATCCATTCGTCATAGTATACAGACGACTCTCTCAAAGCCATTAGAACCTTCATCTCCAGACTTCCTGGCTAGAAAAAACTAGTTTCTAGAACATTCGATAATGTACGACCAGGATCCCGTCATGTGAACAGAAACCAGCCTCTGGCGCCGAGAATAAAAGTGCCGGAGTCGAAAGTTTCCGCAAATGTAATTTTATTAAAAAGGTTATTATTTAATTTATTTAATAATCGAAAATAGTTAAAATTGGAATGTATTCCACAAACGAAAATTTCATTAAAAAGGGAAAAGAAATAAAATGTTGATATACGTAACAAATATAAAACGCGAAGAAAAAAAACAAATAAAAAGATTGACGTTTCGAATAAGTATGCAGTTTCGAAAAAAATTCAATAAGACTTTTAAAAAGAGGCTGATAAAAACAAGGAAAAAGTGAGTTTTATTATGAATTTTAAGAAATAAAGTTTATGTAAGAGTGTTTTTAATTTAGAGACATTTTCAGATTTACGCGTATCGGAATAAATATTTTTTAAGGCATATGAATTTATATCGTTTCTATAAAGATTAATAGATATTTAATAATAGTATTTTAATGTCATTAGTCGGAATAAATAGAAAATATTGCTAAAAGAAATTTAATACAGTATAAAGTTAATTTTGGCGAAAAATAAATAAAATTTGTAATACACACACACACACATATATATATATATATATATATATATATATATATATATATATATATATATATATATATATATATATATATATACATATATATGTATATATATGTGAGCGTGTGTGTTTATACATGCATATATTATTATTATTATTATTATTATTATTATTCGTAAAAGGGAGTTCAACACAAAAAAAGCTGCAGCTTTTGAAGATTAACATTTCTTTTATATGGTACATCTGTGATTTTACGACATCTATTTCTCACAGAGAGGTATTCCTTCAAACTGAGGTAAAGAATAGAATCAGCTGGAACCTGCGTAACTCTAACAATTTCGAATTTAGGAGCTAATTTCATTTATCCGGCTGCCCTGCTGCATAAGCAATTCACATAGTTTCGAAAAAAGTGCATTTTCCTCTTTAAAATGATTAGCTGTAATTTCGTCTCTTAGGAGCAATTAAGAAGCGACTACTGCTAGTTTCAAACCCGTGCTTAGAAGAACAAATTTTATTTTTTAAATCTTGCATGGAGTTATGATTAAAACTTTAGAGAATTGATTTAGAATTCTTTTAATAATGCAGTTCATTGTCTGTTAAACCAGGAGAGAATAGATTAATTAACAGTTAAATTTCTGATTTATCATATGTAATTTGCAATGCAAAAAAATATTTGTTTCCTGTAAAGTCATTATGCAACCAATTAAGTAAGTGTAAAATTAAGAAAATGGAAAATTAATTATGTACACTCCAAAAAATAAATGTGCAAAACTTTTACTTAAATATACAGGAAAATTTGTAAAATTGCACTTTTCTCCTAAAATTTATATTCTTGTCGTAAACATCTACCTGTATTTATGTCTGTTTACCAATTTAATGGTAGTGTGAAACTTCTAACAAGAGAAAATGATAATTGGAAACATAAATGCTGCATTTTTAAGATAATAAATTGCATTGCCATCGTTAATTTAGTATTTATAAAACAAATTAATGTTTTGTATAATTTGCTGTTATATAAACGAGGTAGAGCCCGTCGAAATTCGTCGAACTTCGACGAAAGAAAATCTTTAAGAATGAACTGTTTCATTGATTACATTTATCTACAAAGTTAGTTAAATAAAACATGCATATTGTATTAGTCGATCTAACTGTCAAACAAATATTATTTTAAGCTAAAATTAACAAAATACTATAAAACCCAATTATATTCAAATTATTAAACGAAATAAAACCGAAATAACGGAATTTATAACAGATGATATTTTCGACATAGTTTAATTTTTATTATTTTTTTTTTCAATTTTAAGAGAAAATGGAGTGTTTCTGTTGCCACAATTACAAAATTGGTTCTAAAAATTATAAAAAAAATAATATCACATAATTTAATTGAGATACAGCTTCGAAACAAAATGCGTTTAAAAATACATTTTTTGCTCTGTACGACGGTAAAATTTTTTTTAATATACGATGTTTAGAAATGCAAAATTTGCAGTAGCGAAAATTCCAAAACCGAAATTGTACGGTAAAGTGTTGCGCATTTTAATTTCTATTTTTTTTTTTTTTTAAGAGAAAATGGAGTGTTTCTGTTGCCACATTTACAAAATTGATACTAAAAATTATAAAAAAAATTAATATCACATAATTTAATTGAGCTACAACTTTGAAACAAAGTGCTTTTAAAAAAACATTTTTTGCTCTTTACGACGGTGTAAAAATTTTAAATGTACGATGTTTAGAAGTGCAAAATTTGCAGTAGCGAAAATTGCACGGCAAAGAGTTGCTCATTTTAATTTCTATTTTTTTTTTTTTTTTTTTTTTTTTTTTTTTTTTCAATTTTAAGGGTAATGAAATGTTTCTGTTGCCACAATTACAAAATTGGTACTAAAAACTATAAAAAAAATTAATATCTCAAAAATAAATTGAGATACTGCTTTCAAACAAATTGCATTTAAAAGTAATTTTTTTTTTGTGTACGACGGTGTAAAAATTTAAAATGTGCGATGTTTAGAAGTGTAAATTTGAAGTTAACGAAAATTGCAAAACCGAATTTACAGGCGAAAGTGGCTATTCGCAAAATGACGTATGCGTTACGCACAGATACGTTTGGCCTTTATAATATACAAGGTGGAACCCGTCAAATTTCGACGAAAGTAAATGTTTAAGAAGGAACTGTTTCATTAATTTACAATGAACCTACAAAATTAGCTACAGTAAAAAATGCATTTTACGATGGTCAGTCTAACTCTCAAACAAATATTATTTAAAACTACAATTAAGGGGGAAAAATACTATTTCTATAAAACTCAGTTTTCGAAATTATTAAAATTAAACTTTAATCGCATACCGAAAAATATAACAATAAAGCAAAATATAATAAAGATCCGCTATTAAGATGAAGTTATCAATTAAATGTGTAGGGGAAAAAATTCAAATTTACACGATTTTAAAATTTCACGTGAAATCTAAACCCGTCATAATTCTCATCTTCTCAAAATTTACAAGCGCACATTTCAAATTTTATCAATTTTAAGAGAAAATGACATATTTCTGTTTTCACATCTACAAAATTCTCACTAATAACTATAAAAAAAATTAATATGTCAAGAATAAATTGAGATACATCTTTCAAACAAATTGCATTTAAAAGTATATATTTTTTACGATCGTGTAAAAACTGAAAATGTGCAATGTGTAAAAGTATAAAATTTGCAATACCGAAAATTGCAAAACCGAATTGCATGTGAAAGTGTTGCCATTCACATATTGACGTATACGTTACGCACAGATACGTTTGGTCTTTATAATATAAACTGCAGGTAACATTTCGAAAAATAAATGTGCAATAACTTAGATATTATTTCTGATTTCAACACTTTTTTTCCTATGTACGTACACAAATGCAACAATAAACGGTGTACCATGCGTTTTTTTTCTTTAGACAGGCCTTTCACATTCGCATTTCGTTAAAACATGTTGTTTAATTGACAATTACCGGAAAAATTAATCCAATTGTCAGAATGATCATGCATCAGAAAATAATCAAAATTATTCCCCTTCGAAAACATCGCATGGGACCGATGGTATATGTTATTAGGTATGTTCTGGTATGTTCTCTCTTGAAAATGAAGAATACATCACTTATAGATTCTTTACAGAGACACTCAAAGGATTTGTGTTACATTATCAATTACAAGGAAAAATCATTTGCAGTGTATTTTATTGATGATACACGGTTTCATACCTAATGAAATCTATCTGCATTTATCAAATGCACATGCTTTTGATTTCGTCCACATTTTTATCCATCTTATTTTGTAAAAATTATTTATACCCATCCAAACATTCCAAAATTTCCGCAGGGGGATGCAAGTCTGATCTATTGATGTTCTCTCTCTAAAAAAAAAGTGTTTAATAGAATTGTTTGATTAATTTTAGCATAGAAAAATGCCGTTTCCGTGAGGTGCGAAGTGAACTGCGTTTGCTGGTGTATTTGAAAGGTATAAAATTTATATTTTTCAAAACCAATTGCATCATCAATTATAAGAAGGTTTTAACTTTAAGAACATACTTGTGGTTTGCCGATACCTTAAAAATTGTGCTTTGAAATGGCAAAATTGTGATGAAGCTCTCACAGTTTTACTGATTTTGTCGAAATTTTCCCATATTTTGTAAAAAAAAAAAAAACATTCATGCGAGCTTTTCAAAATTTTTGTAGGTGATGTAAATCTCGTATATTTCTGGTATAGTGAAATGCTCTTAAAAAGATTGTGCTAAAATACGGGTGTTTAGTTACTTTTATCGTAGACAAAATATCGTCTCTGTCATGGACGAAATGACGTAAATTCGTCGGTGTATTTGAAAAGGTTAAATTCATATTTTTAAAAACCGGTTCAAATAACGATTAAAAGAAAGTTTCAGCTCTAAGAACATATTTTTGGTTTGCCAGTACCTCAAAATTGCGCTCTGGAACGTTGACAGAAGGAGAAAAATGTTTTGAGGAAAACGACTCTTTTTAAAACTTTTTTCAAAGGATTAACTGCGTTAATATTTTCAAGCTAATTGCATTTCAAACATAAGAATAAGATATTTTAGAAGGTGTCTTCCGTTTTTGATTTTACAGAGCGGTTTGTTCGATGTAAGTTAATAAATAATAACAAAATACCTCGAAATTCCTTCTTTTCTATCTTCTTTTTCTCCGGATACATAAATAAAGTTTCTAGATATGCCAACGCTTTTACATTCTCGGAAGAACCGGGAAGGATTTTTAATGAGAGTGCATTGCAAGTGTTAATAAAAAATTCAAGTAAATATGGGAATTTTAAACTATTGAATCTCAAGTGCATCTGGAAACACTTTGGCTATCCTCACAAAATTTTTCAGCTTTGTAATTACGGCAGATTTTCAAAGCCACCACACATACCCAGACTGACTCATACACTTTTTTATATAGCAAAGAATGGAAAACTTTCTTTTATTAGTATAGTAGATTATGTATAGAATCAAGATCATTTGACTACATAATGGTCTACGGTAAAAATTATTGTAGCATATTTTTATAATGTTACAAACCATTTTAAACCTAATGAAATTTATATATATTTTATAGGTTCATTACAATTCTTACCGTAGAATGTACAGAGCTTACCATTTTTTGTTCACTTACAGAAACACACAAAATAATAAAATTACAAAATTTTCTATGTGCGATAAGTGTTGGAAGAACGTTTTCTACCCGGTATCCAACACACACACACACACACACACACACACATATATATATATATATATATATATATATATATATATATATATATATATATATATATATATATTAGCAACCTAAAGAAATATACTTTTACATTTGTTATATAAATGTTAGATGCAGATACCTTAAACCAAGAAAAATCTGAAAAATAATTTCTTTTTCGCAAAATTTAAAAAAAAAATTCAATTTTAACCAATTGATTAAAAACTACTAGTATTTTATTTATTTATTTACTTTTTTTTTTTTAAATTCTCATATATACTTTTTAGTTCTTATCAATAATGATAGTTTGAACAGTTTTTAAGGATAATTTTTTTTTACTAGTAATAGTTTTAGAGTAAAAAAATAATAACTAAATACAAGCATAAAAAAATATTGAAAAAATAACTAATTTTTGCACATGTGATTTTTTTTTAACAAAGGATTTTTTTTCAGCAAACGATTTTTTTTTTAACAAACAATATTAAAAATCTGATCCTTAAATCTCTTATATAGAATGCTCATTCTATAACAAGTCCCATTTATCGAACACGAAAATTGACCGAGTTATAAAACTTTGAATCGACTATTATCAAGACTTATATCAATTTTCCACATCTGATCAAAGTTGAGAGGTGCGAGGCTTCGAGGGTTCTACAAAGTGTTTAATGTATTAAAGGGATATATTTCCCGTGTACATTTTTGCATCGCATCCGAAGGGAGTTATTTCCAGAAGTTTTAACATATTTTAATTATTCTTAGATTAAATAACCTAATAGCATTTTAAGATACCTATCCTTTTGTAAAGAATTGCAAGTGTAGCTATTCAGCATTTCATTTAACAAAAACTCTGTTATTTTTTAAATTCTACTTTTGATATAGGTTGTATATATTTTTTTAATATGTTAGAATGAGAATAGGTTTCAAAATTATATTTAATGTTAATTTTACTCACTACTACTATTTTTTATATGTCTGACGATTATTTATATATCTCGAAAATTTTTGAATGATCCTTATTTCGCATAACAAGATATGTTTCAACTTTAAATTCATATTTCCCGGTCAGTTTTAATCGTAGAAAAATTGGACTCCTTTTTGTCTTACTTCCTAGTGTCACAGGTAATATTTACTATATATAACTCATAAAACCAGTAAAAAGTACACAATTTAAATTTGTTCTTTTTTTTTCTAAGGAACTGTTTTTATTCACCCAAACCGCTTTAAAAATACTTCTTTACCTCATTAAAAATAACTAAAACTTATGTTTAACAGTTAAGGAATTAGCTATTGGACACACTGTATATAGAATGATATTCCACTACAAACAAAAATCAAGTCCTTTCTTTTATATGTAGAGAAAAAAAGCCTTAGCATTTGTAACAAATGAAAGATCTGAAAAAAACATGAACTGAGATAAATGAGTCTAAAGATTTCTTTTAAAGGCTGAATACGAGATTAGATGTTTATTAAATCAGCCGTAACTGTATTTCTATATGCAGAAATAGTCTGAAATTTACTCTGTATGTAGTCAAAAGTAAATAGCATGCTATGAAATAAAAATCTGAAAATGGAAATTTTTGCAATATTCTGATAGTGGTATTGTGCTGAGTCTCTTTAATTTGTATTTTTAAGTTTAGTATTTTAGCAGAATTGGAACGTGTATATAGTCACTTCTATGTAATCAAGTAACTAAAGATAAAAGACGGGAAAAATCCTTTAAATCTTATGCATAGTTCTTTGATTTTATAAAACTTAAAATTTAAATAGTGCTAAAATATATTATACATATCTAAACCAATGTGTTAAGCATGCATTTTTCCATAAAACTACAAGTTTTCATATTTTTAGAAGCAATATATGCCTTATAAACCAAAAAATCGAAAAAGTCACATGGGGGTCAGTTAGGACAGCGGATGCAGTAAATATTATTTTTTAGATGAGAGAGGTATTAGAACATATTAGACGTATGAATGTAGGTTTCCATAATTATATTAAGATATGGATTAGTTTTTCATCTTAGGTCGAGTTTAGGCTGGCCTTTGTCGGCTTCGGATAGAGTTTAGGATCAATGAAATAGAATTTTCGTTTTAGGCCCGGTTATATCCTGACCAATACATTATTCTAAGTGTAATTTTCTTTCGTTTATGTTTAGGCACCTTTAGCGCTTTTAGTCTTTCCTTTTTTCAGTTTGATACTTCAGTCTATTTCTAGTTATGATTAGTCTTTGATTTATTTAAACTCTGAAAGTGTTCGCTGAATTTTCCAGCTTAGATGTTTGATATCTGTGCTGTTTTGATCTGTCTTATTTATGTCACGAAAACATCTGACACTGTTTATTCTTTTTTTGTACTTATGTTGAAGAACTAAAGATCTTACAGTAGAAATTGTTTTTGAATTTATGACCAATTGTTAGTTTGTGATTGTTTTTGATCGAATCTGTAACTTATATATAGAACTTGCAAATACGGTATTTTTTTTTCTATCATTATCAACATCCAGGGCCTTGCGAAGGGGGCGGTGGCCCCAAGCGCGGAAAGTGAAGGGGGCGCCAAATTATACTATCAACCTGGTTTGTTTCTACTTTTCTTGTAAAAAGAAAATATATATGTACATATTTGGAAAGTTGTTGTTTTTTCTTTTTTTATAACAAAAAATACATTCTCAAAATAGCATTCTCAAAATAGGTTACAAACTGTTATACTATTGTGTAGATACATTTATTCCACATCAATTTTCCAGATACCCTTTGCCAAAATATGAGTAAAATTTTATCTTACATTATTTAGTTGTTGAAATTAAATCTTTTAGAATTCCAAAGTAAACGCAAAATATGCATTCAATAAAATTTATTTGTGTTTCCAAACTTTTAAATTTTGTGACACTTGTCAGATAGAGAAGTGGGGAGAGGGCGTCAAATTGAAACTTTGTCCCGGGCGCAGTTTTCTCTTCGTACGCCGCTGTCAATATCATCGCAATTCTTAGTGCTGAAGATCACCATTTAGTGGTTGTAGTATCATTAAGTTTTTAGAATCACCAAGTTTATACAGTAAAAAAGTGTATAACAACAAAAAAAACTTTTAAAATTAAAAAAATAAATTTTTAGAAAATTACTACAACTCGATTATGATGCTAGTGTATTCAATGGTACTGAAAAACAAAATATACGTTCTTCTTTTTACTAATATATTTTTTCTATTACGATAATTTATGTAAGTACATAAGAAAATGGTATTTCTCTGTGAATTGAGAAATAATTTTCAAGAAAACTACTTCATCAACTGAAGGAAAATGAAAAGTGAACACCCTAAAGATAATGTTGAGAAACACCGAAAATACTGGCGATAAATATATATCAATAAATATAAAAACTTTGTTAAATCACCATAAAAAGAAAAATTATACAGGACGCGTTTCGAGCTGCAAAATTACCGCTCGTCTTCGGTGTTTGGACCAGCTGAAGACGAGCGGTAATTTTGCAGCTCGAAACGCGTCCTGTATATTTTTTCTTTTTATGGTGATTTAACAAAGTTTTTATATTTATTGACCTAAAGATAAGGTTAATTGGTTTTTTCATCTTTTATTTTTTAAGAATACGATCCTATTTTAAATATACTGTAGTTTTGTATTATAAACGCTTGAGTTACTTTATTGCATTAACAGGTAACTCTTCACATTTTTTTTCACTTTCATCAGAATATAATTTTTTTATAGGCCTATTAAAAAAACATTTTCTTACTCTTATTGTAAATTTGTTTTACTCATACTAATACCTTCTTTTCAAGAAATGAATAAAAGCATTAAAAATGTTACAATTGTAATTTTTACACACTTAAATTTTTGATTACTTTTTCAAATTATGTTTTGTGCAAAAAAAAAAAAAAAAAAAAAAAAAAAAAATATATATATATATATATATATATATATATATATATATGTTTTGAATAAATTATATTATTTTCTTTTGAGCAAATTATGTATTTTTTGTTTTGAGTAAATTTATTTTTTTATCATTGCTGATAATTAGAATATTTTGATTATAATTAAGAATTCTTATAATGGAAATTAAATGTTAATGATGTTTACTGATTAAATTATAAATAATTAGGAGTATTCAAAAATAATATGAAAATTCAGCAGTCCAACTTGAACCTTTAGAATCTCCTCCTTACTTCCTTCACACAAATACATGCTATTAGTTGAAATTCAATATACGAAAGTATCAAAATGCTCGGAAAAAACCAAAAAGTGACTTCGGGTAATGATTTTTTTTTTTTCAAATAGCTAATTTTCGCATTTTTAAAAATGATTTTCAGTGTTGTAAAAATATTTTTTTTTTTCATTTTTTATTTTATTTTTTTTTTTTAATTTATTTATTTACTAGCTTTTCGCCCGCGTGGAATTCGGTTATATTGCGGTATAAAGCACAACTATAAGAAAACTTCTCATTTCCACGGAAAAATGTAAGAAGCGCGATCTAACGCTGGATACGATTAGTTGTTAAACCAAAACTGAATGGTACACTATATTATATGTTTTCCCTTGTGGAGCAAAAACATGCAGATTTTGGGCACTGGAAACCCGGGAACACACTACATAGAGCTGACCATGCTGACATTGAGCCTGTTGCGATAAACGGACTTGAGTACGAATATCATTCTCAGAAGCCCTCAAAGAAGCTTGGCGAGCGGGTTGCTCCTCAAGTCTTTGCTGGCGCTGAGATGGTAGCTCAGCAGCTCTCGAAGCAGCCTGACACTCTGCTTGTGCGCGCCTTCTTAATTCAGCATGGAGAGACGATTCTCTAGATCGGGCAATTTTCATTGCCCGAGCAGAATGCTTAGTCACTATAGGGCGGAGGGGGGAATTTTCCTTACGGTCCTTAAGCCGACCAATTAATCTTGGTGTACTAATCTATTAATTCTACAACCGAATTTGTTAACAGGATTAAAGCCGTTTCCATTAATCATAACAGTATTCTTGCCAGCCTGGACATTGTATCTCTTACACCCTCTATAGATGTTAAAGAAATTGTTAAAATAATTGAAACCTCAATTGATAGTAACCCAAATTTTCATCAAAATATCCGTACTACATTGAAATCAGCTATTAATCTAATTACACAGAATAATGTATTTGTTTTTGACAATAAATATTATAAGCAAATTAACGAAGCACCTATGGGGTCTCCAAATAGCAGATACATGGCAGAATTAAAACTTAGACCTATGGAAAAGCAAATTATGGATAATTTTGAGGTTAGGCCATCAATCTGGATAAGGTATGTAGATGTCATCTTTATAGTTTGGGATCATGGATTACAATCACTAAATGGTTTTTTGCAGAAAATTAATGAAATGGATTCAAGGATTAAGTTTACCTTAGAAATTGAGAAAGAGGATATGTTGAATTTTCTTGATGTTAAATTATTGAAAAACAAATCTGAAACAAAATAGAACGTACTGTTTATAGGAAAGAAATTAGATCCAACAATACCAATTCGTTTGATAGCAACTCACCTTTCTCATATAAAATAGCTGCCTACAGATTTTACCTTAAAAGTGCCTTTGAAATTTGTTCGGACAGATTCCTACAAAATGAAATTAATATAGTTAGACGCACTGCTTATGATAATGGTTTCCCTCCCGATTATATTAATAAATTACTTAAGCAAATTAAAAAACCTAAGCAAAGGAAAACATCTTACTCAGATAGGGTTATATATTGTAAATTTGATTATATTCCGCAACTATATGAAAGATTAAAGTACACATTGATGAAATATAATATAGGTTTAATAGCTAAACCTCCAACTAAGTTACAGGATTTAATTCACAGAAAAATTGACCCAATACAGAATTCTGACAAATCAGGAGTATATATAATCCCATTCAGTAATGAGCATCATGAAAATTTGTTTTACATTGGCATGACAACCCGGAGATTTAGTGAGAGATTGAGGGAACATTTATTAGACATCAAATTCAATAAACCAAGTACAGCATTATCTAGATTAAATCAGAAAGAAAACATTAAAAAAAATTTCGATAAAGCAAAAATTATTTTTCAAGCTTCCAACTACTATCTTTCAGTAATCCGGGAATCAATAGAAATTTTAAGAAATAATTATAATACATGTAACGACACCCTTTCTTATAATATTCCTGCAATATGCACAATATCTTGAACATTTCTAGAAGATTAACTTCTGAAAGTTCTACATGAATTCCTCTTCCCCCTTTCAAGAAAATAAACCGGCTCAGTTCTTGCAGATGTGTGTTAATGCTTTGCTTTGTATCTCCGTCAGTTCTAGTTTTCTCATCCAGTTCATGACTACCCTTGAGAATGGACATGTGTATGTCCGAAAGATCTCGGGACATTTAACATCTGTTGTTTTTAATCTTTTTATCTCCACCTTTTAAGAAAGTAAATGTAATTTTTTATTTAATTATTGCAAGGTGAAAATTCCAACAAGACCTGTTTTAAACAGTGATTTGTCTTTTATGGAAATTAGTTGTTGTCCTCGAGAGAGAACTGGCAAATCTGAATTATCTCTCAATCTTTTTATTGGTTGAATTCCACAACTTATTTTAATTTTATTAGTTTTCTGATTAATCCATGTTTAATGTCCAAAAATGGAATACTTCTGTTGCCACGATGACAAAAAAAGTAGTAAAAACTTTAAAAATACATAATTATTTGAAAATAAATTGTGATAAATATTTCAAACAAATTTTATTTAAAAGTGCATTTTTTTTCTCTACTCAACGGTGTAAAATTTTAAAATGTGCGATATTTAGAAGTTTAAAAATTTGCAGTTCTGAAAATTGTTAAACATTAATTTTAACATAAAATGAATAATGTTTACTTAAAAGGCGATTAAATAATCAATTATAGATTATGTTAAAAGTTCATTTTATTTAAAAATCTTAGTATTTTCAAACCTTTTCCAAACAGGTTCTTCCTCACAGAATATTTTCTTTTATAAATACAAATGTAAGATTTCGTTTTGAAAAGAAAATATTTATAAAAGAATAAAAGAATAAAGTTATTTATAAAAGAAAATAGTCTCTGAGGAAGAACCTGTTTGGAAAAGGTTTGAAAGTACTAAGATTTTTAAATAAAATTAACTCTTAACATCTATAATTGATTATTTAATCGCCTTTTAAGTAAGCGTTATTCATTTTATGTTAAAAGCAAGGCGAAAATTTCATTCCGTCATATATTTTATATTTATTTACATTAATTTTATTTAAAATTTGTTTAGGATGGGTCCAGGAATATTAATGTTTAATCAATGGTGTACGTAATAAATATGAGGCGTTCAGAAGTCAGTCTGATTAACTCGATCCATTAAAAATTCATTTTTTAAACAATTAAAGTTGTGTGTCTATAAATGTTTTGTTTTATAGTTGGTCTAGAAATATTAATGTTTAGTGCATGGCATACGTATTGCATGGCTCGTTATGATCATCCTAAATGCACATTTTAAACAGTTAAAGTTGTACATCTATAAACTACTGTTTTTTTTTTTGTTGTTGTTGTTGTTTTTTTAATCATTGGTTTAGGAATATTAATGTTTAATGCGTGCGTAATACATGACTCGTTAGGATCATCATAAAAATGATTTTTATTATTATTATTCATTTAAATATAGAATTTATCTATAAATCTAAATTTTTAATCTTTGAAAATATCATTTTCTAAATAATCGTTGTAATTTGTTAGATTTTTTTTTTCGGCGTCAATGAGTAATTTTAGAATTTTCCAGAAAAGGGAGGGGATTCCACCATTTTAAATGCTTAAAAAGAAAAGAAAAATATCGGTATTTAAGGGTAAAATGACAAATAAAAAGACCTTTTTATCCCATTTGGTCTATTTTAGAAGTTTAAAATTAATAATCCTAAGTGTCAGAACTCGTTAAAATTTTTAGAAGTCATAAATAAGATGGTTAAGTGTCTCGTGAAAAAAAAAAAAAAAAAAAAAAAAAAAAGCCGCTTTAAAAAATGTCAATATTCAATTTTTTTTTTAAAGTGGAGGAGGGGGAGTTGGCTCGGTTTTGTTAGCAAAAAAAAAACAAGTTTTTACCGCCCGATTTCGCCAATATTTTAACCGATTATAAGTTTAACTATATCCAAGATTTCTTTTTAATTTCATAAAAGAAAAATATGCATTCTAGTAGTGAAAAATTGGACCAAAATCGAACAAAAGAGCGGCCAAAACCTCCTTGATTTTACCGCTTTAGTCAAAATTTCCACACTTTTTTAAACAAATATTTCTACTTCTCCGAACATTTCAAAAACTTAAAAGGTCATGAAAATCTGTCTGTAGAGAGGTTCTCAAGAGATTGCAAGGAAAAAAAAACTCTTAAGTATTTTTACTTTTAAAAAAGATACTCTCGTTAAAGCGCAAAATGTAAATTTAGTAGTAAATTTAGTAGTAAATTTTTTGAAAAAGTAAAAATTCGTATTTTTGTAAACCTATTCCATACTCGAAGAGAAGAATGTCTCAGCCTTACATTCGTACTTTTTGTTAACATGTACCTCCAAATTACAGCCCTTCAAAAGCAATTCCATATGGCATAAAAAAAGAAGTGCGATACCGAATTCTCGCTTTATTTTAATCAGATGATTGACATCGGTCTTATTTCAAACTAATTACTGAATTTAACACATATAATTACTTTCTTTTAGACTATGCCTTCCGAAGATGTTTCTAACTATAATAAATACTTGGGCCGTTTGAGATTAAAAAAGAACAACAATACCCTTTCCCTCCTGCCTTTCTAAAATCCTATCAATTCGTTCTCTATCTTTGTTCAGATGTTTAGATTACATTCTGGGCATGCGTGAGCACGCTCGATAAGTGAGAATGAAATAGATGATTTTTCGGTACTTTTCCGTTAGCCTGGCGCCTACCTAAACAAAACAAAAAAAAAATTCTTACTATGGTGCTTTGCAACTTTTAATTATTAATTCAGCTGTTATCAAATATTTAACGGATGCTCCATCGAAGTCCTTGGAGTTCCGTCACCTAAATTTTCAACCTTGTATGTGCGATAGATTTTCCATATCGTCAACGCACCAGACAGATCTAAACTTTTTATTACTTACCCATCACACGTAGTATAGGGTAAGTCTTGCAATCGTTTTGAAAATCGAAAAAAAAGGCATATTTACACGTTTCAGACAATGGAGATTCCGAAAAACATATTTTTAGAAAAAAAAAAAAACTGGCAATCGTTTTGTTTGTTTGGCAGTATGTCTTTAAATGCTCTATCTTCCGAACAAATTGAGACAGAGACTTGAAATTCGGTATACATTTAGTATGTAATAATGGAAAGAATCCTATTTAATATCAATAACCTCGATTATCCGGAACTATTTTTTTCGGACCCTCGAAATATTCGTTCTGATGAAAGGTATATAAAAATTTTCGAATTTTTAAAGGAGTGGATGCAAAAGACAATAAAATAATACAAATCTTGCATAAAAAACGAAGTCGAACGGACAATTAGTTATAATCCGATTTTGCACATTCATCGATTTTTCATGACCCTGTATTTCATTCAAATTTCAATTCAAAGATATATTTTAATTGGAAATGAGACGTTTAATCCGAAGCAGTGAGCTGTTAGTTAATATGATTATTACTTTTGGAGTTATGAGGATGTTTCTTTTACGCGATTCGGTACTTGAGTAATTGGTTTCATCAGCAATTCATTAATAGAGCATTACTATATGTTAAAATAATTTAGACAAATGTTTAAGTGTTTTTTTTTTTTTTTTTTTTTTTTTTTTTTTTTTTTTTTGAATAACGATGCATTTTATATATAGTTTACACATTTTATTTTCATATTTTGTAGTATGCATATCCATGTTGGGTACATTTTACGGTTGCCGCCAATGACTAGTTTAGTATTATACATAGCAAAAACGAATAACATAAGTTTCAAAAATAGTATTTGAGGTCGGAAGAGGTGAATGGTATTTTATTAAATTTAAACACTTTTAACCTTTTGAGTTACAATGCGATATGCTTGCATAATATACAAAAATAAATGTATTTTCATAAGAGAGCTTTAAAAGATTATTCTATCGATTCATTCTACATTCCAACACTATGCAGTTATTAAAATGTTTCGTAGAATCTCCAACGAATGGAATTAATTTGTAATATTATATAATACATTTTAATTTATCACTTGAGCTGTTTCAAGTTCTTACTTCTAAAATAAACTTTATGAATGTAGTGAAATCAAGAAGGCTTGAGATGTCCAGAAATAGAATTTACAATTTTTAATTAGAATGTTTACAATTTTTATTACAAAGATGTAATTTTCTTCTAGCTGGAGACATAAAACAGGCATCTTTTTGTTATTGAATATTTATTTTTGAGAGATTTTTTTTAATTACATGATTGAAATTATTTATGACATCTGATTAAATATGATGTTCTCCATTTTCAGGCATTTCTTTTCATATTACTCACCCATCATACTAGTACAGTGCAAATCTTGCAATCGTTTTGAAAATCGAAAAAAAAAAATTGGCGGATTTACACATTATTATAGATACTGAAAATTTAAAAAACACATTTTTAGAAGAAAAAAAAATGCCGACCGTTTGCCTGTGTGTGTGCCTATCTGTCTGTAAACGCTCTATCTCCCGAACAAATTGAGATAGAGACTTGAAATGTGTTATGTACTTAAAGTGTAAGAATAAGAAATTGCCTTTAATTTCAGCAACCTTGATTATCCGAAACTATTTTTTTTTCGGGCTCCATAAATATCTTATCTAATCCTCTGTCTGATTAAAGGTACATAAAATTTTTAGAATATTTTTTTACTTTAACTAATGGGTGTAAAAGACAATAAGAAAACATAAATTTTGCATAACGAATAAAATCGATCAGGTAATTAGTTGACGAGATATTTGTAATAATATTTTCCATATTTTTTGATTTTTCATGATTCTATATTTAATTCAAATTTCAATTAAAGGTTAATTTTAATTAGAAATGAGACGCGTAATCTAACGCAGTAAACTGTTAGTTAATATAATTATCAGTTTAGACTTAAAAGGATACTTCTTTTAAGCAATGAAGGTATTATTTGTTTATCCGATCAATCAAAAAACTATCGCCAAACTGGGAAATTAAATGCCAATAATGTCTTATCGTAAATGTCATATTCACTTGACATTAAACACGTTACATGTGTTTGTTACATCATCAAGTAATTTTAAATTCGACGTTTTACTTGTAGTATTAATTATCTTTTACTAATTTATTTGTTATTTCGTAATTTAAAATACAAATTATGCCAATTTGTATAATTTACGAATAGTTTGGCGATTTATATTATTTGTCGAAATTGATCCTAGCAATTCCGTAATAGAGCATTATTATTGGTTAAAGATATTTAAATATAAGTTTAAATTTTATTTCGGAATTGCAATGTTTTTTATAAATAGTTTACAAGTCTTTTATTTTCATATTTTCTAATGAATAAGTATTAGGACGGCCTCCAAATACTAAGTTTTTAATCAGAACAAATTATTTCTTGTTTGTAGACCGCGAGCTTCAGCCGATGGTTCGCAAGTATAGCTCGTGCGTAAAAGCCCCTAGTAATTAAAAAATTGACATTTTTTATATTTATTGTTTTTTTATATTTATTAAAATATATTATCAATTACTTTTTTTAATTCAAAAATACTTTTTTGGGGAAGTTGCGAAAATTTGAATTTTATTCAAACTTTAGCTAAGTTTTTGAAATTTCAGAGTTATAAATTTCGTAAAACAATTTGCTTTGTTTTGACAAAATTCAAAATTTTAAATTTTGCTTGAACATCCATTAAATTTTAAAGAATTTTTTAGCATTTTAAATTTTGTTGAAATACGCATTTTTGTTTTTAGTTGTTTTAAATTTTATTTAAACCTCAGCTCGCATTTTGAAATTCTAAATTTAAAATATTTGGAATTTTGAATATTATTTAAATAATTTGACTAGATTTTTTATAATTTGATTTTAAAAAATCCTTTTATATAATCATTTTAAAATTTAATTTAATGTTGCTGCCATCTATATAAGGATTCAATAATTAAAAAGAAATAATTTGGATTCATTAATTAAAGTATAAAGTTTTTTAAAAGCTGTGTGTGATTTTCGGTCTCACTTACCCATTCAATTATAACTTTCCACTTTTTCTCAAGTATAAGAAAGCTGATGAAAAAGATCCAAGTTTTATGAATTTATTAATTTCAATGTGTCAAAAAATTGTAGGAAATTTTTCTATGGCAAAATGCTAATAGTAAACTAGAGAAAAACTGAAGAATACTTTGCCTGTATACGTTTATTAAATTACTAGCTGTTCTGCCCGGCGTTGCCCGGGCCCGTGATGTTATTCAGTTTTCAAATGTGTTATTTGCTTTCTAAATGACCCTTAAATTAAACTGAAATTTCCATGATTTTATATCTTTAAGTCCATTTTGTCAAAATTTAAATTTTTAAACGGAAAAATCGCGAAAAGATATTGAATTGAAAGCTCATGCAGTTTGGTATTTTGTTTTCTATGTAATTTCATTTTTGGAAACTATGCGAACCGAAAGCGAACGAAACCGCGACGGAACACTCAGGTTTTTACTGAATTCGTAAAAATTTTCACACATTTTATTTTGTAAAAAAGAATTATATCCATACGAAAGTTCCAAAGTTTTTGATAGTAATGTAAATCTGGTTTATTGAAAGGCTCTAAAAAGATTGTGCTAAAACACGGACATCTAGTTACTTTTAGCCAGGATGTAATTCGTGTTTGTCGGTGTATTTGAACAGATTAAATGTCCTATTTTTTTTTAACAAACTGCAAGATAAATTATGAGAATGTTTTAGCTTTAAGAAAATATTTTTCGGTTTGTCAGGACGTATATAGAATTGCGCCCTGCAGAGGCAAAACCGCAATGAAACGATCTGGTTTTTATTGATTTCCTCAAATTTTTCGCACTTTTTATTTTGTAAAAATTCTTTCTACTCGTCCGAACGTTTCAAAATTTTTTAAGAAGGTGTAAATTTGATCTATTGAGATGCTTTTAAAAGTTTGGGCTGAAATATGTGCGCTTAGATACTTTTAGCGTAGAAAAAATATTCTATACGTGAGTCGCAAAGTGCCTCCTTTTGCCGGTGTATTTGAAAGGGTTAAATCTTATATTTTAAAAAGCGATTGCATCATAGATTATAAAAATGTTTTTAAGCTTAAAGAACATGTTTTTTGTTTACCGGTACCTATAGGATTGCGTTTTGCTAAGTCAAAACCGCAATGAAAACGATCTGTTTTTTGTTGATTTCATCAAATTTTTCGCACATTTTATTTTGTAAAAAATATTTCTATCCGTCCGAACGTGTCGAATTTTTTGTAGGGAGTATAAATTTGGTCTATTAAGAAGATTTTAAAAGATTGAGTTGAAATATGCACGTTAAGATAATTTTAGCATGGAAAAATATCTTCTCTGCGAGTCGTAAAATGACCTTCTTTTGCCAGGGTATTTGAAAGGGTTACAATACAAATATTTTAAAACCAATTGCACCATCGGTTAGAAGAAACTTTCAACTTTAAGATCTTCTTTTTGGTTTGTTTATATCTTAAAAATTACGCCCTGGAGGGGTATTGTCAAAAGGGAGAAAAATAGTTTTTGAAAAAGCGACCATTTTTGAATATTTGTTTTTAAAGGGTTAACTGAAACATTTTTTCAAATTGATTATTGCATTTGAAACCTAAAAATATGATCTTTCGAAATATGTCTCTTAAGTTTAACTGTGTCCAGCAGTTTGCTTGATTTGGATATTAAAAAATGATCCAAAAACAGAAATAAACGGGGGAAAATGTTTCTTCCTTCCTTTAGGTGCGTAATTGAGTTTCTGCGCATGTGCAAACGTTTTTTTTTTTCCCGAACATTAAAAAAAATGATTTTTTGAAGATAGTGAGTTCCGCTTCATAATTAATATCTATGAAACTAATAAAAAAATTAAAATTCTGAGCTTCAGGTGCATCAGGAGAGATATTGGGCTACTCTAAAAAAAAATTTGAGTTTCGTACGTGCCGTAGATTTTGCTAGCCATCGCAGACACACACACAGACAGAGCGTTTTGTTCTTTTATTAGTATAGATTTCATTAAAATTCGATCACTGATGCACCCACGGAGGGAGCTAAGGTGGCTGAAGCTTCTCCCAAACCGCAACATTAAACTAACTATTTAAAGTTTTCTAAAATTATGAAAGTTTACTTTTATTATTTTTGGTAGATTCTGCAAAATAAAAATTTTGAAAAATAGTAATATTTTCACAATTTTTTTCTTATTTATAAATTTTCTTGTGGAATTTGAAATATCAGCATTTTCAATGTACACCACTTAGAACAATATTTTCTTTTTATTTATTCAAGATTTTTAAGCCTTCAGAATTAGCCCCATCAAAAATTTTCAGAGTCAATCCCCCAGGTTTCGCTGATTGCTCTCCCCTTCCACTACCCAGTCTTCGTTCTGTATCAAGTCAATAGAAAAAAATGTATGTCCGGGGACGGCACATCTCGTCCACTTTTAATAAAATGCAGACAAATCAGACCGAGCTTGTCTGACATTTCGGCCAGATCAGGAAATTATAGACCTCTAAAATATGCCAGCCCTCTCTAACGCTTAATCCCGGGTGCTCCACTGGTTTCGATGTTTTACTTGCACATTTGAACAATTATGTTAATTTGGGAAAATATCCTGTAAGAAATATGTACTATAGCAGTTTTGCTGTTATTATGTGAGAAATAAAATCCCCCCTTTTTTTCTCTCATAAGCATGTAATCTGAGCAGTTGTGTTGTGGTGTTCAAGTCTTTAATGTTATCCCTAGATAGATAGTCAGAACCAGGTTCGATTTATGATCTATGCCTACGGTCGGCAACTGACGAACTGCGAAAGATCGAAGCCTGGACAGCCTGAAAAAAATATTGCAAATAGAGGATATACTCATTTTTCTGCAATTCTTAAATATAAAAAGAAGAATTCCAAAATGCACACTGTTGTATTCCTAAGTTTTATGTCATTTCTTGTTAAGAATTTTAAGCAAGATTCCAAAATTTTGCAGAGATAAGTAGAGAGGTAAGTTTTCTCAATTCTTTAAATCCTCAAATGCTGTTGCTGCAGCTTCATAATGGACTGATTGGCCACCAAGTGGTTCAGCGTTCAGCTTTAAAAAACCTTTATTTTAAACTGGCTGACCCGCCCGACGTTGCCCGGGTCCGTAATAATAATGTTAAACGAACTTGAAATTTTTATGATTTTATCTTTAATCGAAATATGTGTAAATACACTGTTAAAAATTTGACCCTTTTGCTGCATCGTCACTCCACCGGTTTTATAGAAAATGATTACTTCAGCTTATTATGAAGCATTCTCATAGGTCAAAAGAGAGATATTCTATAAAAGCGGGAGAGTGATGATGCAGCAAAAGAGCCAAATTTTTTACAGTGTACATTATATTAAATACGTACCCCCTGACTGTGTCAAAAATTGGTTTAAAAAAAACTAATATTTAGCTCCAAAAATACCCAAAATGACTACAATGGGAAACGCAGGAGGGAATATGGGTCCAACGATTGCGTGATTTTCGTGTTAAAGTGTTGATATTTATCCTTAAGAGCCCGCAATAGTCACAGAAAAAGTACGCAAAAAAACCCGGATGATTATGTAAAGTCTATGGGAGCGTTCTTTTCTAATATCTCGCTCAAATTTTAATATTTTTACATGATTTTTTTTTGCATAGGCTAGCTTAGGACGATCTACAACCGGGCTGGTTTTTACTTTTTCGATTTTGCTCATATATTTTTTATATTATGATAGTTTCAATTTCAGAACCGGTTTAAACCGGTTTTGAAAATTAAATTTTTTTTTTTTTAAATCTGATACCAAAATTGAAAAAGTAAAAACTAGCCCGGTTGTAGATCGTCCTAAGCTAGCCTATGCAAAAAAAAATCATGTAAAAACACTAAATTTGAGCGAGATATTAGAAAAGAACGCTCCCATAGACTTACTCGATTCAGGTTTCAGGTATTTTTTCAAATTGATTTTTAAGGTTCTGGTCGGATTCATGTCCAGAAAAATTATTTTGTTTAGCTCGGATCCGGTTTTGGGTCTTTGGAATATTTTTTTCGGGTTCAGATGTCGTTCAATTCCGATTTTGATTTTTTAATGGAATTTTTAGGTTCAGGTTGGGTTGCACATCAACGGAAATTATTCTGCATTGTTCGAATAAGGATATGCTTCTCTGGAATATTTTTGTCAGATTCAGATTTAGTTCAGTTTTTTAGGTTCGGATTGAGTTCATGTTCGTGGAAATTTTTTGTCTTGTTCAGAGCCGGGTAGGGTTCTGTGGAATATTTTTGTCAGGTTCATATTTGGTTCGATTCAAATTTCATGTATTTTTTTCAAATGGAATTTTAGGTTCGGATCAGGTTCATGTCCACGGAAATTATTTTCTCTTATTCGAATCCGGTTATGGTTCTTTCGAATATTTTGATCGGATTCAGATGTAGTTTGCATAAAATTTGAGGTCTTTTTTCAAATGGAATTTTTTAGGTTCGAGTCAGGTTTATGTTCACGGAAATTATTTTGTCTTGCTCTTATCGGGTTATAGTTCTTTGGAATATTTTTATCGATTTCAGTTTTCGTTCTGGTCATTTTTTTTTTTTTTAATTTTAGGTTCGGGTCGGTTTGCATATACACGAACATTATTTTTCCATGATCGGATTGCGGTATGCTTCATTTGAATATTTTTGTGGGATTCAGATTTGATTCGGGTCAGATATCAAATCCGTAGTTTTTTTTTTTTTTTTTTTTCCAAAGGAATTTTTAGGTTCGGGTCGGGTTTATGCTCATGAAATTTTTGTCTTGCTTGGATCGGAGTATGGTCTGGTTTTTTTCTGGTTGGGATCGGGTTATGTGTTAATACGCTACTCTCAAAAAATTTTTGAGATTCGTATGTGCTGTAGATTTTGCTAGCCATCACAGACACACACACACAGACAGAGCCTTTTGTTCTTTTATTAGTATAGATGGTGATATTTGACTTCCAACAATATAGATCCTTTCAAATGTATAAAACTGAAGAATTTTGAAGGTAAACATATCCGAGAAAAGTAGAAAATTGAAAAAAAAAATTAGCTATTAACTTGGTTACTATGTTTGGATCCATATATGTATGTGAAAGAAGTTTCTAAAAAAGTAACTTTTTGATGAAAAAATATCGTTTGAAATGAGTGGACACCCGCCTTGAAGATACGCTTTACATTAGCTGTTAACCGCATGAACCAAACTATAAACTAGTCGTTGTGGGAGTGGGGCACCGTTACACTTACCCATCATGGATATGTGCAAAATAATATATGAAAATAAAGTATGTGTAACTTATTTATAAAATGCATCGCCGTTTAAAAATAAAATTTAAATGCCTATTTAAATAGTTTTAACACATAGTAATGCTCTGTAGATGAATTGCTAATGAACCAATTTCGACAAATTATATAAAACGTCAAACTACTCAAGTGGTACCGAATTGCGTAAAAAAATATCCTTATAACTCCAAAAATAATAATCATATTAATTAACAATTTACTACGTCGGATTAAGCATCTTTTCTCCAATTGAAATATATCTTTGAATGAAATACAGGGTCATGAAAAATTGAAGAGTGTGGAAAGTAGGATTACAAATATCTCGGCATCTAAATTATCCGATCGACTTCGTTCTTTATGCAAAAATTGTGTTGTTTTATTGTCTTTTAGAAGCAATCCATAAGGTAAAAAAATTGAAAAATTTTATGTACCTTTCATCAGAATGAATATTGAAAGAGTCCGAAAAAAATCGTTTTTGATAATCAAGTTTAGTGATATTAAATATGCTTGTTTCCATTATAACATACTAAGTGCACACCACATTTCAAGTCTCTATTCCAATCTGTTGGGGATAGAGCGTTACAGAAACAGGGGCAGACAGACAGAGACGCAGACAGACAGGCGGGTGACAATTTTTTTTACTAAAAGTATGTTTTTCAGAATCTCTATCGCCCTATCGCGTAAATCTGTCTAAAAAATTGTTTCGATTTTCAAAACGAGTGCAAGACTTACTCTATACTACGTATGACGGGTAAGTAAAAACTGTTTCAAGACCACAAGTGTAATTTTTCGCATTAATTTATCAACAAATACCTGTCTTTTCAATTTTGTTATGTGTACGTAAAAATTTTCAGAACGCATACCTTTTTGTGTAGTAATTTTTGGCAACGAATACTTGACTTTTTTACTTTATATTATGTATGTGCGTAGGTAAAAATAATAATTTAAAAGTAATCAGAACTTATATTACATAAGCATTTTGTCGCTGGATCTCGATAAAAATTTAAAAAGTATTTGGACCTTACATAAAATATATTACTTGCCGACTCTTCATGTACATTCGATGAGCCCATAAAAACCGGTAGGTTTTGGTAATTATTAGAAATAAATCTCCAAAAATTATTCTTTTATTTTCTTTTATTATTATTATTGAGATTACGAAGCAAAAATATACAGTTGTACAGTCCGTACAGGAAGGAACTGGGATTGTGTCTGAGAACATGTTAAAGGTATGTGAGTCTATATTACTAAAATCGTAATTAAAAATGGTTTTACCCCATTGATCATAATGCAACAGAATTCTTTTGAGTGCCCCTGTAAAAAAACTATTAATGATGCACACTTCATATTCCCTACCGAACATGCAAAGGTAATCATCATTAACGTATATCAATTGTATGAATATCTGAGCATTGCTTACGTGAATTAGAGCGTATACAGACAAACCGAATTCATAAAAACTTTTCAACTATGTGGGAATCTATAGGAATTTCTATATGTAGGAATCTATGCAACCTTGTGAAATTCACGTCATCGGAAGTTTCACGAATAAAGATAAAGGTACAATTTAATTAACTTTAATAAAATTCTCACTGTTTCTTGTTGTAATGCTTTTTTATATTTTATTTCATTGTAGTGTATAGTGTGTTGTTAGCAACAGGTAAATACAGAGAATAACTCTGGAATTGGGAATCCGACTATTTTCAATTTAATTATTTCTCACGATAAAATTTGATTTGGTTCTCAAACTATTTTTCCAAATGTTTCTCGAACAACCAAAATATTACTGTATGGAGTGATAACCAATTAAAATAGTCTGACAACTGTAGAGGGCAATTCCATGTGTTACAGAATGGCATTTCGAGTTTTAGAAAAAAGTTAAAGCCTTAAGCAATTTTCAAACGAAAATTGATTTTTCAGTTTGCAAATGACTGTTACTGATCTAAAGGTTAAACAAAAAATATATTAAACATTTTTTTACATACTTTATTGTTTCATGTTTGAGTAATTTATTATTGTGGGATGGTATGACATATTGTAAACCATTCATGTTTTAAACTAATACGTATGTTACATTTATTGTATAAGCAGCACAAAATTTATTTTTATTTAGATTATTTAAACTTATAAGTTTACAGCAACTTATCCGTATTGTTGAATTTATTAACTGTCATTTGGCGTTTAAGTGTCATGACGGAAAATTTCTTAAATATTTATTTTAAAAAAATGACTAAACTTATAAATTTAATATTTTTTTCGATTTTCAGAGAGATCGTAATAAATTATATTTCATAACTGTTCATATTCGATAGCTTTTTCAAAAACAATTATCTACTATTTGAAATGTCGGTTGAATACAAAATAAGACTTTATTTTACATCAAGAATATGGCTTTAAGATATTGAAAACCCTTTAAATATTACACTACATGCATTCGTTTCTTTAAAAATTGCAAAATAAACGACAATTATCTCTTTTTTAAAAGTGTTCTTCAAAAATACTATTTGTACACAACTGCAAGCATTTTATTTTTCAGACATTTGTTTATTTGGACTATTGCCAGTTGAAAATATAATAAAAAAAATAATCTAAAGCATTGATTTCAAACTTTGGTATGTATTTTAAAACTTAATTTATGAAATTTATATATTTTTATGTAAGCTGACAATTGTATGAAATTGCTCCTAAAATGAAAATTTTTAAACGGTTTCGTTAAAACACTTTTAATCTAGCTCTTCTGGAAACAAAAGAGAAAAAAAACATTTTCTCTAAATCATTCAAATAAATTAAAAAATAAAATGCATTAACATTAATAAATTCAAGTGATTTAATAAATGATAAATATTGAAGGTAAATATTAATCTTTTGGCTCTCACATTTATTTATTTATTTATTATTTTGGATAATTTTAATTTAACATTTTGCAATTTTCGGAAATATTTAGTGAAAGAGTTTTAGGGATCTAATCATTTCCAACCATTATTAAAACATAAAGCTATGTACAAAAAAGAGGGAAAAATAAAAATGAGAAATAACTATTAAATTACTTTTAAAGAACCGAGAAAACGAATACATACCAGTGGTAAAAAGAAAGCCATATGAATTCAAATATTAATTATTAATAACATCCTAATTTATTCCTGTAAATAATATTCAAAGTTATTAAATATGTGACTGTCCAAAAATAAACACATTAATTAATTTTAAATAAGCAAATAATCTAATGTTCTGTAAAAAGGCAATGAAATCTCCTATTTGTTTACATTGCTGTAATTGGTTAAAATAGATTTGTTTATTTATCTATTTATTTTTGTCGTCGATTTGTTAAGTGTATTAATTTTAAGAGCCTATAAAAGTTATAACGGTAATTATAAGCAAATGTTCAAATAAAAGTTATGTAATCGTGTTAAAAAACTAATAAACTCAAGGAAAATCATTCACATCGCATGAAGTATGATAACTTTTAACATGAAAGGCATTAAAATTTAAGTAGCTATAAGTAGAAGAAAAAACTAATAAACTAGTCATTAAAGGAAAAATATGCAATAAAAAGTAATGTGCAAAACAGTTTATATATATGTACAAAGAGTTAAAAATTTAAAAATATTTATTCATACATTACGAATCCAAGATCATATCTATACTTAATATTTTTAAATTTTCTAAATGAAATCCAAAAGTCCTAACACCTGTGTAAGAATTTACTTTAAATTATCACCTTTACTTTTAAAATGCGAATGAGGTAATCTTATAGAAATAATGGTTTATACACAAATACTTTAACTTTGTAAAGAATAATATTACATTCTTATTGATACTATCCAAAACAAAATGTAGTAACTTAACTTCAAATAAGCAGAATGTAAGGTGTACTAGGATAATAATAGCATGTTAATGTTCTACCAATTCTCACGGTTTAGTTTTTGATATATATATATATATATATATATATATATATATATATATATATATATATATATATATATATATATATATATATAGTTCAAACAAACATAGTCTTTGATACAGCAACTTATTGACTATGTATATAATGAAGAATATATTAGCATATATATATTCACAAAATGAGATAATGGCATGATTTCTTGATCAAAGCTATTTGGTGTTACTGCTCATCTATGTGGGTAATAACGCTATGCAAGCAAAACTAAAAATAAGATGGAATAATGACATATAAACTGTCGAATTCAAAAGGTACAAAATCTACAGGCCTATAAATTTGTACATTTCTCTTACTTACAATTAATTGTGATATCAGAATGCAGCATGAATCATTTGGTATTTTATCCTTCTGAATATTAAAAAAAAATAGCAGCATTTAAGACATAAATTTCTCTTTATCCTTTTTGGTTTTCAACTATGATAATAACGCTCTTTCGTGCATAAAAAAAAAAAAAAAAAATTAACCCTCTTCGGATGTAGTTCTAGCACTGGAAAGAATCAACCGAAGTAATAAATAAAGTTAATGGCGTTATTACTTCGGTATACTTATTGGGAAATACATTTCAAACTAAAAACACTTCACGAATACATTTAAACTCTTACATAACATTTTGAAAGTACATGAAATACACTACAAATTTATGTAATTAACAAAGTATTTTCTAATAAATGTAAAGTCTTCAGATCACAGAACTTACATCACAAATTGTAGATAGGACAATGACTCTTGCGTACTTTTTCCAGGTATAATATCTACAAATGGAGCAGATTAATTTCTAGCGGTTGTTTGTGATTTTTATGACTCACTGCCCTTTTGCACATCTCCAGGATTCCTTCATAATTACGCGTAATATTAATAGTTGGCGTTATTACCTCAAGATATTTTACATTGCAATGAAACTTTTAAATTTTTATGCGATTTTTTCTAAATACGATGGTAGAAAGAAAAACACTGACGATTCTTTATTGAGCAATTTTCAAGTTTTATTCCAAAGAATCAAGTTTTTTTCCAAAAAATACTGTATCTGATTTAACAATCATCCGATAAAATATTTAGTATACACTCTCATTATGCTAAACTTGGTTCCTACATAGAAAGATGGAATTTGGTGATAATTTTTCATTCATTACTTGACATACTAGAATTATATAAGTTACGTACACAAATCTATTCCCGATGACATTACAAAAATATTATTTTTAGAATTTAATTTTAAATTAATAAATTACTTTTAAGACTATTTTGTAAGCCGAACGGAGGCGATGAATTGCCAAATATTCTTCTTATATACGAGTTTAAATAGCAATGGAATTCATTATGAGAAAAACCATGCTCGCTTCATTGTCGCCCGATTGTCTGAACCACAACAATGAAACATTTTAAACACTGAAAAAATGGAAAAGAGGAGTTAAAAAAAGTGCATAATATATTTTTAAAATACATGTTTTTATTAATTAAAAACTAATTTTAATTAAATTATTATCCTAAATTGAGATAAATAAAACTCTGAATAGATAGCTTATATAAAACTGTCCTTCCGTTTCTGTAGACACATCTTAAAGAAAAAAAAAAGTACAATACTTTTGAAATGGTTACTAGTTGTTTTTTATACGAAGCATAAGTCAAAACAGCAAATTTTTTCATATTCGAATCCGCGATTATTCAAACTAACGAATTTTAACAAAAATTTTTTGGAACAAAATGAATTACAGCCAATAAATTGAGCCTTTTAATATAATACCCTTTTATAAAAATTAAATGTTTTTATTATAATCATTTAATATTTATTATCAAAGAGTATTAAAAAACAATTTTTACTGTTATGCATTCTTATTGAATCAGTTCCAAATTAGTATTCATTCATTCTTTCACAAAAGAACATAATAGGTTAAATGATATTTAACTTATAAAGCATTTAAGTTTTACAAGCTTAACATTTCAAGTTTTGTAGAATGTAAAAAATAAAAAAGTATTTTTTATTGATCTTTAAATAATTCAAATAGTTTAACGTTGAAAAATAATTACTAGATGAAAATAGATTTTAAGTATCTGGAAAATTATCAAAATTTCTTCCAAAATCCTATTGATATATTTGCGTGTTGCATATTCCATAAATGTATCGATTAGTTTCAGTTTATACGTAGAAAAAAATCTAGCCCTTTAAAATCCAGCATAAGAACTGAGCATTGATCTAAATATAGAAATTTCATTCAATTCCTTTATGCCTCAGCCAGTGTCATTAAATACTCTCCCAAAATACACTGCGTTATTCATTTTCCTTCGTAGACATTTTGAGTATTCCCAAGCGCAAATCCGTTCTTTGCCCATTTAAAATACCCAAAAAATTATTTTTTACTTTCAAGAAATCATAGTTTTCGTTCACTGTAACAAAATAGCGTACAGAAATATTTATTCTGAATCTTTTGAGGTAAAAACGTGAATGAGTTTTAAACAGAAACGGATGTGAGTAAAAAGAGAATCCATCTCGTACTCTCTTTTATTTTTATAAATTGTTAAACGGTTTTTTAAATGTGTGCCCTAAGAGACAGTATTATATACATCTTCGAGCTCTTTTCCTGAAAAAAAATTTCCTGAAAACTAGCTTTAAAAAGCATGTAGCAAAAATGTATAACAAAGTATTACAAAAACATATGGATCTCATTTTTTTTTTATCGAACTTAAGGGAGACAATAAGTAATCCCCCTATGAAACTAAATACAAAAATTCCCTTTGTTAAGTCTAGATCTCATTTTTTATTGAGCTTAAGGCAAACAGTTAAGTAATCCCTCTACACTATTTACCAAAAAGTATTTGTACACTTACAGTTTTTGACATTTTGTCAAATATTTAAAAATATACTGGTCGGATTCTTCTGGAACTTCAGAAATATAAAGATTATGTTTCACTTTATATTTATTTACATTCATTTGTTAAGCGGGTAATTAGGGGGCCGGCAAAAAAACAAAGAATAATAGAAATATTTGGGATCGCCCTGTACATGAAAATGCACGAAACGACTTATCGCTTTAGAATACAAATATATGAATACAGTAGAATATGTACACTAATTTTTGTGAGAATAGCATGTATATTTATGGCGATAGAGCGATTTTTTTGAAAAATTCAAAAAATTCTGGTATGTTTTTTGTTTATATCATGCTGGGTTTTTGACCAAATTTAACGCAAATTTCAGAAGAATTGGCAAAATGCAGTAGAAAAAATGTAGCGCAATTGGAATATAAATATATTAAATATTTTATAAAATATGAGTAGTTTTATGAAATAATTTTTATCTGCGCATGCGCGAACGATAAAAACAATTCTTTTACATCATTTAATAGTCAATTCTATGGAGTGACTTATAAAAAAAATCCAATGAAATATCGCGAAAATTCAAAAAGATATCATTATTATAAGTAAGCTGTTTTTACATTGCTCTCTAAAAACGGCTGAATGATAAGGGATTCTCCACAAATTGACATTTTTTATTAACTGACTTTTAGGAAAAAATTAGTACTATTTAATGAATACAATATTGCTGCTAATAAGTATCTTGACACCTGTGATAGAAAAGGAAAAGGGCTTCTATTCTTTTCCATCACAGATGTCAAGATACTTATTAACAGAAATATTGTATTAGATATTGTATACATTAAATACTAATTTTTTCCTAAAAGTCAGTCAATAAAAAATGTCAATTTGTGGAGAATCCCTTATCATTCAGCCGTTTTTAGAGAGCAATGTAAAAACAGCTTACTTATAATAATGATATCTTTTTGAATTTTTACGATATTTCATTGGATTTTTTTTATAAGTCACTCCATAGAATTCACTATTAAATGATGTAAAAGAATTGTTTTTATCGTTCGCGCATGCGCAGATAAAAATTATTTCATAAAACTACTCATATTTCATAAAATATTTAATATATTTATATTCCAATTGTGCTACATTTTTTCTACTGCATTTTGCCAATTTTTCTGAAATTTGCGTTAAATTTGGTCAAAAACCCAGCATTATATAAACAAAAAACATACCAGAATTTTTTGAATTTTTCAAAAAAATCGCTCTATCGCCATAAATATACATGCTATTCTCACAAAAATTAGTGTACATATTCTACTGTATTCATATATTTGTATTCTAAAGCGATAAGTCGTTTCGTGCATTTTCATGTACAGGGCGATCCCAAATATTTCTATTATTCTTTGTTTTTTTGCCGGCCCCCTAATTACTCGCTTAACAAATGAATGTAAATAAATATAAAGTGAAACATAATCTTTATATTTCTGAAGTTCCAGAAGAATCCGACCAGTATATTTTTAAATATTTGACAAAATGTCAAAAACTGAAAGTGTACAAATACTTTTTGGTAGATAGTGTATGAACTGCATATAGAAATCACTTTAAGATATCAAACTAAATTAACATTTGCTTAAACTTTTGTACGCCACGAACTGATATATTCGTTCACTAACCTGTATGTTTCACGGTAACATAAGCATTGTTTAAATTAATATCATTCTACAAATTTAGTTCAGTCTGAAAAAATTAAGTTGTGATTAATATCCTCAAGACCAATGTGCCTATATGTGATAAAAATATGTGATAATTCCTTCTTGCACAAATGAACATTATATATATTACGTTTATATGTTACGTAACTTATAAAGTATTTAAGCTTGAGACATTTTTTAAATTTTAAGTTTCGTAGAATATTCAATAAATGTATCGATTAGTTTCCATTTATAGGGAGAAGAAAAACAATACAAGCCCTTTAAATCAAACTTAACAACTGAGCATTGATCTAAAAATTTAAATTGTATGCTATTCCTTTATGCCTTAAACAGTGTCTTTAAATAAAAAAAAAATATTATTAATTGATCTTTAAATAATTCAAATAGTTTAAAATATAAGAACAAGTAGAAAATAGATTTTAGATATCTAGAAAACTATCCAAATTTTTTTATAAATCATATTGATACATTTGTGTAGTGAATATTAGGTATTCGAAAAAACTCATATTCAATAAATGCATCGATTAGTTTCAGCTTAAAGAGAGCAGAAAAAAATTCTAGCCTTTTAAATCCAATTTAACAAGAGAGCATTGATTTAAAAATAGACATTTTATGCTATTCCTTTATGCCTCAGCCAGTGTCATTAAATATTTTCCCAAAATACACTGCGTTATTCATTTTCATTCGTAGACATTTTGAGAATTCCCAAGTGGAAATCTGTTCTTTGCCCATTAAAAGTACCCATTAAATTTTAAGTTTTACTTGGAAGAAATCCTAGTTTTTGTTCACTATAACAAAATAGCGCACAGGAATACTTATTCTGAATATTTTGAGATAAAAATGTGAATGTGTTTTTAAAAAGAAATAGATGTGAGTAAAAAGAGAATCCACTTCGTATTCTCTTTTCTATTTTTATAAATTGTTAATTAGTTTTTGAAATCTGTGTCTTTGGAGACAGCATTAAATACATCTTGGAACGCTTTTTCTGGAAGAAAAATAAAGACTCGTTTTAAAAAAAAAGTAGCAAAAATTTTTAACAATGTATCACTAAATCATACGGATCTCATTTTTTATCAAACTCAAGTGAAATAGTTAAATAATTAATAAAAACTATACATAAAAATCACTTGAGTAAATCAAACTAAATTAACATTTGCTCCTAAATTAACATTAAAAGTGATAAATTGCTTTTAAAAAGACAAAAAAAATACTTTTATTTATACTAAATATTTGTTATTGCATCCACGGCAACATTCTCAATGATTAATACATTCTATTAATACATTTTGTTAATTTTTTTTTATTTCAAGTTTTGTAGAATGAAAAAAAAGCACCATTTATTCAGCTTTAAAAATTCAAATAGTTTAGCTTTGAAAAAACAAGAACATGTAGAAAATAGATTTTAACTATCTAAAAAACTATCCAAAAATTTTCATAAATTCTATTATTATATTTGTGTGTCGAATATCGGAATTCAAAAAACAAATATTCAATAAATGTATCGATTAGTTTTCATTTATAGGGAGAAGAAAAACAACACAAGCCCTTTAAATCAAACTTAACAACTGAGCATTGATCTAAAAATTTAAATTGTATGCTATTCCTTTATGCCTTAAACAGTGTCTTTAAATATTTACCCAAAAAACACTTCGTTATTTATTTTCATTCGTAGACATTTTGAGTATTCCCAAGCGCAAATCCGTCCTTTGCCCATTAAAAGTACCCATAAAATTTTAAGTTTTACTTTAAAGAAATTGCAGTTTTTGTACACTGTAGCAAAATAGTGCACAAGAATACTCAATCTGAATATTTTGAGATGAAAATGTGAATGTGTTTTTTAAAAATAATGGATGCAAGTAAAAAGAGAATCCATCACGTACTTTCTTTTTATTTTTATAAATTGTTAAATAGTTTTCGAAATTTGGGTCTTTAGAGACAGTATTATATGTATCTTAGACCTCTTTTCCTGAAAAAAAAAATAAAGACTAGATTTAAGACAAATGTAGCAAAAATGTACAACAAAGTATTACTAAAACATATCGATCTCATTTTTTATCAAGTTTA
Source organism: Maratus speculifer (assembly GCA_964019185.1). NCBI lineage: Eukaryota > Metazoa > Arthropoda > Arachnida > Araneae > Salticidae > Maratus > Maratus speculifer. The sequence continues at coordinate 84,820,785 of OZ025290.1, forward strand.
AAGGAAACAGTTAAATAATCCATCTATAAAACTATACATAAAAACCTTTTGAATAAATCAAACTAAATTAACATTTGCCTAACCTTCTAAACACCACAAACTCATCACGAACTGACACCACGACTAACCTGTAGGTTTCACTGTAACATAAGCATTATTTAAATTAATGTAATTCTAGAAATATAAGACAGTTTGAAACAATTATATTATGATTAATACCCTCAAGACCTGTGTGCCTATATGTAATTATTCATTCTTGCAAAAAGGAACATAATAGTTTATATCTTACGCAATTTGTAATGTATTAAAGCTTGACTGTTTTTAAACTTTCAAGTTTTGTAGAATGAAAAAAAAGCATTATTTATGTATCTTAAAATAATTTAAATATTTTAATTTCGAAAAATAAGAGCAAGTAGAAAATTGATATTAGGTATTTAGAATACTATCCAAAAATTTTCATAAATCCAATCGATATATTTGTCTATTGAATATAAATATTCGAAAAACGTATGTTCCATAAATGTATCGATTAGCTTCAGTTTAAAGGGAGAAGAAAAAAGTTCTAGCCCTTTAAATCCAACATAAAAACTAAGCATTGATCTAAAAATAGAAATTTTATGCTATTCCTTTATGCCTGAGCCAGTGTCATTAAATATTTCCCCAAAATATACTGGGTTATTAATTTTCATTCATAGACATTTTGAGTATTCCCAAGCGCAAATCCATTCTTTGCCCATTAAAAGTACCCATAAAAATTTAAGTTTTACTCTGAAGAAATCCTAGTTTTTGTTCACATAACAAAATAACGCACAGGAATACTTAGTCTGAATATTTTGAGATAAAAATGAGAATGTGTTGTATAAAGGAATGGATGTGAGTAAAAAGAGAATCCACTTCGTATTTTTTTTGTAACTTGTTAAATGGTTTTTTAAATGTGTCTTTAAAGACTGTATTATATACATCTTGGAGCTCTTTTTTCTGAAAAAAAAGATCCGCTTTAAAAAAATGTAGCAAAAATGTATAACAAAGTATCAATAAAACATATGAATCTTCACAGAAAGTACCATGCATTTTCACAGAAATTACCTATGAGCATTGCAACTATTGTGACAAATTACCAAATCATGATAAAAATAAATTAAAAACCGTTTAGAAATTACTTGAAAAAAAATAAAAAAAAGCTCGATTAAAGTACTTGCAGAACATGAATGTTTAGTGCATATGTCATTTTCGCAGCCGGAAGATTTTCGTTGGCGATCGAATTAGAGCAGATGCTCTAAAAATTTACACACATTAATATTAGAATTTAATAAAACATATTTCAATTTAATCCTACTGTAAAAATAAGTGATTGTTTTTCTATTAAAAAAAATCCGTAGTAACTTAGCGCTAGAGATTGACCGCAAATTAGACTATTAGCATTTCATTAATCGCAATAGCAGCTTTTATATTTTGCGTGTGTAAATGAGAAAAATTTCCTTGATGTTAAAATGAAATGTGTGATATTCACTTTATTTATTTTATTTTATTTTATTTTATTTATTTATTTACTTATTTATTTTTGTATTGTTTTAAAGAAATATATGTATTTTAAATTAAACGAATGACAGGTGTATATTGCATAGCGTTTCAACCATCTTTTTGCGGCACATTCTAAATTAGATCGCGATGTGCAATATCCAATCGTTTTTTAAGCTTAATGTTTCAGAGGTTTTTTTTTATTTTTTTTTATTATTATTATTTGAGTAGAGACTTATTTCATATTTCGAACACGTCATTTTTAGGTAGCTTTCATTACAAAAAGTAAAAAGCTACCTATTGCAGCCGTCCGGAGGGAAGCACGTCCGGAAAATTTTGGTGTATTTTCACCGATCATGACCCCCAGACCTCAAAACCACCCTCCGTTCAAATGTTGACATATATATATATATATATATATATATATATATATATATATATATATATATGGGTCAATCCATTTCAAGTGGTCCAAAAAATATTTTTTTGGACGCTCGACCATTTTTAAAAAATCTGAAATTTTTTGTACAACAACCCTAACATGACGGAAGTTCAAAATGACCGTTATTTTAATTTTACTATTTTTTGTTTGTGCATGGCGGCCATCTTTGTTTCATCGTGTTCAGCGATTTTCTCAGATACTAGGATACACAAAATTGTAAATATCTCGTCTTTTATTTTATCAATTTAAATGGGGTTTGCAGCATTTTGTTCAGAATAAAATAGGCTAAATGTACAGTGGTAGAATAATTTTGAAAAATAAATTTTTACAGGTGAAATTTTAGCACAAAATTTAAGATTTTTTCCAAAATCTATCCATTTGCAAGAGGAAATTTTTTATGCAAGGAAAACTGTCAATCTTACACAATTTTATCTACAAATAGGTCAAAAGTGTGTGTACTCATATACCAAGTCCCAGATCTGGTAGTTAATTTCTCTTTGCGAAAAAAATTCCGAAATTCTTCAAAAATTTCAAAAATCGCACTTTTTAGGCTTTGATATCTCTGGTGGGGCACGAGATAAAATTTTGAAATTCTGGCCTTTGATAGTATTGTGTAGTAGTGTTATGTACAAAAAATCTCAAGAAGGAGATTTGACTACAAGCTGAGATATGGCATGGACAATATGTGAAAAATAATATTGTCAAACTATTGTAACCTACTATGTAATTGTCCCACAAGACTGTCAACCTTACACAATTTTTTCTACAAATAGGTAAAAAGTGCGTGTACTCATACACCAAGTCCCAGATCTGGGAGTTGATTTATCTTTGCGAAAAAAAATCCGAAATTCGTCAAAAATTTCAAAAATCGCACTTTTTAGGCTTTGATATCTCTGGTGGAGCACGAGATAAAAATCTGAAATTCTGGCCTTTGATAGTATTGTGTAGTAGTGTTATGTACAAAAAATTTCAAGAAGGAGATTTGACTACAAGCTGAGATATGACATGGACAATATGTGAAAACAATACTGCCAAACTATTGTAACCTTCTATGTATTTGTTCATACCTCCAACATTTTAAATTAATTATTTATGGTACAAAGTTAAATATTAATTACAAATATCTTCTTCAAATGCGTCTGTGTGATTTAAACAATTCAGAATGTATGCTAAGCCAATACACTATTTGTCCAGAGGAACAAACCTACAAGAGGTACAAATGCTATTGCAACAATTTTACTCGGTACACATTTCAGGAAAAGTAAATGTCAGACAATGGGTTGCAACTGATCGACTTAACATGGTTTCAATTATTAAACCTAGGGAATTTCATTCAAGTTAACAAGGGATAACAAGACTTGGGTGGCTTCAAATAAAATTTTGAGAAAGAACAGCCTGATGGACTGACAACAGTAACTGGTCGAACTCATAACATCTCTCGTAAATAGTGTTAAGCTCTTTGTTGAGCATATATAGTATCTTTGTAAATTAAACATTTATTATTACACTGTTTTCAACAAACGATATTTTCTGTGTAAATATTGTAATAAATGGGACTAATCTCATTTCTCCTAATGTACTCATAATAGCATTTCTTAACATTTTTAATCACCGTATCTCAACTTATAGTCAAATCTCCTTCTTGAAATTTTTTGTACATAACACTACTACACAATACTATCAAAGGTCAGAATTTCAGATTTTTATCTCGTGCTCTACCAGAAATATCAAAGCCTAAAAAGTGCGATTTTTGTAATTTTTGACGAATTTCAAAATTTTTTTCGCAAAGGGAAATCAACTCCCAGATCTGGGACTTGGTGTATGAGTACACGCACTTATGACCTATTTGTAGAAAAAAAATTGTGTAAGGTTGACAGTCTTGTTGAACAGTTACATAGTAGGTTAGAATAGTTTGGCAGTATTGTTTTCACATATTGTCCATGTCATATCTCCGCTTGTAGTCAAATCTCCTTCTTGAAATTTTTTGTACATAATATTACTACATAATAGTATCAAAGGCCAGAATTTCAAATTTTTATCTCGTGCCCCACCAGAGATATCAAAGCCTAAAAAGTGCGATTTTTGAAATTTTTGACGATTTTCGGAATTTTTTTCGCAAAGAGAAATCAACACCTAGGTCTGGGACTTGGTGTATGAGTACACGCACTTTTGACCTATTTGTAGAAAAAATTGTGTAAGTGTGACAGTTTTCCTTGGATGAAAAATTTCCTCTTGCAAACGGATAGATTTTGGAAAAAATCTTAAATTTTGTGCTAAAATTTCACCCGTAAAATTTTATTTTCCAAAATTATTCTACCACCATACATTTAGCCTATTTTATTCTGAACAAAATGCTGCAAACCCCATTTCAATTGGGAAAATAAAAGACGAGATATTTACAATTTTGTGTATCCTAGTATCTGAGAAAATCGCTGCACACGATGAAACAACGATGGCCGCCATGCACAACAAAAAATAGTAAAATTAAAATAACGGTCATTTTGAAGTTCCATCATGTTGGGGTTGTTGTACAAAAAATTTCAGATTTTTTAAAAATGGTCGAGCGACCAGTGCTGGACCACTTGAAATGGATTGACCCATATAATATATATATATCTGATTTTTGTCATGCGATAACTAACGTATTTATGAACCGATTTGAATGAAACTTGGTATGTACATAGTACATACAAATGTCTCGACCGAGTTCGTTGGTAAGCATCATCCGCCATTTTGTATCCGCCATTCTTTTGAGGATAATTTTGATATTTACTTGAAGAATTTTCAGATTTGGTTTTAGAATTTTCAAAAATCTTGCATTGGGAATTATTTACTAAATTAGTAGCTTCACGGCATCTTAATTCCGTTTTAATAAAATTTATTAACTCTGTGATTTCACAATCCTTATCGGGATCACGTTTACGATGGAACTCTAGAATCAAATTTTCAGGTAATAATCGTAATAAAATGGGTAGTAATAAATGACCGTAAGAGCCTGATGTTACTCCTAAAGCGTCAAGGTTTCTTATACAAGTTTCAATATTATCATATAACTTTCTGAGCGAAGTGACATTATTACTAGACTTCACTGGTTCAAGATTTAAAATTTTATTCATATAACAATTTATTATGTTTTCCCGTTTCCCATACCTTTCTTCTAACAACTTTAAACATGTAGAATAATTTTGATCATTCAATTCGAAACCAGCTACAATATTATATACAGGTCCAGACAACAAAGATTTAAGATACTGGAATTTTTCAACTTTTGATAACGATTCATTTGAATCTATCGCACTAGTAAATAAATTGAAAAACTCTAAGAACTGGCTTGCATCACCAGAAAATTTTTCTATGTTCAACTTAGGCAGCTTCACTGCCGAAACTGGTTTATTACCGATTTCTGAACCGTTAGTTGTTTCGAGTAAAACTTTTGGTTCAGTTTCGATTTGACATTTTTTAAGTCTCATCTTAATTTTAAATTTCAAACTTGATATTTTTTCGGCATACTCTTCTACTGATTTTAGTTCCTTTTCATATTCAGTTTTATCCTGAATTAACTCATCAATCTCCTTATCTAATTCCTTAAGTTGAGCTTTCTTTTCATTTATAAGCTCTAATGATTCCATTAAAGAATCGGAATCAGTTTTATCTGTATCTACTAACAACAATGTATCACATTTTGTGATTAATTTAGTAACTGCTGCACAAACAGCAGCTCGCTTGCTTTTAATCTTTTCTGGCTTGTCCATGTTAAAATTTTAATTCAATGTTCAAAAAATATTATCATGAAAAAAAGTTATTTTCACTAAATCATGTTCAAAGTCATGCAGAATAATAAAGGTATTTCTTACCTTTTTTCCCGATTGTGGAGGCACCAAAAAATAATGATTATCTTCATGTATTCCACGAAATGTCAAAACAAGAAGTGGGAGAGCATAGATGAAACAAGTTCTTAATTTACTATTCAATATTTAATTTCGTGTATTCTGAAGATTTGTGTGTACCATTACGAAATAACATTCTTCATGCAAACTTTTGAAGATTATATTTAAATCGAAATATACAGTATATACAATATTTACATAGTAATAGGTGAATACATTTAGTTGCTTGATTAGAAATCAGGATTCTAAATTACAAGGAATATTCTAGCAACTTTTTCATGTTAATACCGAAACAATATTTTATTTCCTTCCACTTTTGGAAGGCCACGAAATACGCAGATTTCTACTGCTTCAAGCACAATACACAAAACCAATTAAACTAAAAGAAACAAAAAGAATGTTTTTAATATCAGTTCTCTAGTGAATCACGTGATACAGGCGCCAGCGCGTCTAGCTAAGCGGCGCAGGGTTTTTCGAAATTTTCCACAAAGAACAAGGTAGAACCTGTCAAATTTTGACGGAAGAAAATGTTTAAGAAAGAACTGTTTCATTGATTTATAATAAACCTGCAAAATTAGTTATAGTAAAAAATGCACCTTATATTAGTATGTATAACTCTTAAACAAATCATATTTGACCTAAAGTTAACAAAATACTATTTCTTTTAAACTCAGTTGTAGAAATTGTTAAAATTAAAATTTAATCCTATATGAAAGCAGTAAAAAAATAATAAAGTTATCAATTAAGGCTGTTATTCTATTATTCCAAAATGAAAAAAAAAAAAAAGCACAATTTATTCAACTTTGAATCAGTCATAAAAATTTTTCACCGTAAAAGCTAAATCCGACAACACAATATAAAAATTTACAAATACACATTTCGTATCTGTATTCATCTTTAAAAAAAATGTATTTTAATTTGATCATTTTGATTCAAAACTTGAAATCTGGATACTGTATATATTCTTTTAAGTGTAAATCAAATTTTATAAATGAAATCAGAATTCACCGTAAACTTATTTAAATTCCTTCTTTTTTTCTTTTAATGAGAAAATGGCAACATAAAGATATATTAATCAAGATGCTTTTTTTTTCCCTTAGAAATGGAGTACGGCTGTTGCCACAATTAGAAAAGTGATACTAAAAACTACAAAAAAAAATTAATATTTCAAAAATGAATTAAAATACAGTTTTCAAATAAATTGCATTTAAAAGTACATTTTTTCCCTGTACGATGGTGTAAAAATTGAAAATTTGCGATGTTTAGAAGCTAAAGATTTACAATAGCCAAAATTGCAATACCAAATTTTCATTTAAAATTGAAAAGTGTTGTCATTCGCAAAATGACGCATGCGTTACGCACAGATACGTTTGGCCTTTATAATATAGATATTTATGCATAAAATGTATCATGTTTCTGTTTGAACATTTTTCTATGAAAATAGTAACCTTTTTTAACCATTTTGTTGTATTAAAAAACAGTTTCATTTCTAGAAGATATATATCTTATTTATTCTTTTATTTTTGTATTAATTACATTACTTAAACATGTAACAATTGCAGCATTTATAATATAAAATGTGTACCTTGTTTTTAGATGATGCAAAACTTCAAAAAACTTCTGTATTAAAAAGCAAGATTTTTTTTTTTTCGTTTTGTTTTAGTTTATCATTGCTAATAACAATTCAACAACCTAAAAATTTCAAGGTAGCAATTTACTTTTAAAATAAACAAGGTACATTAAAAACAACTTTTAGTCATCCAATACCTAAAATTTAATTTTTACTAACAATGTATATATGAAAATATGAAAAGAATCAATCGTAAAATTATTGATACACTCACTATTGTTAGTAAATCAGTTGTAGTACCACAGCAAACTTATCATTAGGATTGAAATAATTGTTCCAAAATATGAACGTTTTTAATGCTTTAAGACCTGAAGATTTCTGATAGAAATTAAAAGTATTTGTTTAACCTTAGTTAAAGGACCATGTTTGATTGAAAAAAATATTTTACACATTTTCTGATGACAAGTTACACCAGGAAGGATCTATACAATTATGTCCATATAGACCTAGCTTTAAATCACACAAAGAAAGGAACTGTTTTTTACTTACCCATCATACGTAGTACAAAAAGCACTTTATTTACACATTTCAGATACTGAAAATTTCGAAAAACATATTAAAAAAATTGCCGTCCGTCCGTCCGTGTGTCTGTAAACGCTCTATCTCCCGAAAAAATTGAGATAGAGACTTGAAATTTTGTATGTACGTAGTATGTACAAATGGAAAGAAGCTTATTTAATATCAGTAACCTCGATTATCTGGAACTATTTTTTCAAACTCTCGAAACATTCATTCTCATGAAAGGTATATAAAAATTTTCGAATTTTTTTATTTTAAAGCGTGAACGTAAAAGATAATAACATAACACAGATTTTGCATAAAGAACAAAATCTATCGGATTATTAGTTGCTGAGATATTTGTAATCCTGTTTTCCACATTCTTCGATTTTTCATGACCCTATATTTCATTCAAATTTCAATTCAAAGATATATTTTAATTGAAAATGAGGCGCTTAATCCGGCGCAGTGAATTGTTACTTAACAAGGTTATTATTTTTGAAGCTATAAGGATGTTTTTTTTAACGTAATTCGGTACTACTTGAGTAGTTGGGCGTTTTATATAAGTTGTCGAAATTGGTTCATCAGCAATTCATTAATAGAGCATTATTATGTGTATTAAAAATATTTAAATATACGTTAAAATTTTGTTTTGGAATTGCAAAGCATTTTATAAATAGTTTACACATGTTTTATTTTCATATGTTATATTATGCATATACATGATGGGTAAGTATTATGGTGGACACCAGCGACTAGTATTTTCTTTCTTTAGATCAAGTCTTAAAGGATCATAAATCATGAGATAATCTTGGAAATTTTTAGATTTAGAAAATTTTTGGACAAAATTTGAATTGTAAAATTTATTAATAAATTCATATTAAATAATTATGATATATGTTCTACATTATTCTTTATATAAAAGGAATCAAAATAGTGAAAATAGTGGGAATTTAAATTTTCAGTTAATTTCTTTCCTTATTTGGGTAAATGTATCGAAATCTTACTTTTTACGTTGAGAGAAACATTTTTCGTCATCATTTTCATTATCAAGTTAGACGACCTTTTAGAAAGGCAATAAAAAGAAGTACAATGACGAAGAAGTTCGGGTAAATCTGTAAAATTTAATGATATTAAACGTGATTTGATAAAAATGATAATTGAAATTTATTGTAATTTATAGTGATTGGAAATCATGGATTGTTTCCGGATAATTCTATATAGTAATCACTATCCTAATATAGTAAATGCTGCCTTTTTTGAAGAAAATTTATTTGAAATTCGTATATCTATTTCTGAATTTTTACATGCTTTTTTTAACAAAAGTGCCTCATTTTCCCGAAATTGAGAAGTCAATCAATATCTATCCGAAATTTCATTCCTTCAATCTTACATTTCATATGCCCGTATGAAACAGAATTTCGTTAACATCTTTTTACTAAATTATTAAAAGGTATAAGGTCATTAATTTTTTCCCCTGAAGAGTAGCAAAATTCCACAGAGCAAAAAGTTTCAGCTTTGGTTTCTTAACTTACTTCTCTATCGTTTAAAACCGCACTAAGGCAACTTACACGATTCCAGGTGAAGAGCCCAGGAATAGCCCTGTTGAGTAGCACCCCATATGTTTTTGCTTTCGGGTAGAAATTAAAGTCTCGTCTCTAAAAATAACGTTCCATTATAGTTTATTATTCAATTTAATTCATTTAATTTAATTTTTAATTTATTTCAATTAATTTTTATACTGTCATATAGATCGAAAAAATTACTTTTAAATGCGTTTTGTTTGAAAACTGCATCCCAATATATTTTTGAGAAATTAATTTATTTTTGTGTACGTACTTTTTAAAATTAATTTTTCAATTAATTTTCAGCAGTGAAATTACACTTGAAATTCTTAAATATTTAATACATGAATTATCACATTGCTAACTAAGCGTAGAAGCAACAGAGTGAAAAATGTCCAAGCCAGGGATTGAACCCGGAACCCTTAGAATAGCGCTCTAAGTACTCTACCATTTAAAATAGGAGAACGATGCCCAGCTTAGCATTTCTCACTACATATATTGGTAAGAATGCAAGTGCAGCACAATATGGGACCGTCTTCATGAGCACGCAATCCTGCGGCGTAATATGAGACACAAACAAATCCAGCATCGGTGAACACATTCTACGTGCTATTTTGAAAAAATATATATAAATGAATGATTTTTGATAAAACAAGGAGTTATTATAAACAATACTTAATTTTAAGTACCTGCACTACGTGACATTGAAAATGCGATACCAAGCAGGAGTAGCCAGAAAGTGATGAAACTCTACAAACAGAGAGAGACAACGAACAACAAGTGATTTTTATATAGAAATGATATTCATAATACGGAGAGAGAATACCATTTGATCAAGATGTAGAACCACAGTGGACGGCGATACACGAAGCAATACGTATAGGCACAGAATCAATGATAGTGCTGATGAAGTTCAGAAGAACTGCTCTCCACCTTTCCCAACCATTTACCACAGTTCATCTTCTGAATGCAGCAGTAACAATGTCTACAAAAGGCACCCAATCACATTTCAGATGTGTTCGACTGGTGAGAGATTAGGAGAGTACACTGGCCATCTGTACACCTTGCAGCACACGTCGACTGATGCGAGCAGTGTATGATCGGGAACTATCCTGCTACCTTTAGAACATTGAAAAACCCTGGAGGTACACATACACATATCGTTGGGTTGTTGTTGTACCCTAAATAAGAACTAGAGATGATCTATAATCGTACGCATTTGCTCCCCAAATCATAATGCCGTTTTGTAGCGCGGTGAGGCGCTCCACAATTGCTAAACGATCGGAGCTGTCTCCATACCAACGCCATACTCGTGCGTGGCATCTATCACTGGAGAAACTAAAGCCTTATTTATCCGATAACACGATCCTGTGCTATTCCGTCATATATATTGCCCTAGCCAGTCACATTTGTAGACGTTGGCCACTATACTGTGGAGTAAATGGCAATTTTCTTAATGGGAGCCAAGAAGGAAAGCTACTAGCAGATTCAGATTCAGCAGCGCGGGATAACCCACCAATCGGCATAGGCTTCCAGATCCCGCGTTGCAACTTTATTAAAAAAAAAAAAAAAAAAAAAAAAAAAAAAAAAATTACATTATTTAACAATGTTTAAAGATAGCATAATCTTTTTAACAATATGACAATAATGTTTACAGTTTTTAACGTTGTTAAAAAAAGACTATTTTCAACTCTATAGCTGAGTTATTGAATGTTCTATTTACAAGTCTATATAATAGTTGTTAAATGTTCTATTTACACGTAATTTGTTGAGAGTTGCTTTTATAAGACAAGAGAGAGTTGTAGAAATTTTTGTACAGATTACCGTAGCTATGGTTCGGGATCAGAGTCCTCATAATTATTGTTTGTACTTTGAAAAATATGTTCATTAATTTCTATAATCTTGACACATTCTATTATTTTGGAGTAGAGAGATGGAGTTTTTTGCACAATGTTGAACCACTGCTGTAGTTGTATGGTTCTGGATTTTCGAATATGAAATAAGGAAGTTAATGTGCATTCAGTTAGATAATGAATTGAAGTACCTAATTTGCCACAGGTGCAGAATGGAGTTGGAGCTTTTTTAATTTTATGAAGATATGTTGGAAAAGGTCCATGATTGGTTGCAAATATATAAAGATTTCTATGAGGTAATATAGTGTTTAAATTTACTTTTGGCTGAAGGTCATATGTGTATCTCCCTACATTGCAATAGTCCCAGTCCATTTGCCATTGGGAAAGTGCTTTCTGCTTTAATATTTTTTTAAGAAAAGAAGCTGGGAGTGGATGATATTTCTCTTGCACACCTTCTTGTGTTATTGCGTTCTTTGCTAGTGCATCCGCATGATCGTTGCCATATGATCCCGAATGACCTTTTATCCACTGGAATTGAATATTTTTCTTTGTTTCTTGAAGCTTTTTAATTATTTGTGAGTTTATGAAATCTGTTGTGAAAATATCTTCCATTAGGTGCAGGCTTGATTGATTATCAGTGAAGATGATATATTTCTCCATTATTGAGGAATCTGCCCATTCTATGGCATCTAGTATAGCTAACTGCTCAGCTTGAAAGATTGAGTTATTATGCTGTAGTTTAACCTGATGTGTGTGAATGCATTTTTTTTTTATATGAACAGAAGGCATAGGCAGTTCCTTGGTCAGATTTAGAACCATCTGTAAAGATGAGCGTTGAGGTGGTGTCTGGATTCCCTTCTAATATGTGTAGATAATTAACATATGGTGCAGTTAATGAGGAAGATATTTTTGGTTGAAAGAAATGCGACTGATATTCATCCTTAGGGATTCCTAAACGTAGCACTTGGCCTAATGTTGATAATGTACTGAGTTGAATTGCAAGCGGCATTATTCCACATAGCACGTTTAGCGCTGCTGTGGAAGTTTTCTTATAGGCTCTAGACACAAGAAGGAGGCATTGAGCTTGAATTGATGACAAGAGTCTTTTACCGTGTGAGGGTTGTAAATAAGGGAACCAGCAAGGTGAGGCATAACTTATTTTTTTTTTCTAATATTTGAAGATACCATATTTTCAGGATTTGTTTTGATAAACCTCTGTAGGCAGACGCAAATTTTAATAGGTTTTGTGAAATTATGTTAATTTCAGACCGTTTCTTGTGCAGGTGTGGTAGAAAGGAAAAAGTATTATCTATAGTAATTCCTAGATAATCTATTGTATTGTCTTTCTTTAGTGAATATCCATCTAATTTAAAACTTGGTGCTCTTTTTAAGAATCGTGGGCGGCGGAGATTTAAGACAATGCATTTATCATAAGAAAATAGCATGGCTGTATTTTTTGCCCAGTCACTAATAATCCGTAGCATATCATTGCCCATCTGTTCTAATTCTCGTCGTGTTTGACCATAGATTATTAAAAGGAGATCGTCCGCATAGGCAATTACCTTGTATCCCAGATCCTTCAAGAGTCTCAGTAGCTTGTTCAGAAAAATCCTCCATAGAAAGGGGCCAAGACAAGAGCCTTGTGGACAGCCTCTGTAAAACCAATGTATTTTTCTTGATAACCAATGTGGCAAGGCGCCTCTGAAGGAGAGAAAGGATCGTATAATATTTATGTAGGCTTGTTCAAGATTTAAATATTGTAGCTCATTTAGTGTATCTGACCATGGCAGTCGGTCAAAAGCATTTTTAAAGTCCAGAGAAATAAGCGATGTATAATTATTGTCGTCTTTGCTTAAATTTATATGAGAAAAGAGTTCTGCAATCGCCGATTCTGTGGAGCGTCCTTCCTGGAATCCATGCTGTGAATGCTGATGTTGTTTTGAATTACGTAATGAAAAATTTATTCTTTTTAGAAGAAGTTTTTCATAAATTTTTCCGAGTATCGGTAATAAAGTTATCGGACGATATGAGGAGGCTATGTCCGGCTGTTTTGCTGGTTTTAAAAAATATACAAGTTCACCTACTTTCCACGCTTTTGGAAAGTAATTTAAGTGCAGCAAGATGTTAAACATGTCTAAAAGAATTTCTCTCTGATTTTTAAATAGTTGTCTTATTATGTTATGATCAATCTCATCAGGACCCGGAGCTTTTTTTCTATTAAAAGTGTAAATTGCATTTTGTAACTCTTTGACAGTAAAATTTGGAGGTTTTCCTTCTTCTCCTGTGTAAGGATTTTGGCCTGTTGGGGATATTGATTCGCCAAAAATTTGGGTTGTTAGTGCTTCGTAAAATTGTTCTGCTGTGCAGGTTTTTTCTTCTAGAGTTGACAGTGCATATACTTCTTTCTTATGGAAATCTTTGAATGCAATTTTTTTAATTTTTCCATAGGGATTTTTCGATTGGTTGCAGAAATTTATCCAGGCTTGCTTTTTGGCTTCTAATAATGCCTTTTTATATAATGCTCGTTGTTGTTTAAAATTTATTATGTCTTGTGCTGTGGCTGTTGCGAGTTTAGCTTTCCTTCTTAATGCACGAACAAAGTTACGTTTTGTTTTTAATTTATTTGTCCACCATGTAATTTTTGGTTGATGGGTGCTTTTACGTCTTTTGAGAGTTGAATCACATATGTTTTTTAATATTTGTTGAAATTCTTGGAAAGCTACTAGCAAGCAATTGAAGGGAAGGGATTCTGGTCGATATGGTACCATCCAGGGAGTCTTCACCATTCTGCAAAATGGAGGTAGAATGGGCTTGCTGGTTCACTACTGCTTATCGGCAAGTGCGTTAATCCATACGTTCTGACGCCTTTCTAGCTACACTGGTACCCCTTAAACTTGCCTCATTCCCTCATTCCAACCATCTTTACCACAGCTGGTACACTGTGACGCGTCCAGGTGTATCTCAGCTGCGATTTGCCGTAAACACAAACCTGACCTTCTCAGACCAATCATCATACCCCTCGTGAATCGTCTGCCTGCTGGAACTGCGATCGTTGACGTTGGCGTGGCATTCTCTGCTATTACATGCGTTTTCTGAGGCAATAACAAAATTTCTACGATCATTTCCCAAGAAAAAGTAACGGCACGCATAGTGTTCATTCTGCAAGCGCTTTCACTTATATCTTATTCTACTTTCGCTGGAGAGCTATGCATTTCAGAATGTTTGAATAACTCGGTGACGTTTTTCTGCCTTAAAATTTATATAAAATTTACATTTAATATTACTCTTCTATTTCTGGCTTCTTCTTCTTGACGTTATATTTTCAGCGCCACGTAAATGTATATTTACGTGGCGCTAACACTAACTGATTCTTTTTTTACATACAATAAATTGAAAATATGGGATTAACCCTACTTTTTTTAAGCTTAAAGAATTCCTAATATCTACCCTCAACATTTCTGCCATTAAATAGCATGGAATTGTGTTTTTAAAAATGAGTGGTTCCAAAAGCTTTAACTAATGGATCAGGAAAACTTTTCTTGCCCATAAGACGTATGCGCAAATCAGTTAAGTGGTGAATGTTACAAACAAATAAAAACGTATAAATCATAAAATTGCCGATTTTTTTCGAGTTTTTTTAACGACAACATCGTTCTTTTACTGGATCGATGCAATATTCAGAGATAATTTCATCATTTGCATACTTTAAGGCCAAATCGTAAATATGGAACAGATGCAAATACGCCATTCGCATCCGTTGAAGATTTGTATGTCATTTTATATTAAATAAAAATGTGCATGTTTAAGTCTTAAAACTGAAATATGTTTTGTACTATCTCTATTTTTATACATGCATATACATATATTTCATCGCTGGCGACACTAACTACTGAAAAAGCAGAATTCCTGTTTTCTAGTTTTATTATTATTCTTTGTTTGGAAAAAGGTTAATTTAGAAAATCCAACCAGAGTAGAGGCGTACTTTTAACCCTTTGCACAAAATTTGTTTTTGGCACAAATAATAAAGGAAAATAAAATTTGTCATTTTTAATCAGAACATATTTTTAAATTTTGTACTTGAAGGAAACGTCTTTTTAAAAAGTGTTACCGTCCAAATAAAATTTGTAAGTGACGAAAGAGTCCAAAAGATTAAAGTAAACAGTAAGGCAATAATAGAAATGCTTAAGGTTATTACTTCGAGACCGGTTATCACGTTAGGCGGGTTTGCTGTTAAAATTATAAAATACAGGTCGCCACATAAATCTGGAAGAAAAATCCTGAATTTTTCCTGTATATATGCACTTCTTCATACATGAGATAATACATTGGTAGAATTTATGCAGGCGTTAGTTAAGTATATCCAGGTATGTAGCATAGGGTAAACGGCGTAAATCTTCTTGGTTTTTTTTATGGAACATCGCATACCCTTTGTTTCTGAATATGGATATAGTATATACTCTCTAGATTATACTCACAGTACCATCATATACCACCTGTTTTTTCCTTTTTTTTCGACTACACTACTGGTTATATCATCCCTTTGTTTCAGTCATCGGAATAAACAAACAGAAGCAAGCAAAAAGATTTTAAGAATATATAGAAGATTAAAACTCTGAAATTCTTACAGGTAGTTTGCACCTTATCTAAAAAGATGATAATTATAACTATCAGGTAACCAAGAAAGTTCGTGCGGTTTTTGAGAACAGCTACTTTTGTTGCGTAGGCGTGATCATACTCATTATGATGACATCATTTCTGTAAATTGCCTTTAAATTGCAATCAGTAGAGTGTTGTTTAACGTATCTCACGTTTCACTATCAGTTTTGTAGGAAGTATAATCCTTGACAAAGGATGTCGTTGACAAAGGAGATTTTGAGGGCTATTTTGCTCTACGAGTTCAAATTAGGAAACAAAGCTGCAGAGGCCGCTAGAAGAATATGCTTCGTGTTTGGAGAAACTTCAGTGAGTGAATGGACCGCTCAAAAGTGGTTCAGCAGATTTTCGTCCGGAGACGAGAGCCGTGTTGGTCGTCCATCCATCTTAGATCAAGTCCAGCTGGAAGAGTAAATCAAACAAAATCCTTATCTAACATGCCAGGAGCTTGCGCAAAGGTTTGGATATCTGACGAAACCATCCGATCGCATCTTCATAGCTTTGGAATATCGAGTAAACTTGATAAGTGGGTTCCTCATGTCCTGTTCGAGAAAAACAAGAGCCAACGATTGAACATCTGATTGTCATTGCTATCGCGACACAACAAAGCCTCTTTCCTGAATAAGATATTGACATGTAATGAGAAATGGGTAATGTATGATAACCAAAGAGAAAACATCATTGGTCGACTTCTGGTTCCGTCTCATCGGTTGCTAAACCGGACATCCATCAAAAAAAGATAATGCTGTGTATTTGGTGGACTAGCACTGGTATAGTTCACTATGAATTCTTAGAAAGCCGGAAAAAAATCACAGCCGAAGTCTGCTTGTCGCAGTTGAAAAGGGTTTCAGCTGCTTTACTCGAAAATCAGCCAGCGCTGGTTAACAGGAGAGGAGTTCTTCTCCTCCACGATAACGCCAGATCTCATACGGCCAAAGCGACCAGGGACGTGATAAAAACATTGGGCTTGGAAGTTTTTCCTCACCCACCTTACTCCCCCGACATCGCCCCATTGGACTATTACTTGTTTTTGGCCATGGATAATCAACTGCGGGAACAGAAGTTCCAAACCTAAGGTGATGTCACAAAAACTATAACCCAGTTTGTGGACTCTAAACCAAAAGATTTTTTCAAAAAGGGTATTTATAAGCTTGTGTCTCGCAAAGAACACGTAATTGATGCCAGTGGTGATTATTTCAAAGAATAAAATAAGTGTTTGAGATTTTTGTCGGTCGTTTTTTAGTCTGCTGAATACCGCACGAACTTTCTTGGTTATCTAATATAAATACAGAATTTTAGTAAAAAGAAAAGAAAGAAGGAAAGGTTGTAAATGATTTTTATATTTATTTCAATAATAAATAATAAAATACGCTAAAAATTTTGGTGGCTGTAATAATTGATTTTAGAATATGAATATATTTTCAAAATTCCGAATATTCAATAATGTTTCTTAACCGTCATTTAAAGAAATTCAATTCCAGCAAGGGTTAATGATACTGGAATTTTTTTAGTAAAAAAAAAAAAAAAAAAAAAAAAAAAAAAAAAACTAAGAAAATTTAAATGGCACGAATTTACATGTTTCTAAAGGAAATTACAAAATTCCTCAGTTTTGTATTTTAAATTATCTGGTTTTCGCAGTTTCTCCTGTTGGCGTGGTAACCCCGAAGAAAGTCGACGTTGATACAAAGAGTTAAAAACTGCGCTTAACTTAATTTACTGTTATGTGCACTCTTACTTCCATTTTCTAATTTCATTGTCTGTGAATCCTGTATCCTATTTATAAGTTTTCTGAAATAATTGTTGATAGCTTAGGAAATACATGCTCTTAAATTCTTTACTTGCAATGTTACCTGTTATTTGAACTATTTTAAAAGCTCGGATGAAAAGAAATTTTGTCTCATGAATTACAATAGAAAGCGACAAAGTTCCATTTATAAACTGAAAGTATCCCACTCTGATCAATTTATCAATATGGAAAGTGGACTATGTAACTATTGTTCAAAAATTTAAGAGTTCGCCATGGGAAATTTCTTTAAATAACCAGTTTACTCAAATCATAAAACTGAGGTAATATGTTAAAATTGTGAAAATTTCCTTTGATTGATTGATTGATTGTATTGATTTTAGAAATTGGACAAGTATTAAAATACAAAAAATTAAAATACGACTGTCCTTTGGTAATTATGTAAAATTATTAAACCTGTACAAAGCCTTTTTATAACTGGAGATTGTAAATAGATACTTTAAAAAAATAAATGTATTGCATATGAACTTTTATAAGTATGATAAAGAACTCAAGAAACTTTGCTTTAGTTAATACTTTAACAAAATTTTGAGACATTTGAATGCGAAACAAATTGTTCACTTCAATTAAAAGTAACAAAAAACACTAAAATCTAAATCTATAAATAAACACCACTATTTCCAGACGTGGTAAAAAGTATTTTAAGAAAAATGTTTTAACAACACAAATTCAGTTATTTTAAAATGTCCCCGATTCGAGTAATCGAGATTTAAGTTACAGAAATTTAATTCAATACTTACGGGGTTAAAAAAAACTCGAATTTATTTAATGAAAAAAAAAAAAAAAAAAAAAAACTACGAAAATCCAAATGATACGAATTTGCACGTTTCTTAAGAAAATTGCAAAATTCTTCAATTTTGCATTTTAAATTATCTTTAAATTCTCTGCATTTCCAAGTTTCTCCTGTTGGCATGGCAACCTCGAAGAAAGTCTACATTGATATAAAGAGATAAACAACTGCGCTTAACTTAATTTACTGTATGTATGCACTCTTATTTCCATTTTCTAATTTCATTGTCTGTGAATCCTGTATCCTATTTATAAATTTTCTGAAATAATTGTTGATAGCTTAGGAAATACATGCTCTTAAAATCTTTACTTTCAATGTTACCTGTTATTTGAACTATTTTAAAAGCTTGGATGAAAAGAAATTTTCTCTCATGAATTACAATAGAAAGCGACAAAGTTCCATTTATATCACTCTCTGGTCATTTTAGCAATATGGAAAGTAAACTATGTAACTATTGTTCATTAATTTAAGAGTTCACTCCCCCCATGGGAAATTTGTTTAAATAACCAGTTTACTGGAGTTCTATTTATAAACTGAAACTATTGTTATTTGATCAATTTAGCAATAAGGAAAATGGAATGTGTGACTATTGTTCATTATTTTAAGAGTTAACCCATAGGAAATTTGTTTAAATAACCAGTTTACTCAAATCATAAAACTGAGGTGATATGCTGAAATTGTGAAACAGATCATTTGAAAATTTATTGATTTTAGAAATTAGACAAGTATTAAAATACAAAAAAATTAATTATGATTTTCTTATGAGAAATTACGTACTACTTTTTAACTTGTACAAAATCTTTTCATAACTGAAGATATAAAAAGTTATTCCTTGAAAAGAGATTATTGCATATGAACTCTTATAGGTATTAGAGGTAAAGAACTTAAGAAAATTTGCTTTAGTTTATTGTTCTAATAATATATTGAGATATCTGTATATTAAACAAATTATTCACTTTAATTATAAATAACAAAAAAGGCGAAAATCAAATTCCGTCATCAAACACCACTATTTCGAGGTGTATAAAAGGTGTTTCGAGCTGTACGTAATGTATTTTAAGAAAAATACTTTAGCAGCTGAAATTCATAGTTATTTTAAAATATCCCCGGTTCGAGTTATCGAGGTTCAAGATACAGAAATTTAGATACGTATGATTTTACTTTAATTATTTTTTAACTAGCGTAGTAACAGTTGTAAAAATTAAAACAATTGAAAGACAATTCGTGAAGTGAAATAATTTATCAATAAATTTCAACATTTAAGTCAGATTATCGTACTAACAGAAATAATTTACCGAAATATACACTAATATACGAATGTACAATATAAATATACAATAGAATGATATATACGATACATACGAACAATTTCATATACAATTTGTATACGAAATATACAATAATTATTGATTAGTTTATATTATATAGTTTACTGGCTTATAAATAATAATTACTAATATACTTAACATTTAAATCAGATAATCATACTAAAAGGAATAATTTACCGAAATAAACACCAGTATGCAAATATACAGTAGAACGAAATATACAATACATACGAACAATTTCGTATACAATATATATACGAAATATACAATAGAACAGAAAACACGAAAATCAAATCTGTAAATAAACACTTCTATTTTGAAGTGTGGTAAAAAGCATTTTAAGAAAAATATGTTAGTAACAGAAATTCAAAATTATTTTAAAATGTCCCAATTCGAGTTATCGAGGTTCAAGTTACAGAAATTAGTTGCGTATAATCCGTTTTTTGCAGGAAAGCAATACAAAGACTATTTCTGATGTGAAAATAATTTACCAATAAACTTAAGCATTTAAGTCAGAGCATCGTAGTAACAGGAATAAATTTATCGAACTCATTCCACATCTTGTATTTTTACTAGGAAAAAAGATATAAGGAAATTGCATAGTAGGAATCTAAAGGCTTATTTGCTGACACTGCGTTAAATTCTTTCTGTAATCAGCAGAATAAGCAGATCTGTTAAATTTCTTTATTTGCCACATAAGTATTATTTGATAGCGTTAATAGCATCTGTTTTCAGAAAAAGCCTCTTAAATGATTTATTTGTCTTAAAAAGTAACTACAGTAATGTGATAATGTTGATTAGATTTATAATTTGGGCTGAAACTTGTTGAGATTCGTCAGTTTTCCATGCAACATCTTATATCATCATTTTGTTTTATGTTAAATAAAAATTTCTAGGTAATGTAAAGATAAATCGGTACTACTAGGTTATCCCGTCGACAAAAAAAAAAAATATCGCCAAACTATAAGATTAAATGCCAAAAATGAGTGATCGTGACTGTCACATTCAATGACATTAAATACGATTCACGTGTTTAAAATGTCATTGATTTTTATTTCGACTTTTTACTTGTATTTTTATTAATATTCTACTAATTATTTGTTTTTTCGTTATTTAAAATAAAAAAATATGTCAATATGTACAATTTGGCTATTAGTTTGACGATTTGTATAATTTGGCGAAATTGGTCGATGGGATAACAGAGTAGTCCCGATAAATCTTATTGACTCACTAGAGATGGTTTCCAACTGCCAGATCGCGATTTTGTCGAGAGTGCTGTCGTTGGGAAATTCTTATCATGAGGAATCAAGAAATGTGTACACATGTTACCTGTCCAAATGCAATTGGTGAAAAAATATTGGCCGATGTACTTCTGCCATTTATTGATTTCTCCAACTCGCTAGCTATGCAGGAAATACTCTGACAAAGGAACCACTACTGGTGTTGCTCGCTCCGAGCATTGAGACATTTGTGTATTATAAAGCCCTATATTAAAAAGGTTGAGAATCGATTTTTTTTCTTAAAGTCATATTTTTTGATTTGGCAACTGCATAACATTCTGAAAAGAATATTTTCGAGGCCACTGATTAGATTACTTTTTTTAAAGAATTTTAAATTATAAATTATTTAATAATAAATAGAAAATAATTAGTAAAGTTTAAAAATTCCTTCAAAAATCTCCGAATTTGGTTTTGAAATTATATTTACATTTTTGATGGGAGAAAAGTTGGAGTATTTTCAAAAGTAGAAATTTCCGGCAACCCTAGTCAAATGTCATGGCCCCAAAATAAGATAATTGAAAAATTCGTAGTGCCATATTTGACGACTTAACTTATTTTTGGCGTGAAATAAACAAACAAAAATCCAATAAGAAAAAAAAAATTAATATAAAAGACGGATAAAATATGATTTTAACAGAGAATTTTTATCGGTTCTCTAACTTTTATGTATAGGAGGACAAAATGCGCCAGGTGTCAATGCTAGATGCGAGTAACACGAAAAGTGGTGCCCTTGTCAGTAGTAAAAAGAGAGTTGGTGATTTACAGAGATTAAAGAGAACTCACAAGGAAGGTCTCCATATGGGCATGCTCAGAAAAATCTGTAAAAAATTGCAAAATTTTCTACTTATATGGATATATTTGTTTATAAAAGAAATTTAGGTGGAACCTCGATAGAGCGTTAAAAAGTAATGAAATTTTTGTTTATTTGATGAATTATCGCCGGTTGGCAATGAAACAGAATTTCAAAAAATACTCTTTTATGCCAATTACTCTTTAATCTCTTCGCTACGAAAGTCATTTACTTAATTTTTAATCTTTTATCACCGGTTTTTACAAACAAAGGTTTTTTTTTTTGTAATTAAATCACGAAAATGCTCTGATTAAATAAGGAAAAACTTTACAATAAAAAAATAACTGGTGGGAATAATGAAGGTTCTGAGTAACAATTAACAAGCAATTTTCAGATGCAATAAAGTCGTTTGTTTTGCCCGCCAAATCGTATGTCGTTTCCATATTTTTGCGCCAAATACTCAAGATATTTAATTTTTTACAGCCCTTCTACTGAAATTCCGTCGCTAAATTTAACTGATCCTTTACTACATGCGTAAGTAATATAACTAGCATTTTTTTCAACATATTCTGAGTATCCCAGTAAGGAGACTTTCTTTGTCAGTTTATGTTTGGTGGAAAAAGTAACTTTACCGATGGTAATGCATTTCTGAATAAAAATGGCTGAAGCACGAGAGACATTTCGCAGTTGTTAAAGGTGTTATTAAATATGTCAAAAAATGCTTGTTTAATTGAAAGAGATTATCTTCGTCTCTAATTAAAGCCTTTTGATAGACATATCGATACATGTCATCGATTATTTTAAGGTACATACAACTGATTTAATAAAGGTTAAACAAATTGCTACAACTTTTTTTAAGTTCTCTATATTGGTAAAAAAGTTGCTCTATAGAGAAATTTAAAATTTTGATTATAGTTCTATTAAGTTACGAGTAAAATTTAGATAGTATACGTTATTTGAGATAATTATATCAAGGTTATTAAACATTTATTGAAATCATACTTTAAAAATTGTCCCTAGATTATAATACATTACCAATGTTCAAACAAGACCCGAAATCAAACCATGGAAGGAATGTAATGTAATTGTATATATTTTTAATGCCTCTTCTAAGTAAGTAAACAATTTTATTAAAATTGAAGAATTTTACGTAATAACCTGAAAATACAACCCTATTGTTACGAATGTTATAGATTTTCAAATGGCCGTTATTTTAAAAAGATTTATTGACTATAAATAGTAATTGCCAAAATTAAATTTTCAAATGTTTTATGCGTTTAACAAAATATTTGCTTAGATATAATCTTTAACGATACTGAGCTAATAAGTTTTGTTACAGAAGTCTTAATGTTTTAGAAAGTGTTTCATAGAAATTGCTTCACGCATAATTTGGCTTTCTTGTTTTCTATTCTTCTGTTTTTGTCTTTAATTTTGTTATGGTTGTTGTTGTTAATAATCCTTTTTTCTATACCTATATTATAAATAGGCTAAGTTTGTTTATTTGTAGGGAGTAATCTTCAGAAATACCGAACCGATTTCAAAATGAAATGATACCAAAATGATGGTTTTCGCCCCGAAACAATTATAGGCTATATTTTATGTCGATGACACTAATCTTAAAGAGTTGCAGGAGTAAAAACGTACAAAAAATTCGAGTTTGTGTTACTGGAGGGTCTCGAAACATAAAATTTGGCATATTAATTACTTATAAAATATAAATGGTCTCTAAAAAAATTCCTAAAAGATACGAAATTTAAAAGGGGTAGAAATGCTTGAAAACGTTCTACAAACGTTCTAAATTGAGATTTTTAAGCAAGTTGGGGAATTAGTGAACTGATTAAAAAATAGTGAAGTCAAAATGATGGTGACAGTCCTTTATCAATCATAGGCTATATCTTATGTCGATGCCATTACCCCGCAGGAGGTAGCAATAAAAAACTTTCTAAAAATACAAGTTTGTCTTACTGAAGGGCCTAAAATATTTAACATAACATTTGGCATGTTAAATACTTATAAGATATAAATTATCTTTCAGAACATTTCCTAATAAATACAAAATTTAAAATGGGGTGAAAATGCGCACAAAAGCATTCTAAAAAACGTTCCAAATGGTGATTTCTACACAATCTCAGAAAGTACCCAACCAATTTAATCAATAATGGTGTCAAATTGATAGTGACAGCCCTTGCTCTTGCATAGACTCTATTTTAGGTCAATGTCTTTTTTTTGTTATGGAATGATCTAGAAATATGAAATTTGGCACAACAATTACTTATAAGATATGACTTATTTCTATGAACATTTCTTAAAAAATTAAAAACACCTTAAGGGGTTTTATGCATGTCCCTACAGCATGTCCTTTCAGGGAACTTTCGCCATATGGCCCAAAATACCTTAAGGAACATGCTGCGCCAAAAAATGCGGGAAAAGTATTCTAAATAAGCGTCCGAAATTGCGCTTTCTACACATACTCAGGTAATACCGAACCGATGAAAAAAGTAATGGTGTGAAAATACTGATGACAGCCTTTGTTGTTAATAAAATGTTGCTATATTGTACTGCTAGGCAAAAAAGTAAGGCTCTTGAGACCCCTTAATAGTTTCGATAACATCGATAATTTTGCACGTATCTCTTCCAAAGTGATATATGAAATCAAAAACAGAAAATCTCGATCAAATTCGGCAATAGACATATTAGGACCAAGTGAGTGGAAATGGAAAGGACTCTTTTCAAAACAGAAAATAAACCCAGAATTTCTTAGTTTTTATATAATCAGTTTAAAGTTATTCTTCTAGAAGAAGGTTAGATTACTTCAGGAAGAAGGGTAAAAAATTATGTATGACGAATTTTTCATATCATTAAAAATGGGCTCAAGAGGCATAAAAAATATGATTTTAAGAAGAAAAAATCATAACTTCATCAATTCACAAGATATCAAATTCAATATAAATCTTCTTAGTATTAGCTATAACTTTTATATTGACAAGTTTTTGATAGAACTAAAAATTAGCAGAAAAAAGCAAAAAATGGGGGGAAGAGGTGAAGAAGAAAAATATTCATAACTTCGTCAATTCAGAAAATATGATATGCAGTTTAATTTTTTATAAACATTCTTAAAATTATTTACAGCTTTTATATTAACAAGTTTCTTTTTTCAGATTTGTTTAATAGATACTATTTTTATCTTAAAAGATTCAAAATCTATTCTTCAGTTTAAGACATTTATCTTGATTTAAGAAAATGAGTAATTTGCTAAGATCTTTATTGTGTAAGGTATGATTAATTTAATTCACATATTTTAGTCATCAAGCCTTTGTTTGATTTCTGTCCTACAACACGTGATTATGTTAAAATATACAAGCCAGTGTTATCCAAGTAGAATGATAACGCTTCAAAATGAGCTTCTTATTTTCTGACACTAGGAGATTAAATTTTGTTTCTTTCGGGGGATTATAACTCTTTGCTAAACTTTTTTGCTTTTCAAATACGTTTCCCATATCAGAAATCGATTCTGAATATAGTTTTTATGAAAGTATTATGTTATTGGAAAGCTCTACAAGGCTTAATATAAAGAAGGGTATTGATTCCTTCGGATACATGTATATATATATAGACTGTATAGAATTTCTTTTACTTAAGGGAACTCGGTAGCTTATTAACTTTTCTTTTTTTTTTTGGGGGGGGGGGGGTTAAACCTATAAACTATGAACGAAAATTGGGGGAAACAATAAAGACTATTGACCAACATATCTACATATTATTAAACAATCATAAACATATTTAGGGGAAATGTGTAGGGGTTAATTAAGTTGCTTAAAATAAGGAATCGTTTCCATATATATATGTTGTGGGTTAAAATTATAAATCTATGTAAAACTCTGTTATTTTTTTTAACATGTTTTGATTAAGTTCATTAATTTTCTTATAATCAAGGGTAGCTTTTCAGTACCATGTGAATATGCAAAGAAGAAAATGTTTCTTTAAAATAGCAAATAAAGCCTTTGTGCAAAAATGTTTAAGGATAGAAAACCAATGATTATAAATGCACAAATAAAGTAAGAAAAGGGGAGCAAACAGTTGTTTCGAATCTGCTAACGATATTCTTCTTCAGTGCAAAAACTCAGTGAGCTAGTCCTTTAGATTGCCTGAAGAAAAGGCTCTGTGAATTTCAATTTTCATTTTTCGAAATCGAGGAGCTCATTCATCTCACTCGTACTTGCTTATCTCAAAATACTTTTGTATTTAACGGAAATTTCTTTCGTATGACTGACGGTTTGGCTATGGGTAATCCTCTTAGTCCGATTTTATGCGATTTGTACATGCACTATTTTAAAATAAAATTGTTTGAAGTCTTAAAATTTCAGTTCTATGTTCGTTACGTAGATGATATCTGTGCTTTAGTTGAAGTGAATTCAGATATAAATCATATTCTTTCTGTCATGAATTCTATTGATTCTTGTATTCAATTTACTTTTGAAGTTGAATCAAACAATTGCCTTTCTTTTCTGGATGTCCTTGTTATTCGCAATGAAGATAATTTTCAGATTACTGTCATTCGCAAATCTTTTGCGGTCAGTCTTCCACCTCACAGATATTCTTCTCATCCTCCTAACCAGAAAGTTGCGGTTTAAAAAATTTGGTTTTCGGGCTTCCAATATTTGTCTAATTCCTAAGTTAATCCGTGATGAGCTTAATTATCTAGAAGCCATTGCTGTTGATCGTGGTTATTCCCCTATGGATTCAATTCATAGAAAATTGACAAAATGCACCCAATCTGAAAGAAAAAACTTTAATTCGAACTCCAATACTTTCGTTGTTTTGCCCTTTTCCCCCAAAATCAGTCAGCAAGTTGCTAAAATTTTAAAAAGGTTCGATTTCAATGTTATTTTTTCTCCTGTTAAAAAATTGCTTTTTCAAATTTTAAGCACCCCATTGATCGCTTAGATAACTGGGGTATTTACCAAATTTCTTGCCAATGTGGTCTTTCTTATATCGGCCAGACTAAACGTGCTCTAAGATTTCGTTTAACTGAACATAAAAGATATGTCAAAAATCAAGAGTTTAGACGCTATTCTATTGCTCAACATTGTTGGTCTTCACAACATAAATTTAACTTTTCTTCAGCCCCTATCATCCATAAGTGTCCTTCCATTCTTGATCTTGATTTTTGGGAAGCTTACCACATCATTAAAAATTCTCACTCCTTAGTTAATGACTTATCAAGTACTCTTTATTTTCCTAGCATTTGGAAATTTTTAATTTAATTCTTTTTTTTTCTTCGCTTTTTAGTTTTTGTTTTGTTTGTTCTCCGGTAGATGTCGCTACTTGTCCATCCAGTTGTTCCGGCTACTTTCTTCTCATTAGTTGCTTTCCTTTAGGCGGGATCGTACCCGTAGCGGCTATATAAGCCTGTGTCTCTCTGTCTCTTTGCTCAGTTTTGCTTTGTCTAGCTCCCTGAGTTTTTGCACTGAAGAAGAATCTCGTTATTAGTTTCGAAACAGGTGTTTGCTCCCCTTTTCTTACTTTATTTGTGTATTTATAATCGTTGGTTTTCTATCCTTAAATGTTCTATTGTTTGCAAAAGAAAAGCCACTTTGCATGGAGTTAGTCACACTGACAACTGAAAAGTATTTTTTTTTTTTTTTTTTTTTTTTTTTTTTTTTTTTTTTTTTTTTTTTTTTTACTTTTGAGTGATTTGTAAAAAGATCATTTTATTAAATAAATACGCACAGAACAAAACTTATTTACATGAAAAATAACCGGTATTGTTGCAAATAATAGAACCGATATCCAGAGTTTTGAAAAAAAACCCCTAGAAATTACGTCCAAAAATGAAAAATTACTGCAATCATTAAATGAAATATTCTGCGGAAATGATGTAGTCGTCTTCTCTGTCAGGTTCGGTTTGAGGGATACCTCTTTTCGTCTTTAAGTCTTTATCCATTAAAGTGGGTGGAACGTAATATTCCGTTCACTAAGCGCCAGGTTTCATTGCATTCAGATTGCTTATATTGCAATCATTTGCAATATAAGCAGTATTGAATATAATATAATTCTAGAGAGTTAATAAATTTTTATTACATTCAAGAAGGATTAATACTCTCAAGGATTATATTCATATTTGTAATTAAGTTATATATATACAGTCGAACCCCGTTATCGCGAACCCGGTTTATAAAGAACTCTCGGATATAACGAACGAAAATTTTGGTCCCGCCGTTTTCCTATTGTATTTAGTGCTATTTTATCCTTTTATAGCGAACATCCGGAATCCTAATAATCGGTTATAACGAACGTTTTTTCTAGTCGATCATGATTTTTTTTCTCTTTTTACTTTTCCGCTGATGTGAAAAAAGCTTTTCGACTCTAATTTTATATGAAAATGCATGTCGGCTGGTAAAACATGGTACAACGACAAGTCTTTTTATTAAAAAGTAGTAAGACCTGCATTCTTCCTCTTTTATGGTAGCCATTCTGCTGATGTCCACAGCCACCCGTCAGTTATTTTCTATTACTCCTGTCATAGCAATTAAATAATGCATTTAAGGTAACTTATTTAACTAATGTATTTGAGAATAATTCGAGATATGGCAACATTGAAAAGAACGTCTTCTTTGAAGCAAAAAATAATCAAAAGCTTTTTTCCTTAAATTATACTCTCTGGAGTTCACAAGATGATGAAAAAGGGAAAATTTAAATGATAAAAAAGTAAACAAACAAAATAAAAATAAAACGATTTTTAACTCGCCAATAATTAATGTTAGTCATCCTAAGTCTGGATAAAGTGTAAAGATTTTAGTATAGACAGGATCATTCCTTAAATTATTTGCTCATTTATCCTAACATTTATCCAAACTAGGGTTGGTCTCGAATGTTTAGATAATCGGCGCCTTACTATATTTTTATTTGTCTTCATTTTTAGCTAATTTATTTAGTTTTGTGCTAATATAATGTAATCAATTTTAGTCAATTTAATTCATTAATGACCATATCTAATAGATTTTAAGTTTTTTTTCTTAATACATCATTATTGAACATATAGGTATCAAGTAATAATATACATATTTTCTAAACTCTAAAATTTTAAACAGTTCGGATATAGCGAACCACCGGATATAACGAACAAAAACTTAGGTCGCTTGAAGTTCGTTATAACGGAGTTCGACTGTATATATAATGTTGAAATAATCATCTTTTCTGAACATTTAAAACAAAATTCTGAGAAAACAACATCTACAATTTTACTCATTTGCAAGATGCTCAAAGGGTTAAAATTCTGATGATGAACGCGAGGTATGTATATACGTCAAGAGCTCTATCATATACATCTTTTTTTTTTTTTTTTTTTTTTTTTGCCATGTTGATCGGTCTTCATGTGGGATAAAAAGTAGAAAGGAGCATTGTTGAAAAATCATAAAAAAGGGAAAATTTTGTAAAAAAAAAAAAAAAAAAAAAAAAAAAAATGGAAACTTTTCTTGAATTTACGGAATTTTTTTTTTTCGTCAAAATACGGAATTGGCACTAGCGGCTCGATAACCAGCACAATTTAAACTGAACTTTTTTTTTTCTTTTTTTACGATGTAAGGTATTCTGGGATAATAACGCCACGTTAAGGTTCTACCAATTTTCTCGGCTTAATTGTACATTGTATTTTTCAAACAAATATGGGATTTGGTACAGAAACTCATTGTCTATCTATAGAAAAAAAAATAATTTAACATATATCATTTATAAAATGTAATGACGGGATTTCTTGAGTAATGCTATTTGGCGTTATTACCCACCTATGCGGGTAATAACGCCATACAAACAAATCTATAAAATAAGATGTATTAATCCCATGTAGATTGCCGATTTCCAAAAATAGAAACTCTACAGCACTAGAAATTGACAAATTGTTGCCAAAAAATTTTCTAAGCGATAGAAAATGTTTAATTATTTCTGAAAGTGCAAGAAAAAGAAGAGGGGTGGGGCAAAAGAATATCAGACCCCGAGCTTCTTTTTGCCTAAAAAGAACCGCTTAAATAAAATTATTAGAAACATTGAACGGTTTAACTGTTTTTATCTAAATCAGTATTTATGTTCCCATATATGCATTCTATGCGATAGAAAATATTCAATTTTTTCTAAAAGTGAAAGGAAAAAAAGATTAAAAGAGCATCTACAGTATATAACACCCCGAGCTTCTGTTTAGTTAAAAAGCCCTGCTTAAATATAATTATAAAAAGCATTGCATGGTTTTAACCTTATTTGTAATCATAATGTAATATTTTTATCATGTAGAATTTTATAATAACTAGAGTTATGTGCAATAAATATTTTTGTTAACATTATTAAAAAATCTTTTAAATACTTTTTAACCCGTAAAACCCACTCTAATGTGGATCAGCTCAGACTCAAAGTTAAAATGTCGGCGTTATATTAAACATTCTTTAAAAAATTTGTATTTTTAATTAAGTATATAAGATTTCCCTATTATCAATATCCCTGTGAGATCACTTATTAAATTTTACACATGATTCATATGGTTATATTTCATTATCTCTAAATTAGTAACAAAATTGAACTTTAAGTGTTGTTAGGAATCTCACTAAAGACTGATTTTTATTTTATTTTATTTTATTTTTATTTTTACTTTTATTTTTATTTTTATTTTTATTTTATTTTTTTATTTTTTGTCAAAATTCAGAATTTAATTTGTAGTTTCCAATTTAACTATAGGTACAACTAAAATTCTCTTTCGTTTGAAGTCCTCATACTATTGTTAGAAATATTTAAATAGATTAAATTAATTAGACTTAATTCTGTACAAAAAGTTTAGTACAGAAATATTACTCTATGAGTTTTAATCATTGATCGCCTTTTAATCTTTAACTAATGTTACCAGTCTGACAAACCATTTCTTTTTGCAATTTTTACAGTGTAACTTATAATTTTCAGTTTAACTATAAACGCTACCAAAATTTTGTTTCGTTTGGAATTTTAGTACTACTACCAGACACTTTTAAATAGATGAATATTAATTGTAATCGTCTTGTACAAAACATTTATTACAAAATACCATCCTATGAGTTAAACATGCCTTTTATTCATCTTTTGATCTTACGGTCTCACAGACCCCTTCACATTAGTTACGTTACAATTTATATCACATCAGTTAAAGGTTAAATTTTGAACATTTTGAAAAACAGAACCCTGAGAAAGCGGACAGTTAAAATTTAGAATTCAATTATATATAAAATATGTAAGTATACAAATATGTAAGTTACCATCAATTAGTATAAACTGCTGAAAGGAAAATTTCAACGAGTTAGGCGTTTTTTTTTTGTTTTTTTTTTTGTTAAACTAAATTTTACCGTTATATAGTTTATATATCAACTGACCGAACAATTACAGGGCTATTTAAAAGTGTGGGAATACATATTTGGCTATGCACAGTAATACCTTATTACCCTGGATAACAAAGTTTTCATAAAGATTACAGGAAATGTTGGAAAGTGTTTTATAATCTATGCTTAACGCATGATTTTTCTTTCTTCTTTAAGATACAGTCAAAGCAAAAAATGCTCTGGAGTATTTGTATAAAGCTAAAACACATAAAAGAAATATCTTTTTTAACTTCTAAATTTTGTGTACCTTATTTTAAATTTTAAATTAAAACAAAATTTAATGGCCGCCATTTTAAAACAAGATGATGGATAAAACTGGGTAACTAACCCGGTTCAAACATCGGTATATATTATGATTACACCAAGTTATATCCAAATCCATTAATAAATACGCGTGTTATCACGTGACAAAAATCAGGCCGCTTTAAAATGTCATCCGCAGTAGAAATTCAATGTGCTATAATTCAGCCATTTTTTAAGATATAGACAAAACAAAAAATGTTCTGAAATCTTTGCACCATGGTCGAACATATAGAAGAAAAATATTTTTGAATTTCTAATTTTTTTTATTTAATTTTAAATCTAAATTTTTAAAAAATTAAATGGACGTCATTTTGAAATAATATGGCGGATGAAACTGGCCAACGAACTCGGTTCAGGCATTGGTATATACTATGCACACGCCAAGTTACACTGAAATCGGTTCATAAATACGCGTGTTAAATTGCGTGACAAAAATTTAGACCGTTTCAAAATTTCAGCCACACTAGAAATTCAAAATGCTATAACACAGCCATTTTATAAGATAGAGGCAAAACAAAAACTGCTCTGGAATTAAGGTCAAACACCCAGATGAAAAATATTTTTTAATTTTTAATTTATTTGTATTTAATTTTAAACTTTAATTTTTTTTATTTAAGAGGCCGTCATTTTGAACAAAATGGCGGATGAAGCTGGAAAAGGAACTTGGTCGAGATATTATTATGTACTATGTACACACCAAGTTTCATTCTAATTGGCTAATAAATACTATAGTTACAGCATGACAAAGATTATATATATATGTAATAAAATTAAAAAAAATTGCGCCATTTTGTTCTCTCTGAGCTTTTAATTCTAAATTTGTGGAACATATTTTTAATCTTAGTTTCGTAATGTATTAATATTTTAGCAGCTAAAGTCATTTTTCTTTTTTTTATTTAATTTATAAATATTCTATTGCTTGTTTCTCAAAAAGTGCGGGAAGCGATTTCGTAATATTTTTCCTTTTTAGAATATTCTCAAGATTTTTAATTTTATTTTTTATTGATCGTCTGCTCTGTGTTAATGCGCGAATATGTTAGCAGGTTAGTCTATTTGCGAGACATTATCGAGTTCCTACGGGAAGGCCACGCCTCGTTTACCAATCAGAGGTGATGATTTCTGATGCGTAGCCTCGAAGTTAATATTAATTGGATTTTTAATTTACTGACGCAATCTAAGGAGGGAACTAGTTTTTCCGTGTGATTTCCGTTGGAGTACAATCTAGGTTGTTGGAGCATTCAGAATGCACCTGCCTCTTGAACTCCTAGGTCGCCCGTCTCCTTTTTCCGAAAATTTAGATCACCGAAATGACGTAACTTGGAGAGCGAATGTTGTAGCGATATATGTGTGAAAGGGTGACAAGTGGAATAACTGATGGCTTGATCTAATAAAATATGGAACTAAAAACTGATTTTCTTATTATTTTTATTAGAGAAACTCCCTAGGACACAAATCCATGGCTTCCAACTACGGCTGCTAAACCTGTCTATTATTTCAAGTAAATCGACTTCTTATTACAGAAAAGATGTTATTCGACGAAAATCTACATATTATTATAGCAAATAGTCATATTATTACAGTAAATCCGGCAGGATCTAGATGAACCGGCGTTCGATTTTTGAATAAGAATTATCGAGCTTAACAACTACCAACTGAACCTTTGTCTGAGAATTGCTTCACAACGCTGTCGGTGCACGCGCCATTTTCGCTGAGCTTAAAACTAGTTACTAGAATTTCTGCCTTTGTGTATTCTCACCTTAAACAAACATGAGTCATCAAAGTAATGCTATGGTGTTGCAAGGAACGATGTCGAAAGAAAAATGATTTCAGATAATTCAGAATCTTTAAAGCGATCTTCAAAAGAGCTTGGTGATAAGTAGAAGTTCTGTGAATAAGGATCGTCTTATGAAGTTTTGTTTGTGATTATGTTCGTCATCTGCATCTACAAATCCCTTGTTTGTGAAATATGCCTCCAGTATTTTTTTATACTTAATATCTACGAAAATGTCTGCTGATTAGTTAAGCTAAAGAGCACCTGTAAAGGCCGCGAATAATAAATGAACACCACAAATTTTTTTTCTTTCTTTCTTTTTCCTTCCAAATAAAGTCTAGATTCCGTTATTCTTTTTGGAGAACAAAATTGTAAGTTATTATTTATTATTTATCTTATTTTGTTATTGTTTACGAAATTTTAATTATAATTTCTTTATTTAAATTGTTGATTTTATTATTCTTAGTACAGATATTAAAAAATAATTTTGTTCTTAATTTATTCATTGAAATTTTCTGCTCATAGAAGTTTTACTTAAGTTTAAAAGTGTTCTCATTACGTAAAAGGAACTTATTTTTGTTCTTAAAATTATTGTTTTTTTTACATGTATTTGAAAATTGTGATATTTATTTATTTATTACTTATTTATTTATTATTTATTTATTCCACATGAATTCAAAGAAAGAGTTGATTTATTTATTTATTATTTTTATTGTTATTTATCGTAATTGCATTATAGCATTTAAATATTTTCCCGTTTGAAATATCCCTCTTTTATGTTGCTAAGATCGGGATTAGTAAAGGAAGATAAAATGACTGAAAATAAACTTGATATTGTACCTTTTGATTTTGAGTCGCGTATGAATATTTTTTCATGGTTCAAGCATTTTGATAGAGAATGTTCTGTAGAAAAAAAAGATGATGATTGGAAAGATATAATATCTCGAAATATTTAAAGGGTGAAGCGCTAAAAGTTTTCATAAGCGATTGTTTGGATTGTGCTACTTGTGATGAAATTGTTGAGATTTTAACAGAAAAATTTATCCAGATTAGAGTCCCAAAATTTTCTGAGTTTGCCTCCTTAAAGTTAAATGATCTAAGCGATTTAAATTCTTATTTTAGAAAGAAAGTTGAGATTGGAAGACAACTTCGGCTTGGAGAAAATAGAATTATTTAATGATTAACTGATGGACTTAAGCCTGAGTATCAAAATTGTTTAATTGTAAACCCTCCTTCTAATACTCGTGAATGATTTCGCATTGCTAAACAATTAGCAGCGATTCCAGCTCATACCCCTAATAACAACAATAGAAATTTTCAACAAACTAGACCTATGCACAATCCCAATCCTCATCCTAGACATTGGACTCGACCCACTCAAAACAGCCAAATACAAAATTTTAATCATAGATTTTTCACTCCTAGAATACCTACAACGCATTATCAAAATAATTATCCAAGTCGTCCGTGCAGAATGTGTTTAAACAGAGGGATAGAAAATGCTTATCATTGGGAGAGCAGTTGTATACTTAACACAAATTCACTACAAACTCAAATTCCTTCTCCTATACAACCACCCCCTACTAATAATGCTTGACAATTACTTATTCTTGGATATGTGGACAATAAAAAAGTGTGTTGTGTTGTAGACAGTGGATCAACTGTCTCAATATTACCTCTCAAATTTGTTCGATATTTAAATGCTAAATTAAATAATGTTTCCCCTATTACTATTAGACAGGCACAAGGAACTCTTACAATTAATAAATCTTGTCGATTATGTATTAAATTTTGAAATATAAAGTGGTATATTAATTTTTTAGTAAGTAAGACAGATTTGGACTATGCTATTTTAGGTTCACCTGATTGTGCCAAATTTAAATTGAAAATTGATTGTGCAAAAAGTCAGGTGCTACAAGACAATATTACGTTAAACATACCTGTCAGCATATCCAGTGATAATTTGGAATTACTTCATTTTGATATTATAAAAAATGATACCACTGTGCAACCCGATTATGGAAGTACTATAACTCCTCAATCCTTTCCGCGAACTAATAATGATGATTTTAATCAATTTGGGGATCTAAAGGTTATTAAAAATAAAAATGTAAGGGAACTTTTAAGGGATTATTTAGATATTTTTGCCAAAATTAAATATGATGTAGGGAGAATTAATATTGAATCTCAGCTTATTTTTCTTAAATCTGACCTACCAATATCTTTGAGGCTTTATTGTACATCTACTGCTGATGAAAAAGAAATCTCCCAGCAAATTCAATCCTTATTAGCTGCTGAATTAATTAAAGAAAGTTATAGCACATATGCTTCCCCTGTTACGTTAGTAAATAAATGAGATGAAGGCATAAAAACCCGAATGTGTGTTGATTACCGCAAATTAAATTCTATTATGAAAAATGACGCTGAACCTTTGCCCCAAATTGATGAAATTTTAGGCAAATTAAGTGGTGCCCAATATTTCTCTACACTGGATTTAGCCTCAGGCTATTGGCACATACCTATTAACCCAGCAGATTCAGAAAAGTTAGCCTTTACTACCAATTGTGGGCTCTGGGAATGGAATATTCTCCCATTCGGTGTAAAGGTAGGCCCACCCAATTTTCAATGACAATTAGAAGAATTCTTACAAAATATAAAATAGACTTTGCTTGTTATTATTTTGATGATATAATTATTTTTTCTAAATCAATAGATGAACATATACAGCATTTTATTCAAATTTTTAATTTATGCCGAATGGAAAATATTAAATTAAAATTATCTAAATGTACTTTTGCTCAAAAACAAATCAATTTTCTAGGGTATGAAATCCAAAATGGAACTTTGACTCCAGCTAATACTAATATAGAAACTATTAAAAAATTAAAACCCCCTACTAATACTAAAGAATTACAAAGATTTCTTTGTTCTATAAATGTGTATCATAAATTTATTGACAAATATGCTGAAATTAGACACCCCCTAAATAAATTACTTAAGAAAGATAATATTTGGGAATGGAATTCTGAATGTCAAAACTCTTTTCAAAAATTAAAAGATGCCCTCATTGCTAAACCAATTTTAAAGATTTATGACCCAAAATTACCCCTACACATGTTTGTTGACGCTTCTCAGGTGCGGTAGGTGCAGTTCTTGAACAACCTGACCATAATAACTTTTTACATACAGTTGCTTACTTTTCTAGAGGATTGAGAAGTTATAAGAAAAATTACTTCATTACCGAGTTAGAGTGTCTTGCCATCATTGATATTTTAGATAAATTTTATCATTATTTTCATGGTGTACAATTTACCATCCATACTGATCATACATCTCTTCTTTGGTTAAAAAATGTAAAACTTTTAAGAGGTCGAGTATTTAGGTGGTCATTGAAGTTAAGTATGTTCGATTATAAAATTGAGTACTTAAAGGGATGTACAAATGTCGAAGACGACATGCTGTCCAGAAACCTTTTTTCTCATTTTTGTAAACCCCTTACTTTTCTTCTTGACGTTAAAAAGATTATTGAGATGCAAGAAAGAGAAAATGTGTGTGGTTCAAATTATATTAATGACAATGGACTGATTATAGTTAAAAAGAAAGGTTTTCGTAAAGTGGTAGTTCCCATGTCCTTAAGAAAAAAATAATGTTGCTCATGAACAGTTTGGTCACCCTGGTGTTCAAAAAATGCAAAATTTAATTTCTCCTAATTATTATTGGCCAGATATGACACAAGATATTACAGATTTTGTTAAATATTGTGATATTTGCCAGAAAAACAAAAAACCTAGACAGAAAAAATTTGGCTTATTACAAGCTATGCCCACTACAGATCAACCTTTTGACTGTCTGTCTGTTGATACTGTAGGTAGGAGGGTTCAATTATCATAATTCTACAAAAAAATATCTCCATATTATAATAGACCATGCAAAAGATATTTTTGGGCTTTTC
This sequence comes from Maratus speculifer, assembly GCA_964019185.1. Taxonomy (NCBI): domain Eukaryota; kingdom Metazoa; phylum Arthropoda; class Arachnida; order Araneae; family Salticidae; genus Maratus; species Maratus speculifer. The sequence goes on from OZ025290.1 coordinate 84,858,238, forward strand.
CTTCCAAAAGTGTCACTACAGAAACTTATACAAATTGTCTAAAACATATTTTCAATATCAAAATCCATCAACAATTATTCTATTTTAATAAAATTTCAAGTGTACAGTCCCCTCAAAAAATACTAAGCGACAGGAATGCTGCTTTTACTTCTTCAAGATTCAAAGAAATCCTGCGAAATCATAATTTTAAGCAACGTTTGACCACTGCCCATCATCCACAAACGAATGGGAAATGTGAAAGATTAAATCAAACAATAGTAACTAGATTAAAATGTGAAGTAAACTCCACTACCTCTAAAATTCCCTGGACTAAGCTTTTAACTGAAGTAATTAATGAATATTTAGTATATAATAATACACCCCATTTTATTACTAAATTTCCACCTGCTTATTTACTTTTTGGCCAATTACCCTATGACTCCCCCTTACAACAAGTTTATTATCCCCCTGTTCATGAAGCCCTTAAGACTGCTAAAGCAAGAACTGATGAATTTCATTTTAAAAATAAAAAATATTATGATAAAAATTATGTCGAACCAAAATTTAAAATTGGGGATCTAGTTATCTATGAAGAATTTCAATACCCTAATACTAGGAAGTTATCACAAGTATTTAGTGGCCGTTATAAAATTCTTAGCAAATTATCCGAAATAAATTTCGAAATTGATAGGCCAAATCAGTTCAAAAGTTCAGAAATAGTACATGTATCTAAATTAAGGCCTTATTATTCCCCTGATAAATTTAAATTAAGCCATGAGCAACAACCCCCTAATCAACAACAACAAACTCAAGTAAAAACTGTAGCTTAAACTTAATCTCTAGTTTATTATCATTTTATATTTTTTCTTTTTTCTCTTAAACAGCAAATTTATTTTCATATTTTAATTCAGATAATATCCTGTAATTCTTAGAGAATGGCAATGATATCTCTTGACTGCAGCGAGTGTGTCACTTGTCTGGAAATTTTTATATTTGTTTGTTTATGCCGGCGTAAACGGGCAAAATGATAATTTCTTATTCTGTATTGAATTATTGTAGTTATAACTCAGAATAATATAATAACAATTAAATTTTAAGTCACAAAATTTTATTTTAATTTTCAACTGAACCTATTGTAATATTAAAATTAATCTATCAATCATTAAATTAATTATTTGCCAAGTAACAAAACTTTTATCACTTTATTTTACTTTTTTGTCTCTCTCTTTGCTTCTGCATTCCAGTCCAAGTACATGTCAATTAGAATTTAATTTTGTTTCTTTTTCTCTTTCCTTCTTGCATCTTGCAATGTTTTATCACACCAAGAAAATATTTATTGCGTAATTATTTGAAATGAATAAATCTTGTCTTTAATTTTTATTATTTATAAATATTTCTTTTTAAGAATCTTAGTAGTTGAAAAGTCACGTGCATTCTCAAACGTGAAAAAAAAATTATTTTATTTTATTTCATTTTATCATTTTTTTTTACATATTCCTACTTAATCCTGTACTCGAATTACAAGATTAAGTAAATGATTACTTAATTGATTATATTCTTTATTCTATTTCCCTTCTCTCTATATTTCATCCCCAAAAATATGAGACGAGATAAAAGAGATTAAGTATACAATTTTGAATTTAAAGAATGTCTTTTGAGCTATTTACTATTACTTATTGAAAGATTTACTTATACCCATTATGAGATTTACTTATACTTATTATGATATTTATTATTATTGATATTTTTCCTTATTATGTTTCTTATTTATATTGTTTATTATTTACATTGTTAAAATTTATTATTACTATATTACTATACTATAAAATGTGTTATTATATTGAATTTGGACAATTAATAACGATACGATTAGATCTCCTTGAAAAGAGCTAATGGACTATACCACTCCAAATATGACTCTTAGAGGATTTTCGAAACAAACTCTAAACATTGATTTCTAGAACTTTCTAGTGAATTTCTTCATATTTAGGTTTATCATTGTCAAGAATGAATTCAACATTTTTTTTCATGTTACTATATTAAGATTAGTTGCTTATATTTTCAAATTACTTTCTGATGTGTACTGTTAAACAAGATCATATCTTGTATTTTTGTTGATGCCCATTTTAATGTTTGTAAATTTAAAGTTATTCCACGCATCACCTTAGGGTTCCTAAATTTGAATCCCATATTTATAAAAAATTAATTTAATTTTTCTTTTATTTAGTATCTAATTATTATTACTTCTATCAACAACTTCGTAATCTAAGTCTGCATCATCTCCTTTACAGTGAACTTGCAGATCTCAGACCTACATTTTCACCCGTCTTTTTGGGAGGAGGGATTTGTAATAAAATAAAAAAAAAATTGCGCCATTTTGTTCTCTCTGAGCTTTTAATTCTAAATTTGTGGAACATATTTTTAATCTTAGTTTCGTAATGTATTAATATTTTAACAGCTAAAGTCCTTTTTCTTTTTTTTTATTTAACTTATTAATAATCTATTGCTTGTTTCTCAAAAAGTGCGGGAAGCGATTTCGTAATATTTTTCCTTTTTAGAATAGTATCGAGATTTTTAATTTTATTTTTTATTGATCCTCTGCTCTGTGTTAATGCGCGGATATGTTAGCAGGTTAGTCTATTTGCGAGATATTATCGAGTTTCTACGGGAAGACCACGCCTCGTTTACGAATCAGAGGTGATGATTTCTGACGCGTAGCCTCGAAGTTAATCCTAATTGGATTTTTAATTTACTGACGCAATCTGAGGAGGGGAGAGTTTTTCCGTGTGACTTCCGCTGGAGTTCATTGTAGGTTGTCGGAGCATTCAGAATGCATCTGCCTCTTGAACTTCTAGGTCGCCCGTCTCCTTTTTCCGATAATTTAGGACACCGAAATGACGTAACTTGGAGAGCGAATGTTGTAGTGATAGATGTGTGAAAGGGTGACAAGTGGAATAACTTATGGCTTGATATAATAAAATATGGAACTAAAAACTGATTTTCTTATTATTTTTATTGGAAAAACTCCCTACGACACAAATCCATGGCTTCCAACTACGGCTGCTAAACCTGTTTATTATTTCAAGTAAATCGACTTCTTATTACAGAAAAGATGTTATTTGACTAAAATCTATGTATTATTACAACAAATAGTCATATTATTACATATATATATGTGTGTGTGTGTCAACAATTGGACGAAGGGTGATTTTGGGGCCTGGGGGTCATGATCGGCGAAAACATATCGAATTTCTTCGGAAGTGCTTTCCTTCGGACGGCTACAATAGGTAGATTTTTACATTTTATAATAAAATCTACGTAAAAACCTAATAAATGTGCGCCATCAAGTGTGGAAGAATGCGCAACATAAAAACGAAGCGTTTCACTTATAAATGTCACATTTCTAGTCTACATGCGTAGTCTGTGCACTCTTCGTACCACCAATCTTTGCAAGAAATGCTCTCGATTCAATCCAATACAATTAGTTCTCGATACATTTTTAGCTGACTGGAAATACCTACTGTTTGTCTCTTTTGTGCAGTTTTGTCTTCATGGGTTTATTTTTAATCTTTTTATAGTAAAAATCTTCCGCTACATTTTGTGTAACGAACTATTTAAAATTTCAGACTTTCTGCTCCATTTATTATACTGCCGCGTACGCGTTACAGATAATTCTGAATCCAGTGACAACTATGTTAATCTAAGGTAAGATGAAATTGTTAAAGTAAAATCTATTATCTTGTGAGACCGAAGTTGAATTTATTTTACATTGAGCGGACGTCTTTCTTTCAACAGCTTTGTCGTCTTTTTGTCATAATATTTGTTGTTGAAAATAATTATATTTCCTTCTTCTTTTCAGTGTTGTAGGATTCAACTGACATATGTGGTTCAGGTAACAAGTCTAGATTCTAATGATGTTGCAGTGACGTTGTTTGCTAGAAAGTTAGTAAATTAAAAAAAGGTAATTTTTAAATGGCTATAACTTTTATTTTAAAACTTACTTTTAGAATGGCTACAATATTTTTAAAAGCAGGTGCGCAATTTTGCGTTATCGTCAATAGATATCTTTGAAACACCAATAATGCCGTCCATTGAAAAAAAAAATCCTAATATCTTACCCGACAATTAGTCCAAAAATAACCTAATCTCTCATTCTCATCTCATTCTCATTTTAAACTGTGTATGGAGAGTGAATTATATTATAAAGAAGTCTCGCATTAATGCTTTAACTGTTTGTTCTAATGTAATGATCAAGAATCAAGCTTATGAAAAGGAAGAAGAGAGCTTTATCCAGAAAAATAATGCAGCACTTATCCACCATTTAGCAGTATTTACAGTTTTAATGAATTAGTGCGTATTTGAGAATCGTTGATTGCAAAACTGCCAAATGTGTGAAACGAACTTGGTTAAAGATTTGGTATTAATCGTGTTATCAAAGGTTCGCGCATTAAATATTTGTAACCGAAAAAATACTTGGAATGATCCTCTTTATTTTTATGTATCACTTATTACAATAAGATTAATAATTTTGAATATATATATATATATATATATATATATTAATCCGGGCATTCATTTGTGCGAACCCTGTATATGTCGATAACATGGAGACGAGGACAAATAGTTTATGCGTGAGCAAACTTGTTTCAATATATTCTTTCGTTTGTTGCTTACGTAGATTTTTTCACTAATGGGTAGTTTCTTGGTTAGATAAGAATAGCATGTTTGAAGCACGACGTTTTACGATATGTACTGATCAATGTCAGCATCCTGAAGTACACAGTGTACGTTGTGGATGCCAACGAGTTAATTTTCGTTGATAACTATAGTGATGTGATATGGTTTGATACATATGGTTTTAAATTGTTCTTTTTTTTCTTTATAAAACATTTGTTGATTTGTTGATTGATTTACTTTAAATTTTATTCAAAACCCGTCGTCTTCTTGTTATAAATAAATGAAAAAAACTGACTAAGCTATTTCTAATGTTATGCAATTTCTAATATTTTATGATCATGCGAAATCAATACAGATAAATCTAATATTGTGTTTATAAAATAAATATCTTAGTTACTGAGATACATTTTCTCCTTTTCTGGAGTTTGTTGTAATTTCTCTGTAATGTATTTTTTTCTAAATCATGTAATATCGAAGCGTAGAGCCTTCTGTATTTTTTTAATCCTTATGATTTATCATCAGATTTGCAAAATTTCAATGATGTATTGTTGGCATGCTTTCAGTGCTACTAATATCAAAATTATCGCTATAAATTCAAATGTCTGCCTAGATTAAAACCTAACAGATATGATTCATATGCTCGCGTCAAATTAAACATACTAATAAGTGAAAGGAACGATTTGTGGCATATCATTTTCAGAATTATCTCTGTTACTATCCTCTCGCAAACTGTTTCTTTGTAAGATGATTAAGGCATCGTCCAACTTCTTATTTTCATCATTGGTATCTTATTTGTTTTTAGCTACGTTCGCAGTTATGTAAATACGGAGCACCTATCGTTGTCGCTCAATCCGTCCGTCTGTCTGTATAGAACAAAGAAAAAAACTACCCAAATGAATCATTTGAAAATTAAAATATGTAATTGTTATATAATTTTATCGAGTCATTTCCAATTTTATGAAAGTTTGACGCATAATTTAAATACAGGGATAATCAAACGTATTCAGTTACATTACGGCCGATAGGGAAAAAAAGTTTCAAGTGCATTTTAATGGTGCTAAATAAAATGGTGCATAATAAAGTTTATATACATCTATGAAGTATATACTAAAATGTACATTCTGTACAATCTGTGATGCACAGAATAATTTTTATTAATTTACAAGGCTACACAAAAGTATTCAATTACATAATTTTATGGGAGGAAACAGTGTTTGGGGGTCGTTTTAATAATATTAAGCTATTTCATATTTTATGAAATTGATATTCGTTGCTGAGGTTTAATTCAAGTTAATTAGTGTACACAGTAAAAAAACGGACGATTTTAAGAAAGTATTACTGGTAATCTGGACTCCAGAACAATTTACTGTTTTTTAATGGAAAAATTTCCATAAATTCCGGAAAAAACTTGAAAAAAAAAACGGAATATTTTCCCGAATTTACGAAAATTTTTCCATTAAAAAACAGTAAATTGTACGGGCGTCCAGATTACCAGTAATACTTCCGTAAAATCGTCCGTTTTTTTTTTTACACTGTATAACAGAAAGCAGCTAGTATTTATAGGATTACACAAAAGATTTCGGATACTCTACTGTATCTGAAGTACTGCATACTGTTACGCCAAGATCTAAATATTTTTGAAACTTTCTGTTAGTACGAACTCATCTCATTTACTATGATAGACGTGCAGTTTCCAACTTGTTTAAACTAATGTTTGTAAAAAGCCAATAACGTGTCTGCCCCAATTTCTTCAACCAAAAAGGAATTTTGAAGCTTTTCTATAGAACCGTCATCAACGCAAAACTGTCATTGTTTTTCAATTATTCCCCATAGATGATTAAAAATTCCATTATAAATCTAAGTCTATCACGGCTGAATAAAGCTTCCTATCATAAGCTATCATAAAATTTTAAAAAAGATTTAATTTAATTTTAATTTTTTATTGCTAAGCAACTGAAAAAATAGATATGCAACAAGCTTCCCTTAAAAAAAAATATTAATACGTCAGCGCTTTTTTTGCCAGAGTCAGTGTTTTATAATTCATTAATTAAAACATTATTTTCTTGAGAAATTCAATGTACAAACAATTCGAAAATTCTACATTTAGATTATTTTCGCTATTTTTAAAATTTTTAACGTAATTTAAAAATAAATTGTTTCAACCCTGCATATTAATAAAGATAATCTGTGATAAAAACTTAAAAACGAAATCTTTTGAAAAACAGTATTTGATATTAAAATATTTCAAAATATTCAAAATCTTGTTATGAAAACAAAAAATACTTATTATTCCTAGAAGGTTTTTCAAAACTGTTTTAATCTGATTAAATTTTACAAAATTCTCGCTTTATTTTGATAATTTTTCAAGTATAAAAAAGTTCAAAAGTATTCTGAAACTTTGGCAATTTTCTACATTTTATCTCCTTTATTTGAACATTTACGCGGTTAATGGGATACATTTTATTGTACAGTTTAAAGATTTCGAAACTCTAATCCAAAGCTTATTAAAAGTGTACTTCATTTTTAAGTTGAGTGGAATTGTTTTACTTAAGTAATATTTCGTGCAGAACTAAAATAACTTCACTTAAGATCTTCTTCAGATAATCTTCTAAAAAGGTGTATAATTGCTTTATAATTTGCTAAGAGCCATTTATATTATTTAAAAAGGAAAGCCATTAAAAATCAATTAGTATATTATTATTCTCAATTACATTTTTAAAAACTTGTTCTTTTTGGCATTAGTTATCTCGTTATTTTTTCTATTCAGTGAGTAGAAATAAAACATCGAACAATAAAAGCGAACAATATAGCAAATTCTTGAGATTAATACTTGACTATACCTAAATAATTTCCATCACCTGAAATTTAAATAAGACTAAAAGTCAAATTATAAATGCATGAATTACTTACACAATTTGGATGTAAATTACTTAATCTGCCATAAAATTTTCTTCACAAGTCATTTTTTTCTTAACGAACTGTTCTTTAAATAGATCTTTTTATTTACAGAATAATATGTATATATACCGGGAGTAGTAGGAAAAGGACAGTACGGGGACAGCAGGCAGGACGGCGGGACCGTGCCGCAGCAACCGACCCTCCTGGTCCCTGCTCCGTCCCGCCTGCGGTGCCGCCGCTCGAAATCATACTATAAGATGAAGATTAAATTCATATTTGAATTTTGAACAATCGTAGTTTTAATGAGTATTATTAATTAAGCGAAACAATTCAAATCTCAGTTTTTAACCATTTTATTTAGATTTCGTCAACTACAAGATGAGATGATCAATTTAACACAAGAAAGTTTAACATGTATTTGAATTTTGCTTGATAGACATCTTAATGAGTAGTATTAATTAAGTAAAAACAATGAAAAATATCAAGTTTTATAGAAAAAGACTGATTTCTTACGATTTTTATCAACTACATGATCAATGTAACGACTTAAGAGAGAAAACTTAAACGTACATTTCAGTTTTTCAACAGCTATAACCTTAATGAGTATTGATAATTAAGTAAAAAACAATGGAAAATATCAAGTTTTATAGAAAAAGACTGATTTCTTACGATTTTTATCAACTGCAACATCAGTGTATCGACTTACAAGTTGAAAGTTAAACATGCATTCTATTTTTTCAACAGCTATAATCTTAATGAGTATCGTTAATTAAGTAAAAAACAATGGAAAATATCAAATTTTATAGAAAAAGACTGATTTCTTACGATTTTTTCAACTCAAACTTCAGAATATCAATTTGATAGAAAGAAATTTAAGCATGCATTCCAATTTTGGACAACCATTTCCTTTATGAACATTATTAATTAAGCAAAACAACGGAAAATATTAAATTTTTAACTGATTTCTTCATATTTTTTTTATTTTTTTTTAATATAAAATCAGAATACACAACTTAAAATAGAAACTTAAACATATTTTTTAGTTTTTGAACAGTCGATACCTCACAGAATTTCGATAATTGAACAATTAACAAAGGAAACTAATGATTTTTTAACGAAAAAAGACGAATTAAACGAATTTGGTTAACTTTTACTCTAAATGGAAATTTCATCATACTTTTATATATTAACTAAGTACAATTTTAATGCATAAACGAACACATTTCAATAAATACTCAACACACACACACACAAATTTGAAAACAACACCTGCTTCTTGTGACGTCATATTGAAACCAAAACTTATTCCTTCGAAGTCCCTCACCATGCCTTTTCACCCCCATCTCCCCCAATTTTTTACCTTAGGTAGGGAAATGGACAAAGCAATGACCTCTCATTCTTGTATATTTAGAAGTCTGGGAGAAAAAAAGAGACATTTTAGGCACTCCAATTTCATAACAGTTACCGCAATATCCCAAAATTTGAATTTTGGAAGACATAATCAATATAATTAATTAAACAAAATAATAAAAATATTATTTTTAAGGGGAAAAGGTGAATTTAAGCGAATTTGATTAGTTTTACAATAGTCTTTTGAAACGCAACTTGGAAATATAGATTTCTAACAGAAGAATTAAACGTATATTTTAATTTTAACAACAAAAACTTAACAAGTATCATTAATTTAACAAAAATAAATATCAATTTTAAAGAAAAGACGAATTTGAATAATTTTACACTAGTATTTTCAAAAGCAACATAGAAATATCAATACTTATTCACATATTTCACTTATTCACTGTATTCAATACTATATTTAATAAATTTGGATACACTTTAAGAATTTTCTAATCTATAATTAAATATTAGCTGTATATTTAATGTTACCCATGTTTTCAACATTAGTTCATAATCGTGAATTTTGTATTTTAAATACCATGTATTCAGGTTCAGATTATTTTCACTTGAAATCATACAGAATTTTTTAACAGAGTTTGTTTTTGAAATCATTGAAGTAACTGTATTTAATATTTTTAACACCAATTTTCTAAGATTTTCTAACATTTTCCGATTATACATTCTTCAGAAGTACATTTCTAAATGCTACAATCACTTTACATATCTTTTCGATATGTAATTACTGTGTTTTACTTAAATAATATTTCGTCCAGAACTGAAATAACTTCACTTAATATTTCTTTCAGATAATCTTCTAAAAAGGTATATAATTGCTTTATAATTAGCTAAGAGCCACTTATATTATTTAAAAAGGAAAGCCATTAAAAATCAATTAGTATATTATTACTTTCAATTACATTTTTAAAAAATTGTTCTTTTTTGGCATTAGTTATCTCATTATTATTTCTATTCACTGAGTAGAAAAAAAAGATTGAACAATGAAAGCGCATCAAATGAGTGCAATTTCTTAAATTTAATACTTGACTATACCTAAAAGATTTCTAACACCTGTAATTTAAATAGAAATAAAAGTAAAATTAAAAATGCACGAGTTACAAAATTTGAATGTAAATTACTTACACTGGAATCGAATTTTCTTCACAAGTCATTTTTTTTTCATTAACGAGCTGTTATTTAAAGCGATCTTTTTACTTAGGAATATAATTAATTATAAAAAGTGGTATAGATTGATTACAAAACTTTTACTGTAATTAACATTTCAAAAAAGCAAATTATTCTGGCTGTTTGTCCGTAATGATTATAATCCATCAGTTCAATTTTCATAAAACAATTAAGCAAAAAAAAAAAAAAAAAAAACATAGTCAGAATGACTGGAAAATCTTCTTTTCTTGTATATATGCATTTTTTTTAAACTTTATTAAATATTCAATCTTCTATTTAAAAACTACAATTTATAATACCCCATGGAATGCGAGATATGAAAATGATATTTCATATCGAATAATCAAGATTTTATTCTATGTTTGACGTAGGTGTCAAAATACATTTTCTTTACTTTTTTGAGGGAGGGGGGGAGAAGGGTGTCATTTAAAAATCCATTATAAATTTCGAATTAAGTTATACATTGTAATAATTAAAATTATAATCTGTAATACGTATTTCTAATCAAACTTCTTTTGTAAACAGTGTTTGATATTAAATATTGCAGAGAATTCTAAATCATATTCAGAAGAAAAAAAATGTTTATAGCTTCTACAAAATTGCTTTAAATTATATTAATCTTACTAAATTTCGTTAAATTCTCGCTTTGATTATGGTACTTTTCAAAGTCCAGAAATTTCATAAGTTTTCTAAAATGCTGCCCTATTTTATCTTATTTTGCCAAAGCATTTACTTCTCTGCTCGATAAAATACATAGATAACATAATTTAAAGCTTTATAAATTATAATTTGACTCAAAAGTTTAAGCCCCAGACTAAAATGTTATTTTTTATGATTAATAAAAAGTTAGAACAAATAGCATTTTTTCACTTGTGCATTTCGTCAGATATCAAATGATATCAAAAATAGAAAAAACTAAATTGCATATTTGTAAAATATTTTCAAACAAAACTCTCTCAAATATTTAAGCACAATGGGAAAAATATCAACATTTACCATTTTCAAAGAACTATTACACAGAAATTATTTTTCCGTGACTTTGGATTAGTTTAAATAAATACGCGTCCATGGAGATTACACTGATAAAAAAAATTTTAACGAATTTCCTGTTTCTCGATATACTTTGGGTGTTTCTTGTAGATTTCAAGCTGCTGAAAAAGAATATGTTTGTAAAATTTTTCTATCAGCCTCCAATTTTGAGAAATTTTATTTATACGTTTTGGAGTATGTAGGCATCGTATAGGCATTATAATTATATTACATTATTATCTTTTATGTATTTGATTCACACAAACATTCCTTTTTCTTATTACAACGATAGAAGATACAGCAAGAGAGTAGAAACAGATGTCCCCTTCATAAATTTTATGTTAGCGACCTTGAACAGACAGCTCTAGACGTCCCCACAATATTTGACTTTAACGCAAATCCATGACAGTTGGAATTTTCGGGGCGAGTGTACTACTATTTCTTTGTTCTGTAAGACTTTTTAATTAAATTTTGATTATAATTATCTTATTTTCCTCTACAATATGTAAAACCTGTCTAGAGGATGCGTTAATGAACCCGATTCTTTTTGCAATGTGTGCGGGGAGCTAACTTTGAAAAAGCATCGATGCGCTTTCACGCCGTTAATAAAAAGTGCCTATCATATGTACTTTGGATATAAAGTAGGTGAACAAGATAAGAAATAAGCACCTCATTTTTGTTGTACACGATGTGCTACAAACCTCCAAGCTTGGATGAAAGGTACAAAAATGTATATGTCCTTCGCTATACTCATGATATGGCGCATGCCGAAGGATCATATAACTGACTGCTACTAATGTATTACAAAAATAAATATTCTCTGCAAGAAGTAGACATAAAATAAGTACCCGAACTTAGATTCAGCAATGTGACCAGCATTACATAATTATGATTTACAAATACCGAAACCTCCAGAGAATTTTACATATGACGATGCATCAGTAGAAATGGAAATTGATGAAACTGAAACTTCCTGAAACGTCTGATATAAACTATTCTCCTGGTATAAATAAAGAACCACATCTAATTACTCAAAAAGAATTAAATGATTTTGTGAAAGACTTAAATTTATCAAAGAAAAACTCAGAATTACTTGGATTAAGATTGCAAGGTTGGAATCTCCTGAAAAACAATACAAAGATATCTATATTTATCGAGATTGACGTAAGAAATATTCGACATTTTTTTTCAAGAAAAGAGGATTTATGCTATTGTAATGATATAAGTGGCTTAATGTCTGCTTTAAATTGTCAATATAACTCGGAACAATGGCCTATAAGAAAGCAGCCACAGATAAGACATTTACCGCTACATAAAGTATGAAATTTCTTATTAATATCATTTCTTTTTACAAAAATTCTTCTATATTTTTCTGAAATATTATAAACAATGCATACTTTCAGTGTTTTAAATATTAATTTTAAGCTTTATAAGTGTTTATTTAAAAGTTTGTCATTACTAAAATACCAAATGATAAATTTCATAAGGTATTTGTGTTGAATAAATACTACAAAGTTCAGATTTTCAAGATTTTGAATTTGTGGCTGATGGAAACTTTTTAATGGCCTATTCTCTCACAGCACCACCTAAAATATAAATGTCACCACAGGTAGAAAAAGAAACCTAATTTATCAGTGTTATTAGTTTCTGTAGTTTCTTGTGGCAAAGAATACTATGATTTCCCTATTGCCTCTTTATATTATTCAACAGAATTATGCAGTTTTTCATTACTGTAAATCTGACGGGTTAAAATGCCATAGACGTTCTCAATCAAATTTATGCCAGGCTGATTAGTCTAGCAAATAAAAATCTTTGTGCGAAAATCAGTTATGTAGTAAGTGATTCGTAGATTGAAACATTACTATGTTCAAAGATCTATTCAATATCCCCAAAAATATCACCTAATGGAAGAAAGTGTTGGTTTAGTGTCTCTTTATATCTTTGGAAACTTAGTCTTCTTTTTAGAAAATCCAGGGAGGTCGGGCTGTTAAAGTCGACCCGCCAAACTATCACAGGCTTCCCGTCTTGCTGCCTGTTAAAAAAACTCATTGGTTCCTTTTATAGCTCATGCCAGTACATGTTCCACACATCATGGCCATCTAAGTACATTTTTCGCATCACTGAATAATACAATAAGCCAATTGTCCCCCGCGGTACATTTAATTTTTAGCACAGTTCATTCTTGCTTGTCAGTGATGTAATTTGAAACATGGTTTGTAAGCCATTTTTTTAATATGATGTAAACACATTCTTTAATACGTCTATGTACGGTATCTTTGGACACCTATACACTGAGATTATTTTTGAATTGCTGTTTGGGCATATTTTCTCTAAAACCAAATGTTTTTATCAACAAACGTCATTTGTGGACTTCCTCATCTTCGCTGCCGATTAAAATTATCATTTCTATACAGTGCTTCATATAGATACATCGCTTTGATCAAATTGAATTTTTCGAGATTTGAGAAAGAGTTTTATTTTGCGATTTTAATTAAAAACTTTTTTAATCTTAACTTTTATGAATTTTATACTCTTCAGCATTTTAAAAACGAGTGTAAATAATTTACTCATTTTTATATATTTATAAAATTAGACTACGACGTCATACAGCTTAATTACACCCATTCAGTTCCGTGTTTCAAAAAACAATTTGCATAAAGTGCTTAAAATGCATTTGAGACCCTTTTTCTTCAAGAAGGAAGAAGTAAAATAATAAAAAATTGACGTAAATTTTATTTTAATCAACAAAAACTGATTATTTTATTTTATTTTGGTTAAATGTCGAAGATTTATTGTAAAGTGGTTTCATATATTTTTACATCTATATATTTTATATCTTCACATATTTTTAGCCATATTTGAAGTGTTCGTGAATTTTTAAGACAGGCGATAGTATTCAGAGCACTGAAACTACCTACTTAGTCTGTGGGACACAGAACACATTTTTAAAGAAAATTTTACCTTCTATAATTTTAGAATGTTTGACATTAAATAAGATGAAGAATACTTTTTCAAAAAGTGGTGGGAGAACATCTTTTGCAAAAAAAGGTAATGAAGAGGGACCACTGCTTTCGTTAGTTGCTTCGATACTTCTTTCAGTGTGAGTGGATTTGGTCAACATTTAAATAATACTTTGCTCAATAAAAATAATTTATGCCATAGATTTCTTAAAATAATCTTTTAAAACTGTAAATAATTGCTTTATGACTATGAAACATTTATATTGTTTAAAAATCAAAGCGATTAAAAAACAATAATTACATTTTTATTGTTCTTATTTGCATTAATATAAAGTTGTCTTTTATTATTATTGTATTCAATGCATAGAAATAAAAGATCCATCAGTGAAAGCACTCGATCCAATTGTTAAGCTTAAGAAATTGTCTTAATGCTTGGCTATCTAAAAGATTTTCTAGCATCTGAGACTTAAAGAATAAAAGGATAATTATGAATGCATGAGTTAACTGAACAATCTGAATGTAAATTATTTGCTCTGCAATAGAATTTTCTTCTAAAGTTACTTTTTTGTTTTCATTGATAAGTTGGTAAGCTGATCTTTTTACTTAAAGATATATATAAAAAAGAGATGTAGACTTGCACTAAAGTCTTACTATAATTAATGTTTAAGTAAAGAAAATTAATTTTACAATTTGTTCATGATGATTAATTATAATTAAATAGTTCAAAGTTTAGAAACATCTTAAGCAAAAACTATAGTGAAAGTGATTTGAAAGTTTTTTTTTCTTAAATGTATCTTCTGATACTTTATGAAATGAGCATCTTTAAAAAGCTATGATTTATAAAATTCCAAAGAATAAGAGTTATGAAAATGATAGAATTTAGTACCGAGCAGTTAAAATTTTATTCTGTTTTCTATGCAGTCAAAACACATCTCCTTCCGAGAATGAGGGGGGGGGGGATTTTTTTTAATTATAAATTTGAAATTAAGGAATTTCAACCTAGTAATCTTTAATGTGATAATGTGCATAATAAGGATTTCTAATGAAACTCTCTTTGAAAACAGAATTTAATCGAACATTATTTTAAATTATCTTCATAAGATAAAAGAAATTTGTAGTTTGATCAAGATAATTATGAAGTGTATTAATCATAATAAATCTCATTACATTCTTGCTGAATTTATTATATTTTGAAAATTAAATAAGAGAAATACTACTTTTTCAAACGTTGTTAGGAAATCACACGATCTCACACGCGATCAGCAATGAACAGTGTAGAAAAAAGAGAAAAAGAGAAAAGAAACATTGAGTTTAATTGACATTTTAATACTTTGTTTTATTTGCACGTTCGTATGTGATTGTCTCATGTAAAAAAGAAATTGAGAAAAACCAAATTTTGATGTATTTTGTGGCAACAGCCTGTTTTCTAATTTCGAAGATAGATAAATTAAAATGTTGTTGGTTTTTTCCGTATACGTTTTATTATTTTAGATTTAGTGTTTTTACTCGCCGTAGGTGTTGTGATTTGTCGCAGCAATATGAGTTACTAAAGGTACTAAATGTGAGTAACATTTTCCATTGAAATTTAAAGTTTATCAAAAGATATTAAATAATAAAAATTAGAGTCGTAGAGGTAACAATTACTATCGTGTTACGATTAGTATATTGTCCATACATAAAATTATTGGCGTCCGAGACGAGGACCGAGTTTAAACAAACATATTTATCAGATTCATTTTAAAAGGGTTTAAATTAAATAAAGATTTCCAAAATGTTTAAATCGGTTAAAGGTTTTAAAAGAGAAGATTTAATCTTTTTGGCTGAGCAATTAGGTGAGAAAGTATCGCCAACGGCTACACTTGCAACGCTTAAGGATCTAATTTTGAATTCTAACGAATATAAAAATGATCCAGAATTTGTACAAAACGTTTTAGAAAATGCCGTTTCAGAAAGAAAGGAAAAAGAAAAACTCGAAGTGCAAGCAAAGAAAGAAAAAGAAGCTGCAGAATTACAAGCAAAGAAAGAAAAAGAAGCTGCAGAATTACAAGCAAAGAAAGAAAAAGAAACTGCAGAATTACAAGCAAAGATTGAATGCGAAAAGTTAAAATTGGCAGATGAATTAGAATTGGCGAAACTTCAATTACCAATAAACAGCCAAGGTGAAATTCTTAATCCAGTTATCGATACTTATGGAATGAGAAGAAAGTTTACATTACCAAAATTAGAGTTCAGAAAGTTTGGCGGTGAAATCATGGACTGGTTACCGTTTTGGTGTCAACTTAGACAAATTGATGAAGATACAGAAATTGCGCCAGAAGACAAATTTCAGTATCTCGTGCAAGCAACAATTGCCGGCTCCCGTGCAAGAGAAGTGGTAGAGAGTTTTCCGCCAAGTGGTGAAAACTACGCAGCAATTGAGAGTTTGAAAACCCGCTTTGGTAGAGAAGATATATTAGTAGAAGTATATGTGAGAGAATTACTCAAATTGATAATATAAGTACAAACGAAGGGAAAATTCTCGTTGACATCTTTATATGATAAGTTGGAATCATGTTTGCGTGCTTTAGATACCTTAGGTGTTACAACTGACAAGTGCGCATCGATCTTATATCCACTAGTAGAATCTTGTTTCCCAGCAGAATTTCTAAAGGCATGGAATCGTTCGAACATATCAACGGAGAATACGGAGGCGCAGGACAGATTAAATAGTCTTATGCAGTTTTTGAAAACTGAAGTAGAAGGTGAAGAGAGGGTGTCACTTGCAGTAGCTGGTTTTGGTTTAGGTAAGAATGAAGATCGCAAATATGTCTCCAAAAAGAATCACATTAGTTTTGAGCATAAAACTAATAAAACTTCGACAGCGGCAGGTCTGTTGACTACCTCTTCCGTAACAGAGAAAAAAGGAGCCTGCATTTTTTGCCAGAGAAAGCATGCAAGTGCGGAATGCTTTTCTGCTAGAAAATTAAGCCTGACAGAAATACAAAAAATCGCCAAAGAGAAGAGATGCTTTTTCGTATGCTTAGTACCAGAACATACCGCTAAGAGATGCCGCGCGATGGTAAAATGCATTATTTGTAATAAGCGTCATGTGCCATTACTGTGCGATCAACGTAAATCGTCCGGTAAAGATATTCAAGAAGGAGCTGAAGAGAAATTTAAAAAAGATGAATTGAATATGACAAATGTTAGTAAGAAAAGCCCCAAGGTGTTCTTGCAGACCTTGAAGGTGAAGCTAGTTTCAGAAAGTAAACAAAAAATTGTTCGTATATTACTAGATTCAGCATCACAAAAATCGTATATACTAAAAAGTGTAGCGGAAGAAATGAATTACAAGCCTATTCGGCAAGAAAAGATAATCCATTCTTTGTATGGCAGTATTACAACTCAAGAATGCCAACACAACTGTTACAAAATAAGAATGAGAGATTTGAGCGAAAATTTCCGATGTAACTTTGAAGTACGGGATCAAGTTAGCATATGCGGAGATATTCAACCTGTTACACAGGGGCCATGGTTAGAAGAGTTAAAGGAAAGTGGCATCATGTTAAGCGATGTGAGTCAATGTTGTGGTGCCATAGAAGTTTTAATCGGAGCTGATATTATGGGGAAAATGTTAACTGGACAAAGAAAAATATTGTCAGCTGGTTTAGTTGCAGTGGAAACGTATCTTGGATGAACATTAATGGGAAAAGTACCATGTGAAAATGCATGCTCATCTGAAAACTTGGCGATGACAGTAACATTGATGTTTGTGAAAGAAGCAGATATTTCCAATCTATGGAGGCTTGATTTAATCGGAATTACAGATCCTATAGAGAAGAAGTCAAAAGAAGAGATAGATCGCCAAACTAAGGAACATTTCTTAGAAACAGTACAGGTAAACGATGAAAATCGTTACGAAGTTTGCCTTCCTTGGGCTGATGACACAGCAACACTTCCAGATAACTTTAATTTGGCGATGAAACGTTTAGAAAATACCACCTCCAAGTTAATCGCTAAGAACATATTTCAACAATACGAAAATGTCTTTAAGGATTGGATGAATGAAGGGATTATAGAAGAAGTTCCTTCTTGCGAAACGAAATTGTACGGTAATTATTTGCCGCATCATCCAGTCATAAAAGAGAGTAGTACCACAACTCCGATTCGTCCTGTATTTGACGCGTCAGCAAGATTCGCGAATCATCCATCTCTGAATCAATGTCTACAATGCGGACCCAACTTGATTGAGCTAACTCCAGATGTTCTTCTGCGTTTTCGAGAAAGGAAGCTCGGTTTAATTGCAGATATTAAGAAACCTTTTTTACAAATCAGCATTTGTGAAAAAGATCGAAATTTTCTACGTTTTTTATGGTGGAAAGATTTAAAAGAAAAGAAATTAATGGTCTTCAGGTATACCCGAGTTGTATTTGGTGTGAAATGCAGTCCATTTCTTCTTTCATCAGTCATCGAATATCACATCCGAAGGACTCCAGATTTTGCTGGAAGTTTTAAATATAGACTGTTGCATAGTTTTTATGTGGATAATGTCGTAACCAGTGTAAACAGCAAAAAAAAAAATTGAAAAATTTTATCGAAGATGCTAAGACGCTTATGGCGAAAGGTAGTTTTGATCTAAGACAGTGGGAATACACAGGTGATCGCCAAGAAGCGCCAAACACGAATGAAACCAACGTTTTAGGTCTCATTTGGAAGAAGGATACCAATATGTTAAAGATCAATTTAAGTTGGTTACAAGAATTCAACACAGAAAAGATCACTAAACGCAGTATGTTATCAGCTGTGCATAAAATATTTGATCCATTTGGTTTTACGTCGCCAATCACGATTTGTCCGAAAATAATGTTGCAAAGAGCCTGGAAATTAGGTTTTAAATGGGATGAAGACATAACTGGTGAGTTACGTAAAGAATTTTTACTGTGGTTCAAAGAAATATCAGTTTTGATAGGTATGGAGATTCCAAGATACATGAAAATGACTCCAGGAAACATAGAAGCGTGTTCACTTCACACATTTGTAGATGGAAGTAAAGATGCTTACGCAACAGTTATATTCCTGAGAATAGAAATTGAAAGCCAAGTCGAGTTAGTTTTCATAGCAGCCAAATCAAGAGTTGCACCTTTGAAGAATGTCACGATACCAAGAATGGAATTATTGGCGGCAACTATGGGAGCTCGTTTGGTGCAAACCATTGTAGATGCTCTCAGTTGGGAAAAGGTGAAGAAGTATTATTGGAGCGATTCATCTACAGTACTCGCTTGGATATCCAGAGATGACAATTGGTCAGTATTTGTTCGAAATCGAGTTCTAGATATCAGAAGACTAAGCAGTCCTTCATCATGGATGTATGTGCCAAGTAATAAAAATCCTGCAGACCTGCCAACTCGCGGATGTAAGGCAGGACAGCTAGCTGCCAGAAGATGGTGGGAGGGTCCAGCTTGGTTGAAAGATTCAACAGAATTTGAAAAACATCCGATCTCTACTGACAAAGACTATGATGAAGACGAAATTCGGAAGGAACGAATAAAGTCAGTTTCCATGATAACGAATTCTGGTGTTAAACAAGATAGTTGGTATTACAGATATTTCTCCAGTTATGTAAAAATCATACGGTTGGTTGCATGGATATTACATTTCAAGCATAACTGCAAACGTGCCAAAGTGAAAAGAAAAGGAGAACTGACGTCATCTGAATTTAAGGAAGCTGAATTGAAGACTCTACGCATGATTCAGAAAGAAGCATTTTTCCCGAGAATGATAACAGATTGCGTACTTTACAGACATGGAAAGATGAACAAGATATAATTAGACTATCCACCAAAATAACGAACAGAAAAGACAGTGAAGATTTCCTGAAACCTATAGTCCTGCCAGCAAAGCATGAAGTTGTAAAACGGCTCATTTATCATGTTCATGTAAAACCTTGTCACGCTGGATTACAGATCCTACTTAATTTATTGAGAGAGAAATAGTGGATACTTAATGGTCGTAGAAATGTAAAACAAGTGTTAGCACAATGTGTTGTGTGCAAACGATTCAGTGGAAAAAGTTTATGGAGAGATAGTGCGCCACTACCGGAAAATAGAATAAAGGATGCTAACGTGTTTCAAATTACGGGTGTAGACATGGCAGGTCCGTTATACTTGAAGAAAATGCAAAAAAATTGGATACTGATATTAACCTGTGCAATATACAGAGCAGTGCATTTAGAGTTTGTGACCGCTGCTTCGACAGAGGCATTTTTAATGGGACTGAGGCGATTCATAGCACAGAGAGGAAGATGTGCTGTCATTTATTCAGATAACGGCTCAAACGTCACTGGATCAGCTAATTTATTGAGAAGCCTAGACTGGTCACGAATACAAAAATACAGTTCTGTCAATGCCATTGATTGGAAATTTAATCCACCAACCGCAGCGTGGTGGGGCGGCTTTTGGGAAAGACTTATCAGAATAATGAAAGATCTCCTCAAAAGAGTATTAGGTCATGCTTACCTCACCTATGAAGAAATGAACACAATTTTGACAGATGTGGAAAGTGTAATAAATGCAAAACCGTTAACATATCTTTCGGAAGACGCAACTGTGAAACCTATCTCCCCATCTATGTTTCTACAAAGTATAGAAGAATGCAATCTCCCAGACTTGGATATTGTGGAACAAAAATCATTAAGTAAGAGATTGAAATATCGGCAGTCATTGCAAAAAGAGTTAAAAGATCGCTTCAGGTCCGAATATTTAGGTGGATTAATTGAACGAGCAAAGAAGAAACACCAAGAGCAAATTATAGCTGTCGGTGATGTTGTATTGATCGGATCAGATAACAAAAAGCGAATTGATTGGCCTTTAGTTCGAATCACAGAACTTATACCTGGTAGAGACAAGAAAGTTCGACTCGTAAGAGTTCAGACATCACAACATGAGCTTTTACGACCTGTACAAAGAATATATCCACTAGAGATAGCTATGCCCACTGACTGTCCGAAACAAAGACTGTCCACAACCAAGTGAAAATACTAAACAAGGCTACAACTTTGGATGCATCCTCAAGCAAGGAATCGCCTAGACACAGCAAAGCTGGAAGGCTCCTGAAAATTCCTGATAGACTGATTTTATAACAAGTGACTTTGATCAATTCCTCTAAGTTTAGAATTAGTTCTGATTATACAAGATAATCAGAAGGTGGGAGGATGTTAGGAAATCACGCGATCTCACACGCGATCAGCAATGAACAGTGTAGAAAAAAGAGAAAAAGAGAAAAGAAATATTGAGTTTAATTGACATTTTAATACTTTGTTTTATTTGCACGTTCGTATGTGATTGTCTCATGTAAAAAAGAAATTGATAAAAACCAAATTTTGATGTATTTTGTGGCAACAGCCTGTTTTCTAATTTCGAAGATAGATAAATTAAAATGTTGTTGGTTTTTTCCATATACGTTTTATTATTTTAGATTTAGTGTTCTTACTCACCGTAGGTGTTGTGATTTGTCGCAGCAATATGAGTTACTAAAGGTACTAAATGTGAGTAACATTTTCCATTAAAATTTAAAGTTTATCAAAAGATATTAAATAGTAAAAATTAGAGTCGTACAGGTAACAATTACTATCGTGGTACGATTAGTATATTGTCCATACAAACGTAGTGCTAAAGCACTAAAGTAGTGAGTATCACTGAACTAGTCATTTACATTGGTACTAAATTCAGTAGAGTAAATTTGATAAATATTTAAATAGTACTTTGTGCAGACTAAAATAGTTTATATTGTAGTTTTCGTACATTAATCTTCTAAAACTACAAATAATTACTTTATAATAAATTATAAAACATTCAAAATGTTTAAAAATAATAAAAATAATTAATAAAAATCAATTAATATATTATAATTCTCAATTACATTACGAAATTACTCATACTGTCATCAGTATTATTGGTATCAACGATTATTGAAGTTTAACGAATATAAATAAAATATATAAAAATAAAAGCATATTAAACGGATGTAAGTTATTAAACTTAAATCCTATTCTTAAAGGAGACATTAGCTAAAATATTGTCGAACACCTGAGGTTCAAATAAAAAATAAAAAAGCAATTAGGAATGCATGAGTTACTAAATTTGAATGCAAATTACAACCATGCAAAATAATTTTTCCTTAACTTATTCTTTTTCTAGTAATGCGATGAAATTTAAATTGTTCTTTTTACTTAAAAAAAACTATAAAATGTTATGTATATTTATTTTAGAAGTTTTTGTAATTAACATTTTTGAAAAGCAAATTCATTTTTCAGTTTGCCTATAGTGATTAAATTTTAAACGTCGCATTTCATTAATTTCTAAAGAAAGAACTATCGCTTGATGAGATTTGAAAATGTATTGCTATTTATAAACATGTGGCCTCGAATCAATTAATGCTTTTCTATATGTACGAAACAAAAAAAAATAAAATCAAAATATATTTCAAAAGAAATTATTTATTGAAATTATGTTTAAATATTGTTTACCAACCATGAAATTAAATTTTCACTGCCATAAATTACCCTTAATAGTTTTAAATAAAAAGTGCAAGTTGCAGATTTAACTAACAGATTAAAATTAAAAGTTACGCCGCAACATTGTGTATATGAAACTCACAATGCTACCTTGATGATATGGTTAACAAATGATATTGTTAACGAATTTTTTGAGATTTTGAATTTTTTACGCCTGGATTATGATTATTTTATTGATATATTGCACGAACATGACGAATTTGAAATATAAAATGTTTTATTTACCTCCTTCCACATTTCCAAAGATGTTTTAAGTACGTTTAATTGCAAAAAAATAAAAAGCTACCTGTTGATGCAATATGGAGGAAAGCAATTTTTGAAATGTTTGATATATTTTCACCGATTATGATCCCCAGATCCCCAACTACTCAATATAGTAAAGAAAACTTTTTTTAGAGATAGTAATCTTTTTAGTCCCCTTTATGTTATTATTTTATTTTTTAATAGTTTATTATTCAAAAATTCTTCACAAGTGCCCCACAGGGGTGTAGTTGGGAGAAAATCTGTGGCACATGTGAACACAAGGAAAAATATATATTCTGTGACAAACTTTTGATTCTTTTAGTATGTTGACATAACAATCTTTAGCTATATATACGATTAAATTCGCTATAAATTAAATATTATTTGTATATTTTTCTTCATTCTCGGTAATTTTTGATTAAGGAAAAGATTATAAAATGAAAATAAGTGAATACAAAGTTGTTCCGACCTCATATCCAAGAAACATATTAGTTATCAATTTAAAAAGTTGATTTTTTTTAAAAATATTACTTATAAATTATATACATAGGTGTTTTTATAGGGATGGAAGTAAGCCAAAATTGCAAGTCTGGAATAATCGAAACAGAAAACATTTGCAAAGTTGTTGAACATAATATTTATTGCATTCACAATGCATAAGAAATATTTTTGTAATTTATTTACTAAACTATATAACGCCTATTGAATTGAACATAAACGAGCTTGTTGCTTTTTTTGCGTGTAGTTTTTGACACATGTGATTGTGGAAGTTTCAATACATACTTCACTTTTTGTATAACGGAAATATCGTCTTTTCAAGAAATTTACAGTTATTGAAGCTGAATTCTTTCCCATTGATTTAAGTGAAAGAAGCGGAAACACAGAATTATTATTGTGGCATTTAGACGCTTTTCATATCTGTCCCCAACTATTCACAAGTGCCCTACATGTCTATTGGAATTCAATTGATAGATCATTAACATCTCTCAGTTTTACAAAGAAAAGAAAAAGAAAACGAAAAAGAAAAACTTTAACAAAAACATTTATTACTATTCATAGTATGTGTTAAAAAAATAAAATTCGAATAAATATATTAAGTTTATCGCTCACAAATTTGAACTAAGGTTTTACTTTTGAGATCTATAAACTATGTGTTGGCTGCTAAAGACGAATAAAAAAGACAAAAAGGATCAAAAATTTATAATCATATGTCTACAAATGTTGCCATCTTTGTTAATTTTTTTTCAAAAAAAAAAAACATGAAATAATTGTTTAAAATTATGATGTTCACATCCGTTCAATGTCAACAGGTGCCCTTCCTCCTTCTATTAAAAAGTTTGATGAGAGAGTAAGCATGTGTTCAGGAATTACAAAAGTCTCAACCAAGTTCATTGGTTAGCCTTCTCCACCCTAATGTTTTAAAAGGGTGGCACATATCTCCAAATTTGGCAACTAAACATCGATTCGGTTAAATGAAGAGAGCTAGGATATAGCTGAATTATTTGTTGAAAAGCTCAATTAAACTCGGTATTGACTAAAACTGGGATTTAATTTTCTATAATCGGTTCCACTTATTTTAGCTTCGTGTGTTTGAGTAAATTAAGCTGTAATTATTAAATAAGAAATGTGAATGCTAGTCTTTCCTCTTGGTTCAGGCCGAAAATACTTTTAATGCCATCGTCTTTTACTGATCTGATTCTGAGGGAATTGTAAAATGATCTTTGTAATACTACTCATGTTTTTCACGTCGTTATTGTGACATAGGACAAAGTGCAGTTAGAAGTTTTACACTGTCTGAGAAAAATTATGATAAAAATGTAAAAAATAAAAAATATTGTTTCCAGTATTTAAAACGCTGAAGATACTGTTAGTAAAATGTCGACAGTTATGAAAGCAAAGCATTACATATAGAGGCAAATAAAGAAGATGTAAAAGGATTAGTTGAAGAATACGAAAACGATCTCAGAACAAAATGAAAGTTAATAAGTTGAAATAACAATTGAATCAGGAAAGAGACAAGGAGAAAAAGAGAAGGAAAATGTGATAAAAAACAGAGAATTCTAATACGTGACATCAAAAAGTGTTTCATAACTGAAAAAGC
This sequence comes from Maratus speculifer, assembly GCA_964019185.1. Lineage (NCBI taxonomy): Eukaryota > Metazoa > Arthropoda > Arachnida > Araneae > Salticidae > Maratus > Maratus speculifer. Next base: position 84,883,256 of record OZ025290.1, read on the forward strand.
TTTGGCTACAAAGTCAGCTTTTATGCCATCAAAAGCTGAAGTGAAATAACTAGCCTTGAAAGTCTGCAGAGGTCAAAATTTCCAAGCACGGCTTGGTCCTAACATAAGCTATCTTGACCCGACCCAATGTTAAAACTAAAAGTTCAACCCAGGATCTGACAAGGCGGTTTATATATATACAGAATTATCACTTAGATTCCCAGGCAATAGCATTCAAGTAGATTCATTGAAAAAATAATGTAGTTTAGAATAAAAAATAAACATGATTAAAAATATCTCTATGATTTATTAAAGTATATTTCCAACGATTTCTCAAACGAAAGTACAATATCACAATTATTTTTACGAAAAATGATTCTGAAACAGCTCAAAACCAATACAATCTTATGTCTGACCCAGCCGTAGTACATAAAATATATATACAAGCTCAGACCGTAACGGTTAGGGAGCGCTGAAAAAATTAAACTCAGTCTGAGATGCAATGTAACTAGCCAGTCGGAATCCTATTTTTACTAGGCCAATTTTGACAAAAAAATTTTTAGAATTCGACATTGAACATATTAAGTTTTTTCATCGATTCTTTGAAATCAGAATAGTATCATGCTCATTTTATCATCTCACCCGGGACTTAAAAAAAATGTTTTTAATTTGTTGATTTGCGGATTAAGACAGCTATAAAGAAATATAAAGCTGCTCACCGGGTCTACGCGGGCCTGTACAACAAGAACAAATTTGTTGATCCGGTTCATTTGTAAATTTGTTTTTATTTTGCCGAACCGTGAACTTTTTCATTTCTCTAACTTGTACCTTGATTTAAGATAAGCGTCTAATGAATTTTTTAATCAATGCGTAATTTAAAATGTACACAAATTGATAATCTACAGCAGTAAAGGCAGTATGTGTTTCCTTTAGCCTAAAACACAAAGACGATCATTTAAATTAAAATAAAATAACGTATATATACATATGTATGTTAAGTTAGTTATTATTTGAATTATACCAGTCTTATAAAATTAGAGGAATTTTCAAGGACATATATAAGGGAAAAGATTGCAGATTAAAAAAATTATGAAAAATGTATTACCTGCAGAAAAAAAATCGTGAAAACCGAAAAAGCTCATAAAGAGAAAATTATGACATATCAGTAAATAATAAGTAAGTCAAACAGGAATAATAAGTTTCAGAAATAAATAAACTTATATTGCAGGTTTCGTAACAAATATCATTATTAATTAAACAGTCAATATGAGTCTAATTTCGTAATATAATATTCCAATTAAATTTTTGTTTAAACACAATTTAGAAATATTCTATGTTTGGTGTCGATGAATAAATATTAACTTAATTAACTTTAACTTAATTTCGTAAAATATTTATTGACAAAAATAGGTAAATGCACCACGTTCACTGCTAGCATTTGATTCATGATCTGCATATGGCATTAGTATTGACTGAAATGAGATACCGTATTTGCCTAAAATTTCGTAAGCTACATTGATTTATCAGAGCATGTATTACATAACCATCATTTACATTTAGTATATGGTGGTTGGAAAATGTGATGATTTTTGAACAAGAAACATTTAGCTGATGCTAAATGTTTCTTTTATGATACTTGTTTGATACTTTGAAGTGGTTGCTTGAGTGAGTGCTACTTGAGCCGTCTTAGTCAAAATAAAAAGATTTATTAATCAAAATGCAAATTTGTACTCGAAGCTATAGGACATGTTCACATTCATTTATCGAACATAAATATTTCTTGAAAGTATTATGAATTTTTCATCACAAAACATAATTGCATTTTGTAGATTTTGCTATCGGATACATGACAGAACCATTTCTAGTGATCTCCGAAATTTTTTCTGAAAGTATTTTGCATTACTTTAAAAATCAGTTTTTAAATGAATTAAATTGAGAAAATATACATGATTATTGGAAATTTCCAATAATTATGTAGATTTAATTAATTTCATTGTTGCTGGATTTCCATTTGTTTCGTGTTTACCCATAGCTGATGGCTCACGGAAAAATATTCCATTTTATACTACGTTTTTAGTGTTGCCATCATATTTAGTGCGATGTGCCAGGTTGTGTATCCTTCCAATTGGTTCAGTTGATGGAACGTCGGTGCACTACACCAGTGGACCGAATTCGAGTCCCGTTTTGGATACTTTTTCATTCTGTTGGTTATATGCTTTTTAAACAATTAAAAATTTGAAATAATATTAATAGTACAGCGCGAGAAATTTCTACAGAAAAATTTCCAATAATTTTATAAATTTATTCTATTTCATCGATGCTGGATATTTATTAATCTCTTGTTTGCCCACTGGCCTCACCAGTGGCCGAGAGGTTCTAACCTCTCAACTGGTAGACAGCAGGTGCTGGGTTCGAACTCAATCGCGGCTTTTGGCCTAACCGTCCGGAGTTTTCGTGGTTTTCTTCCACGTTTCGTGGTTTCCTTCGAACCGTGTGTAAATACGGTTTAGGTTCCCTTAGAAAGACCCAGACGAAGGGCACTCCCTCCCTGTGCCTATATCCCTAGTGTAGATAATCGGCCGACAAAAATAAACCAAACTAAACCAAACCAAGTCACACTGGTTTCGGCGTAATGCTCTTGAAAGAGAAATCAAATTTATTAAAATGATAATTGATCTGACCTTGGCAAAAAATGTAATTTGTTTATATTGAAAGTTCTTGATGAATATTTATGAGTAAAATAATTATTTCAAGTTACTTAATACTGATTTATTTGTTTTTATAATAAATTTGAAATATTAATGATGATTTAGTACTAATTTAATGTTTTGATTTCTTGATAAGTTGACAAGTTATATTGATTTAAGAATCATTAAAATATATTTATTGGTTTCATAATTGCTTGATGTCGTTTAAAAGAAAATCTATAGCTATTTTTTATTAATAATAACTAATTTAACATGACTTGTAATTAAAATAATTGTAATTCTGTAACCATGATGATGTAAACATATTTTGAAGTTTTTTTCTTGTTATTATATATATATTCTTAAAAACTTCAGTCTTGATTCTGTCACCAGAGAGTAAATATGTAGTTTCTTGACTCTGTAACCAGACAGAAAATATATAAAATGTTGGATCTGTAACTAACAGAGTATATAAGTGTAGTATCATGAAATATAGTATGATATGATTACATTTTATGTAATACACTATTTTAATAGCCAAAATCGCTTTCCCATTGACATTTTAATATTACTTAAAACATTCTTCGATTATTAGTATCACACAAACCAAGGGAACACGTAAAGCATGTCACTTGAATTCGAGGGGGAAAGTGGTTTAAAACAGGTTTGGAGCAACTTTCTTCTATATTTCGACTGGTTTTTTCACTTCATGTTGCTCTTCATGTTACCCTGTCGTCTCAATGTGGGATGCCCTTTAGATAAAGAAGGTGTAAGACATTTACTGCCTATTCTTGCTGTCGGTTTGAAATTCTTTTCCGGAATTTCCGGAAAACAGAGCGCATGTCTTTGTGCCAAAATTGAACAATGATATTCGAAAAGAACATAAATTGCAAATTCTGAAGATTTTGGTAACTTTTTGGATAAAAATATAGATATTGTTAAATTAAATAAATATTCAGGCTTATGCAGAACAAGAAAAGTTGTCATATTGAATATTTAGTATTTATTCCAATGTAAAAAGATAATTTTAACTGGAAATATTTTCTTGAAACTTCTGTAATTTAAGAAATTATTAACTATTTTCTAACATATTTTCGGTATGTGCATTGGACGGTTCAGTCTTTGAAGACACAAAACTTTTGAGGCTCAAATTTCTAATCGTCCGATTCAGACTCCCGAAAAAAGTGCCTAGTAACTGTAACTTTAATAACTATTTTACTTTGAATTAAATTTCTTCCTTTTATTTTTGTTGTATTTTTTCCTTTAGTAACTACTCCTGCATGCATCTGGATTTTTGGATTTATCCTAGAATAAGAAAGTAACGTTATAAAAATACGTATACAGGGTGAGTCATAAATATCGAAACAATAGGCTATCTCCTTAAATATTGCCCCTAGACCCATACTTCCAGTTGCAAAAATTCTCAAAAAAGGTGAAATTTTTGATGAGATAAGTTTTAACTCCATGGGGGGGTCTATTTTTAAAATTACGGAAATTAAATTTTTATACGGCCCCCAGAGGATAAAACTTCCAATTAGAAAATTTTTCCTTGTCCATTCCTAAACTGAACAAAAAAAATCATCTTAATATCTTCAAAACTCAGAGAGTTATGACAATTTTAATAAATCGTGAGATTTCAAGGGATCAGACACAAATTGAAATGCGTGTAACTGCAGAAACAATGTTGCTGTAATGAAGCCAGGAAACATTTATTTTATTTATTTATTTATAGAGTTAGAATTTTGAATGTTTTATGATGGTTAACCATATAATTTGTAAGTATTATCACATCATAAGACTTTTTAATATTTCATTTTTAAATTTAGAGTAAATTGAAATTGTTATAACTCAAAATATTATTTGTCGCGTTGAATTTTTTTCTTTTGATTAAATGAAACTATCTAATTTTCAATTTTAATTCAGTATTTTAAATATATATTTTTTTAATAAAAGTATTTAAAATAGCAATATAAAAAAATACGCAATTTTTTGTAAACAAATCATATTTTTAAATTAAATTTTCTGAGCTGAAAACTTCTTTCGGCACGTTGGGCATTTTTTTTAATTATTTATTATTATTTTTGTATAAGATGTTAAAGTATTATTGAACTCGCGGGAATGTTAACGTAACCAACAGTTATTGAATTATGTCAGTTTAAAAATGAGAAATACTGAAATAAAAACATTTGATGCAGAAAAGTGCATTTAGTTTTAAACAAAGATGGTCTTCTTACGTTTAAATGCTTTTTAAAAGTTTCTAGCTGATTAACTCCGTCCTGTATAGTTCGATTTCAGATTTTGTTTAAGTTTTGCCATCCTCACCCTCTTTAATTACTGTTTAAATGCGTCAGTCGATTTAAGCTTCATTTTTTATCACGTCGATTTCAAATTTTTTCCTTGTGTAGTGACTCACAGACAGACATTTTGTAAAAACATGTTTTTCGGTATCTCTGAGCCCTAAAACGTGTGAATTCGTCGAAAACCGGAATTCAAAATTTTCATGAATCCAATACTTTCTTCTTGTAAAGATAGAGGAAAATAAAATTAGGTTTAAAACCATCATAAATTTTGAAGTTGAAAAGTAAAAAAATAGATTTTTGAAAACATTTCTATGTAATTTATTTAATAATATATTTCTAATGATTCCGTTAATAGAAATGTCCTTATCGCTATTACTATTTGTACTAAACTTATTGCGTGCGGCAATAAGTTTATAAGACACTTTTAATGAGAGATTAATTAATATCACTTAATATAATAACACTTTTAATAAGTGTTTAATAAGACGGTCCGGCAAATGAGTCGTGCCAGTTACAAAGTTGGCGCCAAGGTCTAGATATTGCAGACATCTAGCATATTTCAAGGAAGTTTAAAGCAAAAACCTATACGCTTTTACTTTATATCTAAAAGTTAATGTATTGTCTTGGATCGACATTTAACAACGCGTAAATTTATGGTCGATCCCTAAATTGTACTTCAAATGAAATGATTTCGCTACGCTCAGCGGTATGCTTAAGTAGTGTAAGTCACGAATTTTTGAAAATTTTGGATTTTAATATCTTTCAAAGACTTGTAGATATCGAGATGAATTTTTTTTTTTTTTTTTTTTTTCTTTTGTTCAATTCAGGAATGGATAAGAAAAATTTTCTTATTGGAAGTTTTATCCTCTCGGGGCCATATAAAAATTTAATTTTCGTATTTTTTAAAATATATCCCCTATGGAGTTGCAACTTATCTTGTCAAAAAATTCACCTTTTTTATGAAACTTTGCAACTGGAAGTATGGGTCTAGGGGCAATATTTAAGGAGATAGCCTATTGTTTCGATATTTATGACTCACCCTATATAAGCACGTAACTATCACAGCAATCTATTTTCCTTCATTTATTTTATGTAAAGATATGATAAAATCTTCTTTTTTAGTAGCATATATTCATTGTCATCATGTTTTAAGAAATTCTTGAGTAAATATAAGAAATTTTATTATTATACTATTAAATCCTTTCATAATTTAGTGACTCTAAATAAGCAATGAATTAGTTACAACATAAATTTAATTTTCAGTTACGTTACACAGACACAACAACATTACATGACAAGATACAAAAGTTAAAACTGAACCTTTTTGAGAAGAACTCACAAACCCAGGATCTTTTTACATTAACCCAAGCAGGCGATGCAGAATAGTAGAAGGCAATTAATAAGTCTATAAAGTCAATACACAACACTCTTCTTCTCTAAGAATTGAGTTGAAAGTCCTCGAGATGGGTAGTAGTGTCCCGATTATCGTTGCAATCACTACAGAACAGGTAGCAGTAGATCTAAAGGTTCAAATCTTTTACAATGGATTTTACTCACAAATGGTAACAGCCACGCCTTTGAAGTAGGTACTCTACAAAAACAGCTGTTTATTGGACGAAGTGGAAGCAGTATTAATAAGTTCTTCACGCCTATTTGTATTTTCCGTCTGTTTAACCGTTAATTACATCACATGCTAAAGTCGAGGCTAACTTAAAAGATAGGCTACCGCGGTGCATTTTTTTTCAGGCCGCTAGAGTGGTGAGATGCTTTTATGATACATCTGCATTGTTGCATTCGAGATTCACGTGATTCCAGTGGCTTGTAACAAAAGACAAATGTAAAGCATCGCGGTAGCGTTTCGTTTTCGTTAGTCTCTTGTAACGTCCATAACCAAAGTCGTAAGTTGAGGTAGATTATAGCACAAAGTTGTTGATTTGGGAACAATTACGGACCAACTCTAAAAGGAATCATCAGTGACTAGTGAAACGCAAGTAGCCATCTTAAAATATATTGTACCTAAAAATTTCAAGCGACAAAAACCGTTCGCAAAATTTAAGTCTGATAAAAAAAATCTAAGCATTTCATTGCCTGTTCGAGAAAAGGCTTTTCAATCGTCAGATTTCCAAGTGCTTGATTGGCTGTAACTGGCGCTACGTTTCAAAGATCAAAGACGATCCGACACTTGAGAACGCTCACTCTTCGAGCGACTCTCCTGAATACGTGGGATAACACTGAGATGCCTGGAGTTTCAAACGACTTTGCCTCCTCTTCGTGTAATAGAATTTTTAGTAGTTTACGAATTAGTTAATTTAGTAATTTACATTTGTCTTAGAAAACACGCGTAAGATCATGAATCTGATCCACATCACGTTTAAATATATTACCATCAATTAAGATTTCAGCCATATAAGATATAGGATTAATATGTTTCAAGATTTTAAGTAGAATCCATGGAGTTTTATCAGAGTATTTTCGAATGTAAACAGGATAATCTTTATTGAAAATTTTTAATATTTTATACCCGTACTCTTCCATTTCCCTCTGGTTTTTGCACCTCCTTTCTGTTATTAATTCGTATATAACCTATCCAATAGTGACGTTAATTACCTATCCATTAATATTTTTGCTGGTGATTTACTTCTAGTTTCCCTATAAATGGGTAAAAAGCACAGGCAATAGGTAAAATCCGTTGTGAAAACACAAATCGTGCTGGGATGGTTTTATAATTTCCTTGGATTATGAGTCTTAAAGTTTGTTCTCTGGTGGCAATCATATTTTCTACCTCACCCTTTGAAGAAGTGTGATAAAGCGCTGATTTTATTGGACGAACTTGATTCTTAACAAGAAATCCGATATTTTCTGATGACTTGGACATAAAGTAAAAAGTAATCCAATTAAATCTATAGCTGCAGAAAGGAACATTGATTGAAAGGGAAATATTTCAAATTACTTAGAACGTGAATCTACCACAAATAAGAGTGTTTTTTTTTATAGGACCTAGCAAAATCAATATACATACGAGACCAGGACCTATCTGTTTATTCCCATAGATGAATGGGTGCTTTCGCAAAATCTTTTTTGGTTCATCCTGGCACAAAGTGCAGAATTTTATGTCACTTCGACTTCATTGTTTATGAGTGGCTACCAGACATAATTTCGAGACAGTTTTTATTCTCACTATTTTGTAAAAAGAGATAAAACGTCTTTTCAAAGAATGCCAGGGACAACAACCCTACTATCACACGGCATAGAGTTCTAGTGAATGCTCAACTTATTATGACAGTAGAAATATAGTTTGAATTCTTTATCGTTTACTTTCGAAAGCCAATTATTCTTAATCCCCAGAGCTAAGCTAGAAAGTATTAGATTTTTTTTAGTTGAATGCTGAAATATATTTAGAAATGAGCTGAGTGACAGTGGAAAATTCTAATAATAGTACATCAGACTGAGCAAGAATTCACAATCAGGGCTTTTCAAAAGTAAATAACTATTCGCATCTTGATTTGCTGTGTCTTTACTCTTCTTATTTTATAAATTATAACTATAAGCTGTAAATGTTAATCTCCATCAAAAAAAGCATTTGGTCCAAAGTATTATTTGGATTATAAGATTAAAAGATATTTGTGGTCAGAAACCAATTTGAATTTACGACCCTGCAAATATTGATTGAATTCTTTATCGCGGAAATTACTGAAAGAGTCTTGCGATATCTGCTTTTCATACTTTTTTTTAGTTGTTATTAAAGTTCAGGAATGATAAGCTATGGGAATCTCCTTACCATCGGGCAGCGTCACAAGTGACAATAGAGGAAAGAATTTCCTCAAAATGTACTAAAATGACATTACCATTCATCTTTTAATCTACTAATATGTTCTTAGCTGCAGTGTAAGTTTCCAGGTGTGTAAATGTCCAACGCCAAATTATGTCTTTTCTTAGCAATCTATGCTATGAAGATCTTTTCTTTAGAAAATACAATAAAAAAATAATTATCCTAAGAAAGCTTGAAGTTCAGTCTTTTCATCTTTTGAAGTATGAGCTTCGTGGATGACCTTAACTGTCCATCTACAAAAATAGAATTAAATTGAATTTAATACTATCTTTAGTAACCATGAATCACAATACCATTATTTTGAAGACCACAAGTACATATTTTTCGCGTTTAGGTGAATACCTTATGATTTTATACATTCCAAAACCTGTTTTATTTTCAAATTATGATCATCAGTTTTACTATGAACAAATATATCATCTAAATATGTAACACTCCGTTAATTCCAACAAAACTTCCTCAATTTTTTTCTCGGAAATTGAAAAATAACTGATATTCCAAATGACAGTCTACACTGTAAAAAAAGGGTCGATCTACTAAAAAAATTTTAGTGATCTTTGTAATTACTAAAAAATTTTTAGTAATCTTACTCGGTTACAAGGAATCGGTAAGAATTACTACAAAAAAGCTAGCAACGAATAGAGTTAATAGTTTTACATTTTTAAAAGCTATTACTAAAACTCACTTAGTGTGGCCGTGATAGCCTAGTGGTCATAGCACCGAACTCCAGGCTGAAAGTACCCGGGTTCGATGCTGGACGCCACCAAATATGTACCGAATGCATGCAATGTAAGTACTCGTTAAATAAAGGGAATATGAAAATCCTGTTGTAGCAGTTACCATGGGTAATGATCTCTGGGCTTTCCCTCCCCTTTAGAAACATGTCAGAATAGAGCAGGTAGCAATGTTTGGTGCTGCCATCCATTGCAGCTTCGCCGAAAATCTTCCGCTTCAGAAGTCTGTCTTTTTACACGATTGGATGCAGCTCGAAGGAAGCTCCTGCTCTTCTGGCACACGTAACAGTTACTAAAAATAATTTTGGTGCTATTACTAAAATTTGCTTGGTGGCTCATACTAAAAAGTTTTAAGTTAGTTATACAAAAAATTCTTTTGTTCAGTTTACAAAAAAAAAAATGTTTGTTTCACTTGCAAAAAAAAAGTTTGTAATGGTTACTAAAAAATGCTGTGGAATACAAATTTACTAAAAAATTTTTAGTAACCTCTTGAATTTTTCTTACAGTGTAGTTACCCTAAAAATACCTTTTATTATATTCGAAGTTCAAATTTTAGAAGTAGGTTTATCTGTAGGAAGTTGTAAGTAGGATCCGATTTTTAAAAAATTGAACCACCTGTCTTAGTAGCTAAAAGTTCCTTAAGGATTCTCAACTGCTCCGCTGAACAAGCGCAAAACGTTTTGACACACTTACAAATTCCTTTTTTAACATAGAGATATAAAATTGGAAAGCCTGACTATGGAAGCAATTTTGAATAGAACTTTTTTTTCCATTTTATGATCATTAAATTACCTGCCCTGTTCTATGCTATTTCGATCACGTGATCACCCTTTTTTCTCCTACTTTTCGACCGGTTTTTCTGCATTCGTCGGGGAATGTGCTCGAAAACATCAACTTTGAAGGCTTGTTATGAAATATCTAATGCGTTTTTTAAAAAACAGAAAATTGAGTGCAATTATACAGTTTCTGAATAACAACACGTGCTATTTTCATGCATTTCCGAACAAAAATAAATTAAAGCATATGTCACAAAGTTGCCTTTTTTGATTTAAGAATGCTCTTAACGGTAGGAACCGGGTAGTTAAATCGTTTCACATTGCTGAGATAATCCCCATACAAATAAATGTTACCATCTTTTTTGACAACTGGAACAACAAGGGTAGTCCAATCCGAATAAGAAATTGATTCGAGAATTCCTTTGTTATACTTTCAATTTCTTTAATTATTTTAATTTTTAAAGCGAAAGGTGCAATAGGAGCTTTAAGATATTTATGAGTATAATTTTCATATATCTGAATTGAAATGGGGTATTCTTTAGAATTTACCTAAGTTTCAGTGACACCATCATTGAATCCTAATAAAATAAAATTTAAAATTAGAGCATAAATTTTATGATCATTAGAATCACTAGCATCATTATATTTTTCAAAGCATCAAATCAACTACGATCAATTATTTATTTACCCTTAACCTCATTAACTAATAAAGGCAAATTAACATCTTGGGAATTATATTGCACATTTACGTCAAAATAACCATTTGCGTTTAATCTTTCGGAAATCCAAGCTCTAAGATATTGATCTAAAATCGGCAGTAAAGAAAGGGGATTTATTGGCCATAAGGTAGCTTAAGTGCTGGAACTAATTGTAGAATATAGAGAACCAGAGTCTAACCTTATTTTAAAGTTGATGTCATTTAGTTTCATATTTATATAGTTAGGTGGGCAATCACTCATGGAACTTCAGTATTCATTATAATATGTATTTATTTAAAGAATTATATTATTTAAACAATCATAATAATTCGCAATAACTGATTTACCTCAATCTATACCGTGAACTTTAGAATTATTGTTCACTATTTCCTTCTTCAAGTTTTTCGAATTATACATCTTGGTTGTATTACCGATTTTATAGCAATAATTATAAGTATTTTTTTTAATTTATAGTTCCCTAAAAGATGGTGTCTCCTAAACTTGCAATGGTGGTCAAAAATGTCCGGCCAGCAAGCTAGTTTAGCTAAAGTGTAAGTATACACACATGAAGAGGAATCTCCCAGTGATACTTGTGCATTTTATTGACATAATAGATGGGAACTTATTAATGTAATAATAAATAAATATCAATAATTGTAATTGAAAAATTAGGCGTAAAGAAAAACGCCTGATCTCAAAATTTTCCGACCACTGTGACAAGTATCGAAAAAAATGGTGTTATAATGAAAAAATAACAGTGAATAACAACATTTATAATTAGTATTTTGTCTCCACACATTTAATCCCTTGAAGGGCACCGGTATATTATATATACCACTTAATTTTAATTCCCTTATGCCACATTGGCACCGGAATTTCAGTATTAAGATTTGTTTTTTACTATGTATGCAAAAAACAGCTTTTACTTTCTATCATATAAATTTGTTTGTGAATCCCGGTGTCAATCAATCATTTGAGCACGTAAGGAGGAACGTCAGTGCTTATCCCCTCAAGGGGTTAATAATAAGCATTGCGGCGCAGCAACGAGGCATTGATTTAATCAACGGTTAAATATCGTCTATGGTGATTTTTTCCACACTTCTCGCAATCTTTTAGAAATGTCTGCTGAATTGGGATATTTATAGTTCCACACACGTTTACCAAGTTCTTTCCAAAGATTTTCTACTGGATTCATATCAAGCGTTTGAGCTCAAATTTCAAAAATGAAATATTTTTGTGCTAAAGCCATTGCCTGATGAGCTTGCATATATTATTATGTTATCATGTATTATGTAGAACATGCATTATTACGATGTCATGTTGAAACAAATAATTGTGTTTGCAATTTTTCCTACGATTAGTTACCAAATGACCTTGCAAGATATCGTTATATAGCCATCTTTATATATATTTTAAAATATCGTTCACAGTAGATTTTTCGATCGATAACTTTGCCGCAATCTCACGAGTGGATTAAACCTTTAGCAACTATCTAATCGCTCATTTAAGAACAATAATTGTTGAACTTTTCATTTTTGAATTTCACCTACGATGTTCACGTTGATTACTTCACATACATGGCCAAAAAAAACCCTTTACTAATAGAAAAAAAAAATAAGAAATAACGAATGGTCGGAAATTTTTCCACACGCGAATTTCGAATTCCTCCCCTTTGTATCAACTGTCTTCAGTATACAATCGAAATGATCACGTCCAAAGGTCATTTACATATATCTAACTTATGGAGCAAATGCGCTTCTACTTCGTTTAAATCTTCTGGTGAACAAATCAAAAAGACTAACTACCCAGAATCTTTTCATCGCTACTGTATGACGAGGTTTTTAGTTTTGAATATCTGGCTTCAAATTTAAACATACGAGGGAGAGTCTGAAAATAAGTTTCCCTTGATGACTGTGGATAGAGATGTGTATGAAAGATAGAACATATAAAGAAACATTAAAGATAAGACGTAACTTTACTTTTCTACATAAGTGCCAAGTGAATTGAGACAATTGCCATATCCTTTTATAAGCTTCAAAAAGACCTCCAGGAAAAACTCTTTGGATACGATGGCTTGCTGATGCCTCTCTGTAGAAGTCTATGGGCCAGATCTGATGTCGAAACAAAAGCTGCGGAGATAGTGTCGCAATTCACTGAGGGGCATCATCAAGTGTTGGACAGACCGAGACCTGGACGGACGTGCCCGGCCACTACAAACGAAAGCCATGCTTGACAACTACTTTCGAAGCATTGCCGAAATCATACAAGAGGTTCAACGCTTTTTTCGCATGCAAAGCCCTGATTTTTTTCTGGAGGTCTATTAGAAGCTTATAAAGGAGTATGGAAAATGTCTCAACTCACTTGGCACTTATGTAAAAAAGTAAAGTTATGTCTTATCTTTAATGTTTCATCACATGTTATGTCTCTCATACATACTGTTGTCCACAGTCGCCAGGGGAAACTTATTTTCGGTCTCTCCCCTCGTAAGTTCTGCACTTTCACTTTTTTTATTTATGTTATATACTTTTTTGGATTAAAGAGTCACACGGGTTAAGATCCGGAGAACTAAGTGGTCAGGCTGTCAGAAATGCATGACGGATTGCTTTGTCATTATTGATTGCTGTAGAAGAAATAACTTTATCTCCGTTTTTATCCCCCTTTTACACTCAGAGCATGGTTGAAAATCATGAGTTCAAATTAAAGCTCTGTGATTATTAAATGAAATTACAGTTACAAAAGAGATTAAACTTATTTACTTTTTTCATTAGAACAATAGAAATTAAACGGAAAAAGTTTATTTCCCACGATTTTTTCTGTTATTATTATTGTTGTTGTTGTCTTTTTTCCATATTTTGTAGTACAATGACATCTATCAGCGCTGTAAATTTTTCAAGTGAATGAAAAAATTTCGGGCCAGGATTCGAACCAGAGATATATTGGCTGAAACCACCAATGTTCTTGCGATTGAGCCATCCCGGACGAATACTGGAGGATTATTTCAGCCAAGTAACCTTAACGATCACAGAATCTGGTCTGATACTTTGGATCAGCTCAATAGAATAAATTAAGGTTAATAGTATATGGAACTGCAGAAAACGCTGCATACGAAATTATATTAGATTAATTTGTAACACGAATATTCAATCGGTAAATTAAATTTTTAATTTACAAATTAAATAATCATATTACAAATTAATCTACTCTATCAGTGTTTCTGGGATTTTTTTGCGTAATCTGTTTCTCAATGTCTTAAATGGTATGCACACAAAATTTGCAGTCTTTACATTAATTAGCACGATTTATAAGGATGTCAGAGTAAGCTACCCCGTATCAGTTAAATAACAATTTTACAATGCATATTAGATTTTAAAAATCTTATATATCACATAAAATCAGGGATAATTGCTAAAATTTTATTTATTTTTTACTATCAAAATAAATTTACAGCTACATATAATTGTTTTTAAAGTCACTAAAACTGTAAATATAAGTACTTAAATATATACTTAATTTTTCATCATTCTAGTTTATTTTTATGCTTATAAAAATTAGCTTTTTTTTTGTTATGAAATTTTTATTACTTAGAATAGTGAAAATTATATCATATTTTATATTTATTGTAATGACCCAATCATACAGATTTTAAAATCATAATAAATGTTTACATTAAATATTAACTTATTGACATTACGTAAGAAATCATGTTAATGATTAAATTATAAGTATATGATAAATACCTCCATAATGTTTATATATAATGGCCCATTTATTGGATAAGAAACACTCTGTTTCTATAAATAAACTTTCGAATATAATTTTATAAAATATTCATTGAGTCTAGAGCAATTAGTCAGCATTTCACTAAGGATAGTTACGTGTTGTTAGTATTGACTGAAATGCAATCTATATTTGAATAAATTATATAAGGTATCTCAATACCCGTTCGGTGATTAGAAATTGTGTTACGGATCCAGAATGTACACTATGATTTATTCGAAGATCGCATTGTCAGCTAACGAGAATTCTTGATCGATAAAATACAAGTGGGGATTCTTGAATAATATAAGACATAAAAACTATTAATTATTCCTAATATTATTTTTGTCCCAGTTTTCAAATGAATATATTTTTTTTCACTGAAGTGAAAAATGTCCGTATTTCTATGCTGATTTCATACTCAAAAAGTTTTATCCGATACAGTTTCTTATCTGTAAGATCCTTAACCGTGTAATCCTTTACTGTAAGGCAATCAAGCGAAATCTGGAAGCTAGCTTGCGGACAAAAAATGTCATCTGCCCAAATTCAAGAACAGTTACAATTACAATCTACAAGCCGAAATGTAAGAAATGTTTTAGGCAACAATCCCATTGTTCATTTTAAAAAACTTAAACAAAACCCCCCTCTTTATTTGCACCACAAAAATGCTCGCTTAGACTTTGCGCGAAAATGTCTAACCAAAGACACAAATTGGAGATGCTGTCTTTTCTAATGAAAATAAATTTAATTTCGATGGACCCGACGGCTATAAATTTATTATATATTTTTTGGCATGATGTACGATAGGAACCTCATATTTTTTCAAAGCGTCAATTTGGAGGTTACTTGGTAATGGTTTGGGCTGACTGTGGAACTATTCCAATTGTTTTCATGCATAACAAAAGGAATTGAGCTATGTATCAAGATGAGTTATGAGATAATTTATTACCCAATACTTCTCTTATAACTTCAGGAAACTGTACATTTCAGCAAGACAAAGCTTCCGTGCATGTTTCGAAGTTAACTAAATCTTGACTGGAAACTATTCGGGCGAAATGCTTTCAGTGGCCACCTCGTTGTTCCGATCTAAATGTAATTGAAAATGTTTGGGGAATTTTAGCCCGAAATGTTTACAAAAATAAATGATAATTATATTCAAAGTTATATTTAATGAATGCTATTAAAAACTGCTGGAACAATATTGAAGCAAGTACTTTGTGCAGGCTGATAGATTTAATGAACAAGATACTAGTCAAAGTCATCGAAAAAAAGGATCTCACATCGATTGCACTGGTTTACCTGATTTATATACTATACTATCTTTAAACATCTTAAGATAATAAACAGTACTCAGTAAATAATCGAGGTGGGCGAATTTTTACACACAAACATATTTAATAAAACTGACGGCACTACAGACGACATATACACATATTGTAAACACAGAACAACAATCTGGAACGTAGATACATTATGTTCCTTACATAATTCCATGGAATAGACAAGGGGCGCCATCTACAGTGTTGCCTGAAAAGTAAAAGTATAAAATACCACAGCTCTTCCCCACTTAGTAATGAAGTCGGTCAGGAGCTCTTCGATGTCTTCTGGACCTTCTAAGTACCTGTGGAGAAGAAGAAGAATTAGTTTTTACATGTTCAGGAGCATCAACTGTAGCACTAGTAGGAACCGACGGTTTTTGGTGAATATTATCAGAGTTAGCTGAATTAGAACTCGAAGAATCAGGATTATGAAAGTCAGTTGGAGTAGGATCTGGAGCAACTGGAACATGAGGGTCAACTGGTGGCGGATCTGTGAAACTTGACTGTAAGGGTGGAAAATCATCTTGCTTCACACTTGCATTTTCACTTCTAAAATTTTCTGTAACATTTTCTTCTGAATTTGGATCATTGGTTAAAGAAATATCTTCTCCTACATTAGTTATTTGATCCACATGCCTTTTCCAAATATTCGAACCAACTTGAACTCTGTAATGTAATTTTCCTTCTCTTGCTACAATTCGACCAATTTTCCATTTGGCTTCTGGAGTATAATTTCTTACAGCTACTTTCTGGTTGACTTCAAATTCCTTTACTTTAACTTTAGATTTCCTTGCAGTTTGCTTTTCATGAACAAAATTTGCAACATTCGGCACGATCAAATCTATGTTTGTTCTTATGTGACGCTTTAGAAATAAAGATGCAGGACTTTCCCCCGTTGTAACATGTGGCATCTTCCTGTACTGCATAAGAAAGTTATTCAGCTTCATTTGTAAAGTACCTGGTTCAGACGCTAAGGCTTTTAATCCACGTTTGACCGTTTGCACATATCTCTCAGCCTGTCCATTTGTAGATGGATGGTACGGTGCACTAAACTTATGTTTTACACCATGACTTTTTAAGAATATTTCAAATTCTTCAGATGTAAACTGCCTAGCATTATCTGATACCAAAGAAATAGGAAAACCGTATCGTGCAAAGAGAGAAGAAAGACAAATAATTGTATTTCCTGAAGTTGTACTAGGAACTATAAATACTTCTGGCCATTTACTATAAGCATCAACCACTAACAAAAGCATTTTACCGTTAACAGGGCCAAAATAATCAATATGAATTCTCTGCCATGGAGCAGTAGGCCATTCCCAATGATGTGTATCAACTTTGGGAGGGTTATTTTTCAAATTTACACAAATAGAGCAATTTCTTGCAATATCTTCAATATCATGGTCTATTCCTGGCCACCATACAAAACTACGGGCTAAAGATTTCATTTTCACTATACCAAAATGACCAAAATGTAATTCCTTTAATATTTGTTGTCGATGGATTTCTGGGATAACTACCCTACAACCTTTTAAAATACAACCATGCTGAAGAGTAAATTCTTCTTGTTTACCACCAAAAAGTAAATTCTTAGGAATTTCTGAACCAGAAATGAGATGATGAAAAATTTGACGTAAAAGAGGATCAGTTTTTGTAGCTGAAGCAATAGATTTAGCATTTAAAGGTAAAACAGAAAGTTGATTTATTTGAATGATTTCCGATTCATCAAGTCCCTCATTTGAATTATATTCGTGGGGTAAATCTTCACTACGTAATGGAAGACGTGAGAGTGCATCGACATTACCGTGTTCAGTAGTTTTCTTATAGCGAATGTCATACTGGAACGTTTGTAAATATATGGCATATCTTTGCATTCTAGCAGCTGATAAAACAGGAATACTTTTAGAAGGTGAAAAAATTGAAACTAATGGTTTACTATCAGTAAACAAAGTGAATCTGTTACCGTACAAATATTGAAAAAATTTCTTAACACCAAATATTATTGCTAATGCCTCCTTATCTACTTGACTATACCGTTTTTCGGCATTATTCAAGGTTCTGGATACAAATCCAATAGGCTTTTCAGTCTTGTCTGGCATCACATGCGAAAGAACTGCAGAGATACCATATGGAGAAGCATCCGTAGCTAAGATTAAAGGTAATTTCGGATTGAAATGCGTCAGCACTCTGTCCGAAGTAATTTCTCTTTTTATTTTTTTAAACGCTTGATCACATTTGTAAGACCAGTTGAATTTCACATTCTTTTTAAGCAAATTATTCAAAGGATGTGCAATTGTCGATAAATTCGGTACAAATTTTGCATAATAATTTACAAGACCAAGAAATGCTTTTACCTGGGAAACATTTTCTGGCTTAGGGGCATTTACAATTGCTTCTATTTTATCTGGTGTTTTATGAATACCATGTTTATCCACTTTATACCCACAATAAGTAATTTCATCTGCCATGAAGAATGATTTTTCCTTATTTATCCGAATATTATAATTTCTCAACCTTTCTAATACTTGCTTTAACCTTTGCAAATGAATTTCGTCCGTTTCCCCAGTTATTCCTATATCATCAATAAAAATTGTAATTCCCTCAATTCCACTTAAAATTTGTTCGATTTTTCTTTGCCATATAGCAGGAGAACTACTAAGACCCATTGGTAATTTAAGAAACTGAAATAATCCTTTAGGTGTATTAATGGTTAATAATTCCTGGGATTCCTCATCAACGGGCAATTGGAGGTATGCTTGATTTAAATCAATTTTTGTAAAATGAACATCACCACTTAAAGTAGCTAACATATCCTCTTTTTAGGCAAGGGATATTTTTCTACTTTCAGATATTTATTTAATGTGACTTTAAAGTCTCCGCATAAGCGTATTTTACCATTAGATTTTACCACTGGAACAATCGGGGTTGCCCACTTGCTATTTGTAACTGGTTTAATTATACCTGCTTCTTCTAATCTTTGTAATTCCTCATTGACTGCAGCAGGTAGTGCATAAATAACAGTCCTAGCTTTACAAAATATGGGTGTAGCATCCTTTTCAAGGTAAAGCTCTGCCTTTAACCCTTTAATTTCCCCTACTTTATCAGAAAACAAATCAGAAAAATCATTTAACAATTCTTGTAATTTATCAGAATAATTTACAGTCTCATTAACATAAACAGATCTTAAATTATGTGGAAAAATATCGAATGCAGAGGCCCAATCGCGGCCAAATAATAATGGAAAAGTATCTTCTTTTATCAAATATAATTTTAACTTTTCTGTTTTATTTTCATAAGTAACATTTATTTCAACATAACCTACAGGTTTAAAAATTTCACCAGTTGCAGTTTTTAACTGAACATCTGGGGGGAATATTTTATAATCAGGAAAAATTCTGCGAAATCTTTTTAAAGGAACAGCTGAAATTCCCGAACCGGTGTCCAATTCCATATCTGCTCTGGCTTTATTTTCAATTAACACAGATAATTTAATAGGATTTGCACCTGTATTTTTTATAGTTAATACATTTACTGTATCTACCGAATTTACGTGTTTTTGGAAAGTTTTACTTCGACATACTTTTCCAATGTGGCCTTTTTTCTTACAAATTTTACAAGTAGCATTAATAAATCTACATGAATTGGCTAGATGAGAAGTATTTCCACAACTATAACATTTTAATTTACTTTTATTTGCTTCAGGAATTGTATTATTTACATGATTGTTGACATTTGACTTCTGACAATCGTTAGAAAATTTCTTTGGGTGTACAATCTTTGAATTTGAAATTTTATTAATACTGAAATTTTTATTTTTAATTTCAGAAATTTCAATATCTACATTGTGTAAGGATAACGCTTTTTCAACTGCTTTCTCAAAAGTTAAATCCTCTACTTGCGTAATCAATTTATTTTGAATGCTTTCGCTTTTCAAACCGCGTAAAAATTGTTCCAATAAATTTTCATTTAATGTATCACCCGTAAAACAACAAAAAGTTGTATTTTTCTTTAATCTAGCAGCAAAATCTTGAACTGATTCCGACTCATTTTGGTAACACTTACGAAATTTTATTCTTTCAATAAATTTGTTGGGGGCGGGGCTTAGATGCTTTATCAATATGTCAACAATATCAGAATATTTTAATGTTTCACATTGTTTCGGGAAACATAAATTACTTAGTAAATTATAAAGCTTAGGACCCATGCAAGATAAAAGGGCCGCAACTTTTTTTTCCTCTTTTAATTCATTCAGAATAAAATTCTGCTCCAGGCGTTTAATATAAGCCTGAAATGTTTCGACTTTATCATCAAATTCTTTAAATGAGAACATCGTATTTTTTATGCAACAAGACAGGAAAAAAAAAGTACTTTAAAATTCAATGTACTTACCACCCCCTTGTTTTATAGATGCTGATATATTCTGGAAAGCTGCTGTTACCTTGAATAGTCGTCGAACTCAAAAACGAAAGAAGGAGCCATTTCTATTTGGCGCGCCGTTATTCCTTTAAAATTTTTACGGTAGAAAATTTTAACATCTCGTCGCCATTATACTGTCTTTAAACATCTTAAGATAATAAACAGTACTCAGTAAATAATCGAGGTGGGCGAATTTTTACACACAAACATATTTAATAAAACTGACGGCACTACAGACGACATATACACATATTGTAAACACAGAACAACAATCTGGAACGTAGATACATTATGTTCCTTACATAATTCCATGGAATAGACAAGGGGCGCCATCTACAGTGTTGCCTGAAAAGTAAAAGTATAAAATACCACATATACCTTCGCCAAAATGTGTATTTTTGCATCGATACTAGTGCACTGAATACGGAAAATTGGTGTAAAAAATCTATCACGTCTACTTTTAAAATATTTATTAAATACTTAAAAGAATAATAAGAAGAAATATAAAAATAAAAAAAAGTAGAAATGATTAATTTTACTCTTCTTTTAATAATTTTCTTCATCTGTTTCTCTTAAAATAGATCAGCAGTAGTGCTCTAATATACTTTTGTTCCAAAAATATTTATGTCAGCCTTAAAAAAATTTAAGGTCTT
The DNA here is from genome assembly GCA_964019185.1 of Maratus speculifer. NCBI lineage: Eukaryota > Metazoa > Arthropoda > Arachnida > Araneae > Salticidae > Maratus > Maratus speculifer. Next base: position 84,904,403 of record OZ025290.1, read on the forward strand.
GGTGAAAATGCTTGCCCTGCTCGTCACTCACGGTGCTCAAATTTTCAGAGGAAAATTCCAGGTGTAAATGGAGAAAATGTATCTTCAGAGACAATTTCACACCCATTGCATGATAGTTTTATAATAAAACAGCAATATTTTTTATCATAATTTTCTTCTTTATAGTTTCCTGAAAATCCATAAACGCATAAACAACTGTTTTTGCTCCATGGATATTGTGAGACAAAGGCTTTGTCCTTCTGCTCCATTACCCAATGCGCCCCCTTCTCCCTTGCAAAATTTTCGCTGTTTTTTTTTTTTTTTTCTTTATTTTAACTTTAAAGTTTATGATTTACAAAAAATTTACGTGTTGCTAAAAAAGAAAAAAAAAGTGAATTTTGGATTTAGTGGTACAGAATACATAAGAATCAATTATCAAAAACTAAAAAACATGACATAATCCAAGTTTTGGAGGCTAGTGTAATCTAAAGTGTTAATTTTCATCATTTTATTTAACAAAAAAAATTTTTCTTTTTTCTTTTTTCTTTTATGTTCATTACAAATTGTATATTTGCATTAATATAAAAGAATAATTAAATATTTAAAATTTATATTGCTTTGTTAATTTTATCTCAACCAATAATTTAATGTACCTGGCAAAAAAAAATTTCTATTAAATTTATGAATGATACATAATTTGCAACAAAAAATATGCTCCAACTTTACACAACTATTATACGTCAATTTTATTCGTCAAAGTATGACTGGACTTTTTTTTTTATTTTACTTGTCAGTATACCAGGAACTAATACAACTTATAGGACCTAGGAACCATATAAAAGTTTTAATTTGGCAATTTTTAATGAATGCTTTTATTGACACAAATCGCTTATAAAATTGTATTACCTCATTTAATACATTTTTGTAACTGGAACTATATGTCTTTGACTAATGGTTTGGAATTAGCCATTCAACACCGTTGCGAGCGGACACTCTGTATAGAGAAAAGTATTAAATGTGACGTGATAGATTTTTTTCAAAGTAAGATGTAGTATAATAAGAAAATACTTGTTCATCAAAAGTATATAAAAAATGTTTAAATTTGTAGACCAGTGTATTGATGTATTAAATGTATTGGCTTCATAATTGCTTTCAACTTTGTTTGTAAAGAAAGTCTATTCACGAATTATTAATGAAGTTATTAATAAATTTAATTTTTTCTTTTCTTCCTTGTAGCATATAATATATATGTATGAAATGTCATAAATGTTCAATCTTTTGTTTTTTAGCTACATCATATGTCCAAGTGGCTTTATAATTTTTTCCACTACGGAATATCACGTTCACAGCAAGGATTTCTTAGCAATATATTTCTATATTTCTGGTGTTTCTATAGATTGCAACTTATTATAATGTTGCATAAATTACGCAAGCTATCCTAAAATCTATAAACTTACAAGATTCTGCATTAAAGAGCAATCGTATGTATACTTTATGAAGGCTTTTCAAAGGCTTTTGCCTATTCATAGTAATTTGGCTAAAAAAAATCTCTAGTCAAATGAAAATAATGTTAGAAACATTTCGTCGTGATTCTAAAATCGCTTTTTAAATTACCTAACATATCCTCCTTTTTAATTTAGGGTGAATGCTCCAATATTTTGTAATTGTTTCTAGAACAGTTAATGATTTAAACTTAACTATCGATTGTAGAAACTAAAAAGACAAATATAATATACATGTTTTGCAAAGTTGAAAAAAAAATCTTGTACAATTTATTTGCAGATAGTCTTATGAACAAAACCCGAGTTGAATCGGGATTCGAAAATAGCATATTAATGCATTTTTCTGATTTTTCAGAAGACAAACTTTTCTCATAATTTATTCATTTCAAAACAGGATGATCAAAGTAATATTATCGCATTCCTTTTAATTTACATGAACATAGACTGTTTCTTTTCAATGCATTTCAGTATTATAATAGAGTAAAATGATTTTATTGAACAAACAGTTTTCAAATTGCAATATTTTATTTGAATGATGCTGACATTAAGAATAACAAACATCTGCATACTCTAAAACCTTTATCTGTTATTACTTTCTTAGATATGCTATTGATAAAAACAATGTTTTGGTATACGCTTAATAGTATTTCTCAAAATACATTCCAAATTTCTTAAGAATTCTTCAACAAAAGATACTATTCATCCGTAAAATTTTAAAAAGAATGACTATAAACTATTCATATTCTATCATTTGTTGTTCATTTAAATTAAGCATAAAATAAATTATCTTGATATTTTCATACTTTGCTTGTGAAAAAGAAAGTTATAAATGTATTCGCATTTTTAAAAAGAAACAATAAAGTGTTTTTGTAAAATTTTAAATCAATTTATTTCCAAACACTTTACTGTAAAATATTATAAAGTAGATGATGATTGAATATGATGGAAAATAACTTCAATTTTAAAATATTAAAGACTAGAAGATAGCCCGTCAAAATGACGTGTTTGCATTTTTAAAAGAATGATAAAAAATATACCATCTGTGGTCAATCATAGCCACTTTAAGCTTAAATAATTTTGAAAAATATAGCAATTAAACATGAGGAGGAAAAATCTTAAAAAAAAAGAAAGAAAGAAAAGAAAAGAAAAATTTAAAAGAAAGTTGCATTCAAAACTGTAACAAAACTATCTGGTGGATGGGATGGAATTGTAATGAACAAATGGTAAATACATAAATTTTAAAAGAATAAAGTAAGGCAAAAAAAAAAAGCAGTTATAAAAGAATATATTGTGAAACTACAGCCAAAAAATATATAAAGTTACTGAGAGAAAATAATAAAAATATTCAAAATGTATAAAAACTTTTGTTCTTGTAATCAGAGTTGCTCGTATCCATAGCAAGTAAAACAAAAAAACAACAACAACAAACAAAAAAATAGGGTATGATAAAATATTTCCCTTAGTATAGGCTTTTAAAGTTTTAATCTTCATTTATGGCTGCAACTTGTAAATTTTCCGTCATGCGGATGTTCAGCTCTGAAATTTTTGGAACCAAAAAACGGGCAAACAACGTCCATCGATCCGCAATAATGTTCTTCGTCTTCAATATATTCAGGGATTTGAAACTTCCGAGCACGATGGACTTCTGCCTCTCTTTCGCTTCGAACTTGTGATGAGGGAATTTGCCGCATGAATTTTATCCCGCGCAGCGGGACCATTTTTGGATTGTTGTAAGAAATCTGGACTGTTGTAGGACTTACAACAAGCTAAATCAAGCTAAAAACTCAGGCTAAAAGATAGTTGTCAGTCTATTGATTCCAAATTAACAGATTCTCGTATAGATGGCAGGACCATCGAATTTATTTTTAGCTTGTTGTCAGTCAAAATCTAGCCTGGTTTTAGCTTGAAAAAACGGTCATACTGCCCGCGACTCCTGGCTTTGCCGTGCTAACCACCTTTTTTGAAGTTCATTATTCAAGCGTCGTCGTCTTGCAATGGGACTTTCGTCTTCGCACATTGCATTTAAAAAAATTATAATGATGTAAAACTTCAATTTGTTAGCCAAAACGTAAAAGAAAACACTTTATACGATCGAAAAGAAACTTCAACACAGTGAAGAGTAAATATCCACACGTGAAACGTGATGTGACAAAGGAGTCATTCTCAAGAATCATTCACGGCAGAAAAAAAAATTAAAGCAACCCGAATATAAAAAAAATTAACAATATTACATTAAAACGCACCTTCGCTTTCCTTAAATAAACAGTTTTAATTAAATACTGTTTTTGAAATCCTGAAAAGATTTCAAAGTGCATTAAAATGTAATGACGTCATTTACAGCTCCTACTGTAAATCTGACCAATGAGAACGCTCCATTACGATTGAGGAACGTTTTCATTGGTCAGGAAATCGATAGCCTTTAAATTGGAGGTAACTTTTCACAATATTTTTTATAGGTTTGAAATTTGTCATTTTTGAATGGCAACAGCATTAACTTTCTTAGATCGTCTATCTCGTAATTGCTGGTTGTTTTATTTAGAACTTAAACATTATAATTAGGTAGTTTTTGTAGGTATAAATAGATTGTTTTTGTAGGTTTTAAAGAAAATGAGTGATGAATAAATCTTTTATAAGTATATTTCCATAAGTTGAACGGTTAAAATATTTGTGAACGGCTCGGAATACTTAAGACTAACGTGAACGCCGAATCGCAATAAGTTTCTTTTTCTCGTGGATCGGTGAATCCCGGAAACGTTACACACGGAGAGGTTTTATATATATAATTCTTTTTATCTTTGCTAAATTCCTTTAAATCTATCTTTTTCAACCGTTGTATGTGGATGTAAAAGTTTTTAGTAAGAGCATTCTGGGTTTGTTACTATAATTCGTGTGAAATATTGTTTTTTAAATTTTATTTAGTCGATATTAAAATTTCGTTTTATTTTCAATCTTCTTTATTAATCAGAAACGGAATTTTAATAATCCTTTTATATTTACCGTAAAAATTATGAATGAGTATATTTACAAGGTAATTCATTAAAAGAATCTTGTATAAAACGAAATGCATCTAGTAAATATAAAATAATAATAATACTAGCAAAAGCCATGCTTTGTTTGGATTCGCGAAGCATTATTTCATTAGTTATTTATTGGAAAAAAACCTTTTATTTTATATTATTTGGTACTACTTGATTATCCTGTCGACCAAATAGGTACGGCCAAACTAAAAGATTAAATGCTATTGATGATGGTAAAAAATATCACATTCACATAACATTAAACTCGTATCACGTGTTCGTTATGCCATCAAGTTATTTTTATTATGAAGTTTTATTTGTATTCTTAGTAATGTTTCATTAATTTATTTGTTCTTTCGTTATTCAAAATAAAAATTATGTCAATTTGTTTAATTTGACCAATTATTTGGCGATTTGTATAATTTGGCGAAATTGATTGACGGGATAATCAAGTAGTACCTTAATTCGACTTTATATTTGGATTTTTATTAATGTTTTACTAATTTATTTGATTTTTCGTTATTTAATAAAAGCGTCAATTTGTGCAATTGTGCTAATAGTTTGGCTATTTGTATTATTTGACGAAATTGGTCGACGGGATAACCAAATAGTACCCGAATTAAAAATCACTTGATGAGAACAATCACGTTTATTATGTTTAATGTCATGCAATGTGACATTTATGATAATCCATTATTGGCATTTAATCCTGAAATTTGGCATTATATTTTTGGTCGACGGCGTAATCAAGTAGAACCCAAAAATGCATTGTGTTATAGTGTCTATGGAATGAGGTGATAAAGTACAAAATCCTATAATATCTTGATGAAAATTAATAATTTGCCCACTGTATTCAAGCTGACCACCTTTAATGCGATAAACAGTAATAACTGGACGAACTTGGGCAATTAATTTCTCCTCGACGAAAGTTAAGTACTTTAATATTTAGGGATGTGGACCAGGATCCATATTATTAGCTAAAGAAAAAATATTTAGTTCATTATTTACTGTACATTTATGGCAAGTCTTTTGAGATCCGTCAGAGTGAATGCCAAGCCAACGATAATGAAAAATTTTACAAAAATTTTATTTAAAATTTTTTTGTGCATCTTTGAAATTTAAAGCATTTTTCCGAGCACATGCATTTTCTATCAGAAGAGATTTGTCATATCATCCTTTTGGCACAGATGTCATATACGCACTACATTGGAGCTATTTTTTTTCAGACTCCAATGTCATATATGCCAAATTGGCGTCGGAAAAATCGCGCCGATATGGTGTGTATATGACATCTATGCCGTCGTTTTTTACGCTGGTATCTAACCTCTTGCCTTAAAGCTATATCATATTCGCATTCTTTTCATCCAGTAAGTATATGTTTCCTTGGCACTTTTTATAATAGAACTAATACATTCTATAAATTGTTTTTAAACGGCAAACTATTTAAAAATAGTACTACATATACCAAAATAATAATATATATGTTTCATTTGGTTCAATTTTCAATCTTCGAATTCAAATAACTCTTTACATAATGAATTTAACAATTAATTTTATTTGTTTACAATTTTTTTGTTGCCACTTTACGAAAAAATAAATAAATAAATAAAACACAATATAATTCTTATATGCGTAAGTGACATCAGCGTAAATGATTTTGTCGGACTAAAGAAAATACATTTTATTTATTTAATTAATCATGATTCTATCTACAATTGTTAACTCTATGAATTATTTATTGTTCTGAAAATATGCATGCTTTATTTCTTATTTCTAAAAATGCGTCCGTAATGGAAAAACATGTAAAATAAATTAATTAAAAAATAATTTTTTAAAATGTTATTCTGTAAAAAAAATTATATTGTGCAAATCTACAAATCATAATTTATATTTGTGTTTAATTTCAAATAAAAATACTGAATAGTTTTTTGTAAAGCGTACGACAAAATGTAATTTGAGTGGGCTAGTAGAGGATTCGCTTCGCTCATCCTAATTAATACTTAATTAAATAGTCATAAGTGTTGTCGTATTAATATAATTTCACATTATACGGTTCAAAATCGATGTTAACGACTAGTGTACAAATTAGCTCTAAAATCACCATAGTTAACTATTTTTTAGTAGATTTGCAATCTTAAATTTCTCGCTTTTACCTAAAACTGCTGGTGAGATATGGTGAAATGTCCTAAAAATACGACCACCTCATTAAATCATCTTAGGTGGGAATTTCTAAAATAGATAAAATGCATGTTTAAATTTGTTTTAAAAGATTAATTATCTCAAATTCATGCCTCTATCTAAAACTGCAGCTGAGGTGTTATGAAATAACCGAAAAGTTTGGTACTTTCTGTTAATCCTTTTCGAGGAGAGCGGGGAATTTCTAAAATCGAAGAAAAATATTTATAATAATTTTTTTGGTTTGTTATCGTGAATTTCATGCTTTTACCAAATGTTGACCCTTGGATATGGCTAGTGATGAACGATTCTCGAATTTTTACGAATGGAAAAAATTATCATCGTAATAAAAACACTGCCGATACAATCATTGATTACTTCCTGGAATCTACAATCGAAATGGTCTACAATCATTTATAAAAATCATTGTTTTTACGTATTTATGAAGTGAATTTTAGTAAATACATGGAAATTAAAAACAGAGACAATTAAAAAACAACAAACCAAAGGGAGGCAATAAGGAATACACGATAGTGAAAAAGTCAAGTAATGGCGACCCTGGTTACAAAAAGTAGATAAGGCACAAATAAGTATAAACTAATAAGGGAGTTTGTGTATCAAAAGTTAGCATTTTTTGTTTATTAACAGTAAAATTGCCAAAAAAATAATAATTAAAAGCATCAATTGTGGCAAAAACAGGAACAGAAATGATGGTAAATAAGATCAATATTTTTATTGATATTTACTTTGTCATTTAAGATTATTTATGTAAATTTCCCATTATTAGAAGACGATAAACATAACCTTCAGGTGGGGCAAAATGACGGGGGAGTGGCAAGGGAAATGCATAAACGAATAAGTGGCCACAGAGCTTACCAACTATATATATATATATATATATATATATATATATATATATATATCACATGAAGGGTCTCGGCTAAATTTAAAAAAATGCTCTATCCATGTGTTCACGTGGAGAGAGGACTCTAGAGCTTTATAATATGAAGTAGTAGTCACAAAGCTTTCCAATGATATATCACTTGGGGGGTGTCGCCAAAAGTTGAAAAAGTGCACCCCCGGAAAACATCTCCCCTCACTCTCTCTGTTTAAAATTTTCATACATTATAAATAATATTGATCTTAGGGCTCCGTGAAAAATCCGATTTCAAATGATAAAAACACTACGATTTCAAAAAGTTCGAAAATTGCGCTAACACCCGGAGGGTGGGGGCAAATTGGGGAGGAAGGAAGAACTATCTACAATCTGAAAGAATGGCCCCCCTTATTAAAACATCCTTAAAAACCCTTATTAAAAAATCTCACAATTATACACTCTAAGATAAAAAATCTGTCTAAAACGGAATTTAAAACTGTTTTAAAAGCTTCCGTTTTAGAAGGTTTTACTATATAAAATAAGATATTGTATGTATCCAGCAAGTACAGCCCAGACAGCCCCCCCCCCCCCTGCTTGCGCAGACCCATTCACAATTATTTAAAAAATTTGCGTCCCCCCCCTTATTAAAAAACCCTTAAAAACCCTTATTAAAAAATCTCACAATTATACACTCTAAGATAAACACCTGTCTAAAACGGAATTTAAAACTGTTTTATAGGCTTCCGTTTTAGAAGATTTTACTATATAAAATAAGATATTGTTTGTATCCAGCAAGTACAGCCCGGACAGCCCCCCCCCCCTGCTTGCGCAGACCCATTCACAATTATTTAAAAAATTTGCGTCCCCCCCTTATTAAAACACCCTTAAAAACCCTTATTAAAAAAATCTCACAATTATACACTCTAAAGCCGCTATCAGATACACCAACATTTAGTAAGACTTTTGAGCCAACACTCTATTTCCTCCAACTTTTCGGGAAATATCCTCCCAACTTCCAGTGTAATAGCAAACTGCAATGTCTCCCAGACTTTTTTCCGCACGTTCAAAAAAATCTGGCTTAGCTTAGATTTTTCATCCAACATCGAACGTTTCAACGAATCAGAGGTAAGCGATTGATAAGAGTAGGCGATAAATGTTAACGCCTGGCACGAGTAGAAACTGGTTTTACGGCTTTTCCTCCGAATTTTTCAAAGACAGTTGCAAACCTTTGTCCCCCTTTGAATGGGAAAATGTTGGAGTTAAAATCCGCTGAAAAGTTTGTCTCTCTAAAGTCCGTGTGTCTAATAGCAGCTTTAGATAAAAAACTGTCTAAAACGGAATTTAAAACTGTTTTATAGGCTTCCGTTTTAGAAGGTTTTACTATATAAAATAAGATATTGTTTGTATCCAGCAAGTACAGCCCGGACAGCCCCCCCCCCCCTGCTTGCGCAGACCCATTCACAATTATTTAAAAAAACACCCTTAAAAACCCTTATTAAAAAAATCTCACAATTATACACTCTAAGATAAAAAAACTGTTTAAAACGGAATTTAAAACTTTTATAGGCTTCCGTTTTAGAAGGTTTTACTATATAAAATAAGATATTGTTTGTATCCAGCAAGTTCAGGTTAAAAATTCTGGGCACCCACCCGTTCAAAAAGCTGGTTACGCCTATGCAACCACAGAAGAAATAACTCTTTAATATTCGCAAATTCAATAACTGTTAGATTTTTCACCAGTTTTTCAATTCAGTTCAGTTATGTAGTTCTTTTCTGTTAGATTTTCCACCCGTTTTTGAAAAAATGTAGTTTTTTACATTACAAAAGAACATTTTATCGCTTCGTAACTGTTGTTTATTTTCAAACGTTTTGTCTGAGGATAATGTTGTTATCGTTAACGACTTTTGATTTAAAGTTTCGTTTCCTGTTTGGTTTTCATTCGCGGTTGTTGAAGAAAGAGGATAAATAAAAAATGATTTCGTCTCTTTTTTATTAAATATCAGAAAGACTGAATTTGAGATTTGTGGATTTGATTTCTGAAAGGCTCTTCTGGAGGGGGGGGGGGTTCCCTATAGGACCATTTTAGGGAGGGGGGCTGGGGGGGGGCGTTTCTCATTTTTTGATGTAATATGTCTATCGAAGGCTTATGCTTCATACATTACAAATCTAGCATAAAAAATTTTCTCCCGTTATTCTGGGTCACGTTACGGACCCATAATAGGTTGAAATTTAAATTTCTTAAACTTCTTCGAGGTTTTTTGCCATATCGGTATCAGAAAAAAATTGTGCCAACGTGATGTGTGTATGACATCTGCGCCATATAAATATTATTCAGTCTTTTTTTATTGCAGTTTTTTTATGTAAAACAATATGCATTATTTTTCATGCACAATTGCGCATTAAATGAAAATTGTAATGCAATTTTTGTAGTAGTACTTTATAATAATGAATAAAAAAAAACACATTATTTAAAAGTATTTCCTGCACAATAAAATGTTTCCTGACGATTACAAAAAAATATGTCCTGACAATTCAAAAAATAAAAACGTAATTGTCCAAATTTTCACTTCTGTCGGCACTCCAAAAATGTCACTTTTTTTAGGGGGGGGGGTGAAAATTTTGTGGAAATAAGTCTTATTTTTTATTTATGTATGGATCCATATAAAAAAGTATGAGCTAGTGAACTTTGGAACCATTTTAATACAACTCATATTCCAAATATTAAAATAATTGAGAAAAATTGTTAAAAAATTATTTTCAATTTAATCATTTTTATACTAAGTAAATGCAATTAAATTTCTTATAAATTGAATCTGGAATGTTTAGATAAGATTTTAATATTTACAAAATATAAAATACAGTACAATATATTAGGTTTACAGCTTTCTGAAAGACATAAAAATAGCAGGATAATATTTAGATGAGTTCAAAGTATTAGAATATTTTATTTTGCGCAACAATATTACCTTATTAATATGAAGTAAATGGTAGTTAATTTTTTGTAGCACCCTCTTTTGCTTTCATAATAGCGTACAATCGATCTTGCATACTATACATATCTGCTATTAAGAAAATAGTAAAAAAAACTGAGTCTGGAAAAAATTTCATTCTCTACCATCTGTCCTATCTCACAAGTTTCTTTGTCCTATCAGTTAATATTTGTTTTATGTTTTGCAGCCGCTCTAGTAGTGGCAGCACGCATTGATTTGCTGTACGAAAATTCAGTAATGCATTTCATCTCAGATTTTAAAACATCAACAGTGCTGACTGAGAAAACGCGGTATACGGAAAATGGATTTTTGAAAAATTCGTTTTCCTCTCTATGTTAAAGAAAGTTTTCTTAATATGTTTTCTTGTACTTTCTAATTTTCCTGCTTTTCGTACTTCCTATTGGATACATTATTTTATATTCAAAAATATATGTGCCTATAGATATTTTCTTTAATGTTGTTGCCCCACCAGTGGCTGAGAGATTCTGCCCTCAAAACTGGTAGACGGCAGGCGCTGGATTAGAACAAAACCCAATCGCGGTCGTCAGCCCAATCATTCGGAGTTTTCCGTGTTTTCTTCGAACTTTGGATTTCCTTGCGTAAATATGGGTTGGGTTCCCTTAGAAAGACCCCCCCTCCCTCCACGGGGGGCCCATATCCCATGTGTTGCCCGTTTGGGAGCATATTTAGCAATTGTTTATAAATTGTTTATTGTATCCTGTTACAAAAATAACAGGATGTTGGAACCTGTTACCAGCGCTACTGTGGAATGATGTAACCTGTTAACCAAAAATAACCATATTTCCCATCTCTACATGTGACATACATAATTATTAAACATACATAAATATTTAATAATTTATTAAATAAATATATTTTTATAAACCATTTAAAAATCTTGTTTTTTCCCACCATCTTGAAAAATCTGGTAAATTGCTAAAATGGCTTTTTGTTGCCAATTTCCATTTTTTTCGCCAGTTGCGCTAACTGAATAGGATACAGAACTCTTTCCTAAATATCATATACGTACCCAGATACCTTAGTGCCATTATTTTGCCTGAAATGGTGACCTGGCTGTTGTTATTTATTTACCGAAAATTTTTCTATATTCTTTTTTAAAATGACATAAATAGTTTTGTTCTATATAGTCATTGTATAAAATATCGCTTATTTATTGTTATTTCTTTTTTAAATAATAGAAAATAATTTACAAATATGTGTGTAACTGATATTCAAAAATTAAGTTATCGCCAAATTGTTATAAAAAACATCGCGCCAAACACAATGCGTATATGAAATCTGTGCCAAATATTTTATTTAAACATCATACGTAGTTGTTTCTCATTTACATTCCAATAAACATATATTCTAGGATAACTTCAATTGAAATTAAGTTGAAAACTTACAATCCGACTTCATAAAGAAAACAAATGCAAGAGATTCATTTGCATGAACGGCAAAAAATGTTAAACCTCGAAGATAGCAATTCGCAAAGCACTCCAATAATAATTGGACATGGACAATTGTTATGACGTCATAGATGTAAATTGGAGGCACTATCGGTTAAGTTGTTTCGGAGAAATTTTTATGGGGTGGGCCACCCTTATCACTTAGAGGTATAAAAAATAGATAACAACCTAGTCTCAGACCATAAAAATATAAAAAAATGTTTTTTTTTTTCATTTTAAGAAATGAATATAAAAGACAATAAAAAAATATAAATTTTGCATAAAGAATAAAGTATATCGAATAATGAGTTGTCGAGATATTTGTAATCCTGTTTTCCACACTTTTCGATTTTCCATGATCCTGTATTACATTCAAATTTCAACTCAAGGTTATATTTTAATTGAAAAAAGAAACGCTTAATCAAACGCATTAAATTGTTAGTTAATATAATCATAATTTTTGGAGTTATAAGTATACTTCTTTTACGCAATTCAGTGTTTCTTCATTTTATTTTCATATTTTATAATATGCATGTCCATGATGGGTAAGTATTACGGTGCCCCTCAACGATTACTTTTCTTTTTATTCAAATCCTTTTCGGATCACTAAGTTTCTAAAATACATCAGATGCTTTTAAAATAATTTGCCTTTAAATAAAATTTATTTTATTGTATTCGAAAGAATCGTTTCTCAACCGAAAATCATCCCATTCCCGAGTAACATTTCCTTATCTTTCAGCAGTTAATGGAAGTGCACTTGTTTTAAAGTCCTGACAAAAAAATTCATTAGTAATTAGTATCGATTCTTACTCAGCGATTCATTTGTAACTAGTTTACAGAATTTTAGATTTAAGAAAATGTTTTAACTTCGTCCGGTTATGACATCTGAAGTTTATTGCTATTGAAGTTAAAAATGAATAATTAGGGAAAAAACACTAATGGATATCTAATTAATAAAATTCGAATTAAGTAATTACTCACATTCAGTTTTTAATAACCTTGATTTGTTTCCAAATTATATTTCCTGATTTAAAGAATCTCAGTCTAGAAATTGTTAGTAATAACAATTATTTAATAATTTCATCGTTGATTATTACTAAGCGAATGCTAAAAATTAATTTAAGTCAGAAAATGAAAATTTTAAATAAATTTTCACTTTTTTATGTATGTTGCCGGCCAAACCCGATTTTAGTTCAAACTAGTCCATCGTAACGCAAATCGGATAAATTAATTATTATTATTTATTTATCTATTTATTTATTTTTGTCGATTTTTTTAATGATGACATCGCTTGTTTTTGTGCTTGTGTATTATTCGCCATAGTGACATCATATATATGCAAATTTTTCTATAGATGGTTGTTCAATACTGGATATAAATGTGGAATTCACTTTGGACATTCTTAAAGTCAGTTTATGTAAAATAAAAGCGTGTATTTTATGCCTTTAAACTGAAGTATGTTTTGAACTATTTAAATTTATGTATACTTTTTTTTTTAACAACATTAAATTTTCGAAAACCACAATGTCTTTTTAAGACTTATTTATTTTTATTTTTATTCAAATCCTTTTTCGGATTACTAAGTTTCTAAAATACATCAGATGCTTTCAAAATAATTTGGCTTTTAAAAAAATGTATTTTATCGTATTTGAATTAATCGCTTCTCAACTGAAGATCATCCCATTCCCGAGTAACATTTCCTTATCTTTCAGCAGTTAATGAGAGTGCACTTGTTTTAAAGTCCTAACAAAAAATTCAATAGTATCGATTTTTACTCAGCAATGCATTTGCAACTTATTTACAGAATTTTAGATTTGGGAACAATGTTTTAACTTCGTCCGGTTATGACATCTGAAGTTTAATGCTATTTGAAGTTAAAATGGATAATTAGGGAAATTATGCTATTAAATAAAATAAAAAAACTAATGGGTGCCTGAAGAATAAAATACGAATTAGTTAATTGCTCATATTAAATTTTTAATAACCTTGATTTGTTTGCAAATTACATATCCTAATTTAGAGAACCTCAGTCCAGAAGTTGTTAGTAATAACAATTATTTAATAATTTCATCATTGATTATTACTAAGTGAATTTAAAAAGTAATTTAAGCTAGAAAATGAAATTTTTAAATAAACTTTCACTTTTTTATAGCTATGTTACCGACCAAACCCGATTTTCAGCCAAACTAGTTCATCCTAACGCCCATCGGATAAATTAGCTATTATTATTTATTTATTTATTGATTTTTGTTGATTTTTTAATGATGACATCGCTTATTACTGTGTTTGTGTATTACTCACTGTACACTCTAAAAATAAACTTGGAAGATTACAAAAAATTTCCTAGTAGAATTATATTCCAAGAACTTTTTATGTAATAGTAACAATAAAAGTTCATATAACAGATAAAGATTTGCAATTTCAATCAAAATATTTTCAAGGTAACTAAGAAATTTTTTGGAGAATTGCATTCCTAGAATTTTTAAAATAAAGGTAATGAGGATTACAGATGAAATTTTAGTAAAATCTTTTGTAAAGTTACAGATGTCTCTAGTTTTGCTTACAAGTTTTGTACATTGACATCATTTTCTTGTACAGTGTGCATATACAATTTTAGTAAGCATAAGAGATTTCGGTAAATTTAGATTACAAGGTTACAATTTTTTTTCTTTACAGTATAGTGACATTATATGCAAACTTTTCTATAGATGGATCGTAAGACTGGATCGTAAGACTGGATCATAAATGTGGAATTCTTCGATGGATGCGAATGAAAGCAGTTTATATAAAATAAAAGTGTGTATTTTAAGTCTTAAGAATGAAATGTGTTTTGTACTATCTAAATTTACATGTATTTTTTTTTTCATAGCAACAACACCCCTGAAAGAGGAATTCCGCTTTTCAAGTTATTTATTATTATGTTTATTCAAAACTGTTTCGTATTACTAAGTTTCTAAAATACAACAGATGCTTTCAAAATAATTTGCCTTTAAATAAAATTTATTTTATTGTATTCGAATGAATCACTCTTCGACCGAAAATGATCCCATTCCCTAGCAACATTTCCTTATCTTCCAGCAGTTAATGAAAGTGCACTTGTTTTAAAGTCCTAACAAAAAATTCATTAGTATCGATTCTTACTCAGCAATTCATTTGCAACTAGTTTACAGAATTTTAGATTTGGGGACAATGTTTTAACTTCGTCCGGTTATGGCATCTGAAGTTTAATGCTATTGAAGTTAAAAATGAATAATTAGAGAAGTGATGCTATTAAATAAATGAAAAAAAACTAATGAGTGCCTAAAGATTGAAATACGAATTAATTAATTTGTCATATTGAATTTTTAATAACTTTTTTTTCTTTTTTTTAAATTACATTTTCTAATTTAGAAGATATCAGCCCAGAAATTCTTAGTAAGTACAATTATTTAACAATTTCATTTTTGATTATTTCTAAATGAATGTTAAAAAGTAATTTAAGATAGAAAATGAAATAGATTTGCATCTTTTGGAATATTCTGAACACAATTTAACTGTTTTCGGAACATGGCTTTCAGTGTATATGAATGTGACACAAATTTTGTAGACACTATATCTCACGAACTAATTTTCGTTATTTCATCAAACTTCTTATTCTTGTGAACCTTGACATAAATCAGTGATGATCACTTTGAGTATATCCTCCTGTATGTGGCACCGCTATGCTGTGTTTTATATGATTTACGTCAGAACTATATTGGAACACCTATGAGATACAATTTAATCAAACATAATTTTTAATTAGACCTTGACCAAAATTTTCCAGATTCTTGAGAAAAATTTGAGCTACTTAGTTAACAGTGCATATATATACACAATATGGCCAAAGATGACTGACCACTTTCGCTTTCAGACAGTTTGTGAAAAATCAAGAAAAACGCATGACGAATTATTTTGAAACTCCAGATGTGTAAACAGAATAGTATAGGTCGTATATTTCACCAAATTTCTTATTCTTGTGAACCTTGACATAAATCAGTGATGATCACTTTGAGTATATCCTCTTGTATGTGGCGCTGCTATGCTGTATTTTATATGATTTACGTCAGAGCTATATTGGAACACCTATGAGATACAATTTAATCAAAAATAATTTTTAATTAGACCTTGACCAAAATTTTCCAATGACCAAAATTTTCCAGATTCTTGAGAAAAATTTGAGCTTCTTAGTTAACAGTGTATATATATACACAATATGGCCAAAGATGACTGACCACTTGCGCTTTCAGACAGTTTTTTAAAAATCAAGAAAAACGCATGATGAATTATTTTGAAACTCCAGATGTGTAAACAGAATAGTATAGGACGTATATTTCTGCAACGATTTTTTCAGGAAATCGCACAGGAGTCCGTCAACGAATTGGAAAAGCTCGAAAATCTTTTGAAAAATCGTTTTAAAACTAATGTAACAACAGCATTCAAAGCGCAGATTATGATTAAGTGGCTTATTGTAATAAACTGTATTTATTTTTATGAGAATAGCAAGTATACTCGTAGAGAGATTAAGGTTTTTATAAAAAATATTTCCAAATTTTGAAAAGTTTTTTACTTATAATTTAAATAGTTCTTAATATAAATAAAATTTTTAGACAATATGATAAACAACATTGTACATCGTATCCTGTAATAAAATTAAAAAAATAATAATAATTGTATAAAAAATGAGCAGGTTTACTAAATAATGTTTCATTGCGCATGTGTGACCGCAATCAAAATATAATTAACATTATGTGTTAGCTAAATATATCGAGCAACTTTTCTGAAAGTCTCAAAAACGTAGCTTCAAAATTCTAAAAATAATCATCAATGGAATAAGCTCAAAATCTGTTATTCACAAATGAAGCAAAAAGATGAGGGGCTGTATCAATGTATCTATTGATTAGTGCTATTATAGCATGCACAATATTGCACGTTGTACATTTGGTGATAATTTTCAGAATTTTTAAGTTATGTTTCTGAGACTTTCAGAAAAATTGCTCTATACATTTAGCTAACACATTATACAAATTATATTTTGATTGCTTTCACGCATAAACCTGCTCATTTTTAAACAATTTTTATTATTTTTTAATTCTGATTACAGAATATTATGTACAACGATGTTTGTCATATTTTCTGAAACGACCATTTTTTTTTATATAGAGAACTCTGCAAATTATAAACAAAAAACTTTGCAAAATTTGGAACTGTTTTTATAAAAAACTTTAATTTCTCTATAGCATATATTCTATCCTCATTGCAGGAATCAGTAAAAATTCTGCACTGAGGCGTTACCTATTGAGCGATTGATTTCAAAGCGTAGATAGACACACTTCATATCAAGGATTAATCGAATCCGCAGTTTGATAATCCATGCAATAGTTCTTGAGATATAGTTATTGCAAATATCGTAAAAAAGATAGTATAAATGCGCCATCTGTTGAAATATATACACCAAAATGCAAACAGCATCCCTTCATGTCAATAACTAATTGAATCTGAATTTTGGTGAAAATCCGTGCATTAGTTCTTGATATAGAGCTATTGTAGAAATCGTGAAAAAGACAGAATAGCAGCGATACATTTTTCGATTTATAACAAACTACATTTTCAGCACTGAATTTGTAACCTGTCTAAAAGAATTTCCTAAATTCGAGACATAGCTATAGATCCTTTTCTGTTGATCGGTTTAGTGTAGCATCAACATTTTAACTAATAATTTTTTTTTAATGCATGTTTTGTGAAAAATATTCCTACCATTTTCAATATTATCCGCAAATCTGAAAATCGCTCCCTCGTTTAATATATATGATTATTTAATATTTAACATTGTGCTTGATATTTTAACATCTATCATATAATTGCGTAGCTCTCAAACTCACATACAAAATTCAATTAGGAGCAAAACAAAACAAAAACAAATTTAGAAAAAATTTATTTAATAAAATATTTCTGTTGTCTTCGTGGAATGCATTTTATTTCTTCTAGTACGTCAAATTCTGATAGCAAAAAGTTTGGAATACTTTGTGTGTGTGTGATAATTTTAACTGTAATTTCATAGAAATCAATTATATTGAGAATTCAGTCCTTAAATTAAAATAAATATAAGTTTAAAAAACATCTTTTCTCTTTAATAATTTCATTTTGTCACATATGCATTTTTCAGATTTCGATTCTAATTCTTTCTGACAAAAATTTTAAATTTTAAGTAAAAATTCAGTTTTAATCTCTTTAACTAATAAAATTTTCAAATTAGCTTCCATTAAATAAATTACTTTTTATTCCGTCCAAATTGAATTCTGTGAAAAAACACTGACATCCCCACTAAAGAAAACTTTTTTTTTATTACTATCTTGGCATTTAATGAAAATGTACTTGTTTTAAAACTCCTAGAAACAAAATCATTAGTACCAGTTCTTACTCAACAATTGATTAGTAATTACTTCTCAGAATTTCAGGGTTAGAGAGAATAATTGAACAACTTCGGTCAGTTGTCACATCTGCATTCATTAATGCTGATTTAGTCGAAAATGATTAACCGGAAAAAATGTATTTATGTTTAAAAAACTGACAGGGATTTCAAGAGAAAAACAATTATTAATTAAATAATTGATTGAACTACAGAAATATTCCTGTCAGCTTTCTTTTAATTATTTTTTCATCAAGGTTAATTTTTGCAATCTGTTACAATCAATCTCAGCAGTGTATATCAATTTCATTATATATGAAATTGATATATATAATTAATATTTAATATTAATTTAACATGATTGGAATACGCCGAAAACAATGTTTTCCCATATATCATTATGTGACGGAACTCTTTTGTGCAGTTCTGTAAAGGAATAACAAACATTTTTTGCACCACATATTGCACAAAATGTGTATTTTAGAACTCTTCAATAAATGCATATCAATTTTATCGTGTTTAAAAGGTTTTAACACCATTAAAATGAACTTGAAACATTTTTTTTTACCATTGACCGTAATGTAACAGAATACTTTTAACTGCCCCTGTGATCAGACTATGCATCCAAATTTCAGAAAATTTGAAATGACTCAAAAAAAAGTATGCAACAATTATATATTTTAAATTTCAAACGATTCGATTGGGTAGTTTTGCTCTGTTATATGCGGACAGAGGACTGAACGACAACAATAGGTGCTACGTAATTATATAATTACGAACGCTTTTGAAAAGCATCATTTCTCTTTAATAATTTTATTTTGTCGCATTTATATTTTTTAGATTTCAATTCTAATTCTTTCTGACAAAAAATTAAAGTTCTAAATAAAAAATCAGTTTTAACTTTTTAACTAATAAAATTTTGAAATTAGCTTCCATTAAATAAATTACTTTTTATTCCGTCCAAATTGAATTCTGCAAAAAGACACTGACATCCCTACTAAAGGAAACTTTTTTTATTATTATCTTGGCAGTTAATGAAAATGTACTTGTTTTAAAACTCTGAGAAACAAAATCATTAGTGTCAGTTCTTACTCAACAAGTGATTTGTAATTACTTCTGAGAATTTCAGGGTCAGAGAGAATAATTGAATAACTTTGGTCAGTTGTCACATCTGCATTCTTTAGGGGCTGTGCATGCATAACGTTATCATTTTAGGGAGAAGGGGGCATCTAGCCCATGATATCGTAAGATATCTCTAGGGGGATGGGGGTTGTCTTTTGATATCGATATCATTTTGGATCCAATCAAAACTTTCTCTTTTTATCTGTAACATAGCCTTTGGTTCAACATATGTTACCCTTTTTTAGGCGGTTATTTTTTCTATGAAATACAAAGTTATTATTAAAATCGCTATTATAAAATTATTTAATTCTAAAATATCGAATACCTCAACGTTTGACATTCCTATTTTTCTTCAGGTGCGTATGCATATATAATCATGATTCACGAAACCATATGTTAAGTACATTTAAAATGAAGCTCAAGTGCAACAAGGCATTATTCCTAATCAATGCATTACGTGAAAAAAAAGAAATTATAAAACACTTTTAAGTAAAAACTTCTTATCTGTGTCATTTGATAGTAAGCGATATTTTATTGACTTCACATTAGTTGAAACAATAAAGTAAGCGAAAAATAAATATCACCTGTTTTGTACATAACTTAAAAAAAAAAAAAAAAAAAAAAAAAAAAAAAAAAAAAAAAAAAATTACATTGATAACGATATTATTATCCGCGAGGGATGTGGGGGGGGGGGGGGGGTGCAAGGGATAATAACACATGATATCGCAAGGGATGAGGGGGTCCAAAATTAACAAAAAGTTGATAACGTCACATTTGCACAGCCCCTTAATGCTGTTTTAGTCGTAAATGACCAGAGTTGGGCAAAATACATCGAAAAATCATTTTCGATACAAAATACAAAATACATTAGTTTTAGAAGCTAAAATACAAAATACAAAATACTTTCCGAATTAAGAAAATTCAAAATACAAAATACATGTATTTTCAAAATACATTTAAAATACAAAATACATTTGAAAATTTTAAAAAAGTTTATGTATAAAATTAGATGTTTGTACGGGCCATGCCGGGCCCAGTCAGCTGGCCGGTTTTGGGCCAATTTTTACCCACAGCACTCGGGCCGGGCCCGACCGGACCTGTTCTTCAGTCGTTCCGGGTCGGGTATCGGGTTTATTCCTTTCTGGAGTGTAAGCTCAAATGGACCTCGTCATCAATATTTCGGGTTTTAGGCTTCACTGTTTACGTCAGACTCGGGCCGGAACTGACTTATTCTTTCCAGACCGGATCGGGACTGGACTTCATTCTTCCTAAAGGACTGCAGTAGCCTCAAATTTAATTATTGGTATTGACCAGCCTGTATAAAAATCATTGGCTCATCCCATCTTGGCGTGGCCTATGCGAAAACCGCTTAAATCTGACCCAATCCAACAATTTTTTACAAAATATTTATGTATTTTTAAATTGTTATAATTTTACAATTAAAAAAATTAATTTTATTATTTAAAATATTAGTAATATATTTCTGGGTAATAAAAATAAATCACAGTAATATGAACTCTGAATCATTCTATAATTTTTTTCTTAAAAGGCTAATGTGTTGATTCATGCAAATTGCAAAATAAATTTAATAACAACGAAAACGAATACAATACATTTAGAACAAACTATGTACCTGCTAAGAAGAAAACCTGTCTACAGTGGATTCTTTCTCTTCTATCGTGTACGAATCCGGCTTAGAAGATTTTACTGTACAGCATTTACCAGATTTTTAAGTTTTCAAGACATGGGATAAAGATTAACGATATTATTTATAACTAAAACACTTACATAAAAATAAAGATTAATTTAAGAAATAAATGTCACAGTCCAAAATGCTTTTTAAAAAAGAAGTCGATAAACACGATAAAAAGCTGATATAAGTATTTTTGGTCAGAGTTCCTCGTATAAGATGATTTTTAACCATATCGACATAAAAATTTATATTTTCTTAAAATTTAATCGGACCGGGCTAATCGAGTGTTTGCAAGGGCGGGGCTTGACCAAACTTTTAACTTTTATAATCAAGTAGGGCTTATTACGAGATTTTACTTTTATACTAGTATGTGTTATAGGCTGGATGCTTAAGTTTTATACCTCGCCGGACCAATAATGTTTGTTTTGTATCGAAATATGCCGTACTAAAAAGATCTTTGTACGGGTTGGACCATACCCAGCAATTTCGGCCCGTGTAGATCTCTTATTAGTGTTTGCAAAATGCAAGGGATAATAGCTTTTTAGCTCGGTACTTTATAGGCCGGCTAAAAGATCCTTCTATGGCTTGGAGCGGATTTATAATTTCGATCCATATAAACCTCTTATTAGTCTTATTATTTCAACTGTAAGACATTTGTGTTACACTGATTAAATTCTTTGGAATTATAAATTATCGAAGTAAAAAATAAAAATAAAGAAAAAGAAAAAAATAAAGAAAAAAATCAATCTATGGGGGAATATGCTTTATAAACGAAGAATACTTACAGATAAAATAATCAAATGAATATAAAATACATAATTTTTTCTTGGATATAATTCAGTTTCATTTTACGCAAAAAATAAAATGTTATCAAAATAATTCACAACTCAAATCTATGTTTAGAAATTACGATTGACCTTCAAGGGGGAGGGGGGAATCTTAATTTAGGAATCACTCAATAAATTTCTTTTTGGAAAATTTTTATTTAAGGATCGATCGAAACAGGTTTTTAATTCCGAATTTCGGTATCAGTATTAACAATTAACAGTAATAAATAACAAAACAGGAAGTTTGATGACATTCAGTGCATTAATTTTTGCTAAAATCCTAAAAAATTCAGCATAGCAGCGCCACCCACCTGTGGCGCGATTTACACCAAAAGTTAATCAGCAGCACTTTATGTTAACGTGTAACTGAATTTGATGTTTGGTGAAAATTCATACATTAGTTCCCATTACATCCCATTACATCCCATTACCCATTACATCCTTCATATTTAATCATTAAACCTCCAAAACTATTCAGAGATTCATCTCAGTAGAAAAAACCTACATGCAAAATTTAAAGCAAATCGAATAGGTCTGCATAAAAATACATTTGTTAAATTTAAGGGGGTAATCGCTCGTACTTCTCTTTATACTTAAAAAAGAACCCCACAACTAATGAGGGAAGCGTCTTATCACGATAAACGTGTATCTAAAATTGAGGCAAATCGGTTAATTCTGCATAACAAACCATTTTTCTAAATTAAGAGGGATAGTCCCCCTGGTTCCCACTTTATACTTTTACAATTAGTTCCCAAAACAAATCAGGGAAGCACCTCCTCAGAATGAACTTATATCCAAAATTTGAAGCAAATTGCGTGAAAAACCCATTAACCTGAATTACCCCATTCCCCCCCCCTCCCCTTTATACTTATCCAATGAACATCCAATACTAAGCATGGAGGCGCCTCATCAGAATGATATACCATATCTAAAATTTTAATGAAATCTGATAATTCTACATGAAATCCCATTTATCTAAATTATTTACGGGATTTATTATTTAAATCATAATGGTTGATTAGCCCCGTGATAATTGTTGATAATTGTTGTTGTTGATTGGTTGATAATAAATTACGAAATCATGCTATCAGGGCCGGATTAAGCACTTCTGGGGCCCGGGGCTACTGGGAATTTTAGCCCCCCCCCTTACGCTTTTGGAAATCTTAAGCCTCCTACCACGATACTGAATGTCACCCCCTCCTCAAATACCCACACACACCTTTGATTTGTTTTTTTAATCCTAAAATACAAATTTTAGATTTTGAATATGAATAATGTTAATAATTTTTTTTTTCTTTGTTATCTTTAATGGTGTTTTTAAATTCGCCTTTTTTCCGCGCGCGACCTTTTGACAAAATTTGCGCTTTTCCTGTGATCCTTTTCCGAAATTTGTGTTTTTCCTGTGATCCTTTTCCGAAATTTGTGTTTTTCCTGCCACTCTTTGACGAAATTCGCGATTTTTCAGCGATTCTCTGCCAAAACTCATGTTTCTTTAGCGATTCTTTGACGAAATTCGCGTTATTTTAAGCGATCCTCTGTAGAAATTTACACTTTTTCCGCTTCTCATTGACAAACTTCGTTTTTTCCGCGATCTTTTGACTAAATTTGTGCTTTTCCCGCGATCTTTTCAAGAAATTCGCGTTTTTTCTGCCATCCTTTCATGGAATTCGTGCTTTTTTGCGGATTTCTGACAAAATTCGCGTTTTATCGGCAATTTTTTTGACGAAATTCACGCTTTTTTTCGGTTTTTGTCAGAATTCGTTTATTTTGGCTCTTTTGACTAAATTTGCATTTTTCTCGCAAATTTTTTATGAAATTAGCGCTTTTTTAGCCAACTTTTTTACAGAATTCGCACTTTTTTTTCGCGGTTCTTTCTCAAAATTTGCATTTTTTCGGCAATCCTTTGACGAAGTTCGCCTTTTTTAGCGGTTCTTTGTCAAAATTCGCTCTTTTTCCACGATCTTTAGACTAAATTTGCTCTTTTTCCCACGAACTTTTAAAAAAATTTTCACTTTTCTGCCGCATTTTGACAAAATTTATGTTTATTCGTCATTCTTTCTCAAAGTTTACGTTTTTTTTGGCGAACCTTTGAAGAAATTCGCAATTTTCCGAGGTTCTTTGATAAAATTCACGATTTTTTCGCGATCCTTTGACAAAATTTGAGCTTTTTCCCGAGAACTTTTCAAGAAATTCTCTCTGTTCCCGCCATTCTTTGGCAAAACGCTCGTTTTTTTTTCGCTATTCGTTCGCAAAATTTGCGTTTTTTTTTCACGACCCTTTGACGAAATTCGCGTTTTTTTTCCGATGATTTGACAAATTTTGCTCTTTTTCCGCGAACTCTTGATTATATTTGCATTTTTTTCTGTGATCTTTTAAAGAAAATCGCGTTTTTCCTTCCTCCCTTTGATGAAATTCGCGTTTTTTTACGATTCTTTGCCAAAATCTCAGTTTTTCGGGCCATCCTCTAACGAAATTCTCATTTTTTCCGCAACCGCTTGATAAAATTCATGCTATTTTTTACCTTTTTACAAAATTCGCGCTTTTTCCCCGACCTTTTGACAAAATTAACGCTTTTTCCACGGCCTTTTGAAGGAAATTGCGCTTTTCCGCGATCTTGATTAAATCCATTCTTTTTTTGACGAAATTCGCGCTTTTTTACGCGACCCTTTTCGTTTTGTTTTCATCACCACTTTTGTTAAACCTGGAAATTTTCAGAGATACAGACAGCAATGACGTCAAATGGCAATTCAAATTAAGTTGAAAAAAAACGGCGATTTCGCGCAGCTCTTACACCCCCTGTAACTGTTTTAAACGAAACTTTGATACAACTTAAGCCTCTGCTGAGGGCCCCTGACTGGTTGGGGCCCGGGGCTGCAGTCTCCTTAGCCCCCCCTCCTTAATCCGGGTTGCATGCTATATAAACGTGTACTTCCAGTAAAAACAAATCTATAATCAAAAATGCTTCAAATGTTTCTCTTATAACGGTAGATCTTGTTTTTAACATATGGCATGCTGCCTTAATTTTATCGTTATTATCGAGCAAAGTGTATCGTAATGCATTAATTCACTTGATACATTTATCACCCGAAGCTGAAAAAATATCAGCTATTCTTTCACGAGACTTAAACATTGCATTATATTTCTTTCTACAACTACATTACAAGTCATTCTGTAATTCCTTAAAAAACACCATTCTCAGCAAAACTAAATAATTCTTCCTGTTTATAATACAGTAGTTTTTAATCATTCTCATAGCAGCGCTATACTTATAAAACCTAGAACTTTAGAACTGTAATGATTCAGCAGTAATGTCTAAGTAAAACAGAAGCATTCATTCTAATCTTTATCGTACAAGCAGTTAAAAAGTATGTTTGTATAAACCTCCACAAACGAACCCTATAAGTCAAAACAAAACAGTCACACTTGTATTACGCTTTTGTGAATCTTACATCTGCAGTTTTCGAAGCAGCTGGAAATTTACAGAAATGTATTTTGAGTATGAAATGTATTTTCAAAATACAAAATACTTGAGAAAATCATTTCAAAATACATTACCAAAATACTTTCGTTTAGTCGGGTTAAAATACAAAATACAAAATACAAATGTATTTTGAAAATGTATTTCAAATACATGTATTTTCGATACTGCCCATCTCTGTAAATGACTAACCGGGAAAAATGTATTTTATCTTTAAAAAACTGAAAGAAATTTCACAGAAAAATATTTATTAATTAAGTAATTGACTGAACTGCAGAAATATTCCTGGCAGTTTTTTTTTATTATTCATTTTTTCATCAAGGTTAATTTCTACCACCAATTACACCTTTCAATAGTTATATCTAAAAGGATAAAGCAAGATATCACAGTTCAGGAATTTATTTTAGTAAATATAGAACATAATAAATATATAAATAACTACTATAAATGGTAATGATAGAAGTATAAATTGAATGATTTCAGTAAAAGCAAGATAACACAGTTAAAAAAAGCAATTTCGTGTTCAAATTTCACATAAATATACTGCTTTTGATAAATTCGTTCTTTTTTATTATTATTATTATTATTTATTTATTTAAATTTTCTAGCCTTTCCATGAAAATTTTACTAAGATCGAGAAAAGTTTAACTAAAATATCAGAATTTATCTGTAAATAATGATCAAATAGTTCGTAAAAAAAGTGGATTATTCAGAATATAAAACTTTCCTTATAGGCTCATAATGGTTAACTTTATACAATGAATAGCGCAATCGAAACTTTTTGACACTTATAAATGATGTCCCAGTAAACTTAAAATTAAACAGTTTTACTTAAAATAATTAAAAAGGATGTAATTCAACAACCGTTTCATCTTATCATATTTAAAATGATTATTTGTGCTAGAATTTTAAAAACTAATTTTTTTTAAATATACAGATAGTTTGTAACGAAACTTTAGAATGTATTTCGTCGTCCTCTTAAAAAATTTATAAACTTAGTGAAATAAACTGGAAGCAAAAAACGTAGAAAATATCATCTTTTTCCTCCAGGAAATTGGTAAAAACACAACTAAAATGGCAATTAAAACTTCCATCATTAGATGAAACAGAGAAAAGTTAACTGTTTCTGAAATTATCCCTGTATATTAATTGATTATACATAGAAAAAAACTTTAAATAAGTTATAAGTTATTTTTTTACAAAGTTCAACCGCACAAATACATTCAAAACCATGATGCAAAAAGTCACATAAAGCCGTTTCAAGGATTCATAGATCCCCTCCCTCAGTGCTAGGGAAAAAACTAACTAAAAGATAAAAATTTGTTTGATGACTCCTTCGTTTATATTAACCGAAGGATTCTTTGAAACTACTTTAATCTTTTTTTATTTATTTATTTATCTATTTCTTTTTGCACTGAAAGAGGAATCCAAGAATTCTTGAAACGGCCGTATGTAATTTTTCGTGTCGTAGTGTTGCATATATTTTATGTTTGAACGCTGTAAAAAGTTTAGATTATATATTTAAAACTCGTACAAATAAATTGATTTGCGGATAAAAAATAACATTAGATACTCATTGGATTAAATTTTGTTTTACTATTTTATTTCTGTAAAACTTTCAAGTTTAAATTTTGCAAATTTTACTGAAAGAAAAACATAAAAATATTGACAAAGAAACTTCTTTTAAAAGGATTCTGTACCCTTTGAACTTTTTTTTTAAAAAAAATTAAGCATTTTAATGTAAATTTTAAGCCTAATAAAGGATTCAATGAAGGAAAATAATTCTACCAAGGAATTGTTCAATTTCCCTAACAAAATTAAAAAAATTATTAGGTTTTTTTTTTTTTTTTTGAGAAAATTAAGTAAATTTTAAAATGTATCTTCTCGTACAAATTTAAACTTTTCAGAAAAAAAAATGTGCTGTAAAATTTTAAGAATCGGATTTTTCAGAAGTTAATTACTTTGGAAGAAAAAAAATGTGAAATATATGTAAATTTACAGTAAGAACTAAAATTATTTTACATATTTATGTGAAAAAAAATTTACTTTAGTGTAAATCTAATACTTAGTTTTATCAAATAAACCATAAAGAACCACTAAAATAAATTTCGAATAAATTGAAAAATGTACACAAAAGTTTTGTCACTTTGAACATGACTATTCATCGAAAAAACACAAAATGAGAAAAATCACTTTTAAGTGAAATGGATTCTGGCATTTAAAAGAACAGTGATGTAATAAAATCATTTTAGACTATATTTATAACACTGGAATATTTAAGAAACTTCGCCAGAATGTAATAGGGATAATAAAGTAAAATTTAAGCAAAAAATTAGACAATCGATAATTTCGTCATTTTCCGCCCAATAATGGATAATAATTAAAAATTATTTGGGAAAATGTAATGTGTAAACAAACTTGCTTATACGGAATTCAAGGAACAGGAAAAGAATTTCTTGACAAAGAAACTTCTTTTAAATCTCTTGCATTATATAATTCTGTATTATTCGAAGTTATCACGTTAAATATCACTGTATCTCGCCATTTCGTTCCGAAAGTGCTATGCAGTAAATAGTTACCCAATTAGGGAAGTACTTTAAAATTCAGCAAGTCGTACGTGCACTCATGTCTTTTAAAATACCAGTTTTGAACGAAATTTTACAAAAAAGATCGTAAATGCTTTAAGTTACTTGAAATCGGCTCAAAATGATTTTATAAATACAAACAAAATTTATTCACGTTTAATTACTTTAATTTATCACATTTTTAATCAACTTTTTATTTCGACCTTGACAGCATTTTCTTTTCAAAGACCTTTTCTATTATTCGCTCATATACACAACCAGATAATCGGACCACGCTTAAATCGGATAAACTAAACTTATTTATGTTTCTGCAAAAATATTTTTTTTTGTTTGTTTTTTAAGAGAAATCGGCTTCTTTCATATATCGAAATATCGCAGAAATTTCGATTTTCAGATTTTTATCTCATTATGTACCATACATATTTTCTACTATATTCTGATGAAATTTCACATTTATTTTGCATATAGAGCCGCAGTTTTGGCTAATTTAACAAAATCTATTAGCATGTCTATATTAAAAAAATCATTAAACTCATTTATCTCAGTTCGGGGTTTATCAGATTTTTTGTCTTCAAAATGCTAAGGCTTTTTTAGATAATGAAAGGACTTGATTTTTTTAAGATTAAACATCATACCCTATATAAGATTTAATGATCAGGTTGTTAATATTTTTGGTGGAAAAAATTCATATACTAAAAATAGCAAATCTGTCTTTTTCAGAATTTATTGCAGTCCACGATGAAAAACAAATGTATATAAATATAGATAGTAGAAAGCATATTTCAGTTTTAAGACTGAACAGACTTATACGTCATTTGCATTCACTGAAGAATTCCACATCCACATTTACGTACCAGTCTTTAAACAACGTCAACAGAAAAGCATGCATATGACGTCATTATCGCAGAATAATACATATATAAGGGGAAAAAAAGGATAATAATAAAAATTTTGACAAAAAAAAAAAAAAAAAAAAAAGAAAAGAAACAAAAGCAGAAAAAAGAAAGTGACTATATAATTATTTACATATCTTCATTTGTTTTGTTTTTTTAACATTGATGTAGATATTACTTAAAAATAAATATAGTTTATAATAGCTTTATATAGTTTTATAGATTATATAGTTATTGTATAGATTGTATAGATTATATAGTTTATAATCTTTTATCCGAAACTGTTCACTTATATTTTTCGAAAATATCACGAATTTTAATTACATTTTTTTTTCAGTTGTTATGGGGATATGGCAACAAAAATATATAATAATCTACTGATCTACTATTTTCCCTTTACTTTCTACAGAAATGGAGTACTTCAGTTGCCAATTAAAAAATTTACGTGAAAAAATACAAATATATATACATATCTGAAATATAAAGATGTCGTTTTCAAACAATATGAATTTAAAAGTATTTTTCGCCTATACGATAGTACAAAAATGAAAAATGTACGATGTTTAGAAGTTTAAAAAATTGTAGAAGAGATTATCCTCATTCAACCATTGTTTTACAGTTTTCTTATTTAGCGGAACGTTATTTTTAAAAGACGACGCTTTAATTGCTGGCCGAAGAAAATAGCATGTTGAGGCTAATACAATAATTTGTCGTTTTAAAAACATAAGTTAAATTTTACGACATTAAATTACATGAACATAAGATTAAATTATGTATGACCGTTTCAAGGATACTCTGATATCCTCATCAATGTCAAAATAAACATTAAATTTAAATGAAAAATTAAAGATTAAAAGATTAAAAATTAAAACTAGTTCAAAAAAATCCTGCTATATAATACTACTTGATAATGGACTGATCAAAGCAGATTAAGCAAGAGTTTAACGTCTTAAATTCTAAGTTTGTGTATTTAAAATTTATACAAAGTTATTAGTTTCTTGTTACTTTCTCTGTTTTTATTTTTTCCCCTGGATTTAGTTCTTTTCCCTCTAAAACTATCGCTGTTAAAAAAAAAAAAAAAAAAAAAAAAAAAAAAAATGCACCTTTAAATATTTTTAAAATTATTATTAATGACCTGCATTAGAAAAAATAGGGGAAAAATCCATAAAATAATAATTATTAGAAACGTTTTAAATTGAATGCTAAAAATTGATATTTTTTTTATTTTGTGAAAAAATCAATTTAATTAAAAAAAGTTATTAAATGTAATTAACGTTTATATAATAATACTTATAAACAATTGTACTACCTGGTTATCCCGTCGACCAATTTCGCCAATTTATACAAATTGCCAAACTAACCGCTAAATTATACAGATTGTCATAGTTTTTTCTTTAAATAACGAAAAAATAAATAATTAGATAAATAATTAATATAATTTCAAATAAAAAGTCGAAATAAAAATCTCTTAATGACATTTTAAACATGTGTATCCTATTTAATGTCATTGAATGTGAGACATTGACGATCATCCATTATTGGCGTTTAATCTTATAGTTTGACGATCATTTTTTGGTCGACGGGATAATCAAGAAGTACCAAAACATTTTATTTTAAGTTGTTAATAAAAAATGATTTGAATGTCTTTAATCCTTATAAATCGAATACTTGAAAAAATAAATTGCTCCCACAGTTTAAAATATAGTCATGAAAAATCTTAGACTATCCTAAAAAATATGAAAAATACAATATACATAAATAAATAAATAAAGCGTTAGTAATTGAGATCAGCTAATTAACAACAGTATCAACAGCAACTAATAGCAGATACATACTTAAAATTATAAAAATGTTCAAATATATAATAAACTAGCTGACCTGCCCAGCGTTGCCCGGTCCCATGATGTTATTCAGTTTGTTATTCAAATGTGTTATTTGTTTTCTAAATGTCTCCTAAATTAAACTCAAATTTCTATAACTTTATATCTTTAAGCCCATTTTGTCAAAATTTATGTTTTTAAATGGAAAAATTACGAAAAGATATTGAATTGAAAGCACATACTGTTTGGTATTTTATTTTCTATGTAATTTGATTTTTTGAAAAATATGTGCACCGAAAGCGAACGAAACCGCGACTAAAAACTCAGGTTTTTACTGAATTCGTAAAAATTTTCACATATTTTATTTTGTAAAGAATAATTCTATCCTACGAAAGTTCCAAAATTTTTGTAAGTAATGCATTGAAAGGCTCTAAAAACTTTGCACTAAAATACGGACATTTAGTTACTTTTAGCGTAGCAAAAATGTATTCTCAAAGAGCCGGAATGTGATTTGTGTTTGTCGGTGTATTTGAACGGGTTAAACCTCATATTTTTTTTTTTACAAATTGCACCATAGATTATAAGAATGTTTTAGGTTAGAAAAATATTTTTGGTTTTTCAGGACGTATAGAATTGCGCCCTGCAAAGGCAAAACCGCAATGAAACGATCTGTTTTTTATTGCTTTCGTCAAATTTTTTGCACTTTTTATTTTGTAAAAAAATATTTCAATTCCTCCGAACGTTTCAAAAATATTTAAGAGGGTGTAAATTTGGTCTATTGAGGTGCTTTTAAGAAATTGTGCTGAAATATGTACACTTAGATACCTTTAGCGCAGAAAAAATATTCCATCCGCGAGTCGCAAAGTGACCTTCTTTTGCCGGTGTATTTGAAAGTGTTAAATCTTATATTTAAAAAACTGATTGCATTATAGATTATAAGAATGTTTTTAAGCTTTAAAAATATGTTTTTTGTTTGCCGGTACCTATAGAATTGCGCTTTGCTAAGTCAAAACCACAGTGAAAACGATCTGTTTTTTATTGATTTCATCAAATTTTTCACACATTTTATTTTGTAAAAAGTATTTCTATCCGTCCGAATGTTTCGAATTTTTTATAGGAAGTAAAAATTTGGTCTATTGAGAAGATTTTAAAAGACTCACTTGAAATATGTACGTTAAGATAATTTTAACATAGAAAAAATATCCTCTCTGCGAGTTGCAAAACGACCTTCTTTTGCCAGCGTATTTGAAAGGATTAAAATCCAACTTTTTTTTAAACCAACTACACCATCGGTTAGAAGAAAGTATTAACTTTAAAATCTTCTATTTGGTTTGTTTACATCTTAAAAATTTACGCCCTGGAAGAACATTGACAAAAGGGTGAAAAATGATTTTGTAAAAAACGACTCGTATCGAATATTTCTTTTTAAAGGGTTAACTGCAACATTATTTCAAATTGATTATAGCATTTGAGACCTAAAAGTACGGTATTTTGAAGTATGTCTCTCAAATTTGACTGCGTCGAGCAGTTTGGTTGATTTGGATTTAAACAAAATGATTCAAAAAACAGAAATAAACGCCGGAAAAAATGCTTCTTCTTTCGTTTAGATGCATAAATGATTTTGTGCGCATGTGCAAACGATTTCTTTCTCCGAATACTAAAAAAATGGCTTTTTGATGAAAGTGAGTTCCACTTCGTAATTAATATATCTTAAATTAATCAAAAAATTAAAATTCTGAGCTTCAGGTACATCAGGAGAGATATTTGGCTACTCTCATAAAAATTTTGAGCCTCGTATGTGCCGTAGATTTTTCTAGCCATCGCAGACACACACAGACAGACAGAGCGATTTGTTATTTTATTAGTGTAGACTAGCTGACCTGCCCGGCGTTGCCCGGGCCCGTGATGTTATTCAATTTTAAAATGTGTTATTTGTTTTCTAAATGTCCCTTAAGCTAAACTTAAATTTCTATGATTTTCTATCTTTAAGTCCATTTTTGTCAAAATTTATATTTTTAAATGGAAAAATTGCGAAAAGATATTGAATTGAAAGCATATGCTGTTTAGTATTTTATTTTCTGTGTAATTTGATTTTTTGGAAACTATGTGCACCGAAAGCGAACGAAGCCGCGACGAAACACTCAGGTTTTTATTGAATTCGTAAAAATTTTCATACATTTTATTTTGTAAAAAAAAAACAATTCTATCCATACGAAAGTTCCAAATTTTTTGTAAATAATGTAAATCTGGTTTATTGAAAGACTAAAAAGATTGTGCTAAAATACGGACATTTAGTCACTTTTAGCGTAACAAAAATATATTCTTCATGAGCCGGGATGTGATTTGTGTTTGTCGGTGTATTTGAACGAGTTAAATCTCATATATATTTTTTAAACAAATTGCACCATAGATTATAAGAATGTTTTAGCTTTAAGAAAATATTTTTGGTTTTTCAGGACGTATAGAATTGCGCCCTGCAAAGGCAAAACCGCAATGAAACAATCTGGTTTTTATTCATTTCGTCAAATTTTTGCAAATTTATTTTGTAAAAAAATATTTCTATTCCTCCGAACGTTTCAAAAATTTTTAAGAGGGTGTAAATTTTGTCTATTGAGATGCTTTTAAAAGATTGTGCTGAAATATGTACGCTTAGATATTTTTAGCGTAGAAAAAATATTCTATGCGTGAGTCGCTAAGTGACCTTCTTTGGCCGGTGTATTTGAAAGGGCTAAATGTTATATTTTAAAAACTGATTGCATCATAGATTATAAGAATGTTTTTAAGCTTTAAAAATATGGTTTTGCTATGGATTGCGTTTTGCTAAGTCAAAACCACTATGAAAACGATCTGTTTTTTATTGATGTCATAAAATTTTTCGCACATTTTATTTTGTAAAACATATTTCTATCCGTCCGAACGTTTCCAATTTTTTGCAAGGAGTATAAATTTGGTCTATTGAGAAGATTTTAAAAGATTTGGTTGAAATATGTACGTTAAGATAATTTTAGCATAGAAAAAATATCCTCTCTGCGAGTCTCAAAATGACCTTCTTTTACCAGTGCATTTGAAAGGGTTAAAATCCAATATTTTTAAAACCAATTACACCATCGGTTGGAAGAAAGTTTCAACTTTAAGATCCTCTATTTGGTTTGTTTACATCTTAAAAATTACACCCTGGAAGAACATTGACAAAAGGGTGAAAAATGGTTTTGGGAAAAACGACTCTTTTGAATATTTTTTTTAAAGGGTTAACTGCAAAATTATTTCGAATTGATTATAGCACTTGAGACCTAAAAGTACGATCTTTTGAAATATGTCTGTTAAGTTTAACTGCGTCGAGCAGTTTGGTTTTTTTTTATGTAAACAAAAGGATCCAAAAACAGAAATAAACGCCGAAAAATACTTCTTCTTTCGTTTAGGTGCGTAAATTAGTTTGTGCGCATGTGCAAACGATTTCTTTCCCCGAACATTAAAAAAATGACTTTCTGTTGAAAGTGAGTTTCACTTCGTAATTAATAATTAATGTATCTGAAATTAATCAAAAAATTAAAATTCTGAGCTTCAGGTACATCAGGTCATCAAAAGAGATATTTGGCTACTCTTATAAAAATTTTGAGCCTCGTACGTGCCGTAGATTTTTCTAGCCATCACAGACACACACACAGACAGACAGAGCGATTTGTTACTATATTAGTATAGATGTTCAAGAGTCACTTTCCCATGTATTTTAGAGCCAAAACAAATGTTTACTTGAAAATGTCCACAGTGTTCATAATAATATTATTATTTCAAAAGTATGTTTATAAAAGTAAAGATCATTCAAAATGTTGATGTTACCAAACTAGAAACATTTTTGTAATTGGCAGTTTATATCTGCAACCAGGGGTGTGCGAAGAGAAAATTGCGCCGGGGAAAAAGTTAGAATATGGCGTCCCTCTGCCCAAACTTTTTTTTTAATAAGCCAAAAATGACGTTGGTAGTACAAATTTGGCGCCCCATAAATTTCGGCGCCCGGGGCAACCGCCCCCTTCGCCCTTCCCTCCTTTCGCACGGCGCTGTCTGCAACTAATTAATTAGTTTGTCGCAAACAATATTCACCCGGGAAAGTGCAGAAAAAGAAAATAATTTCCAGCGAAATTCTTTTAAAATAACACAAAATATTTGACATTCTGGATATTTTCTAACTAAAGCTCTGTATCTGATAAATTTCGTGATTAGCCAGGCTGTGATTTTAAAATAATTCTACTTGATATAGTGTAATTAACACCTATACCCCAAATTAAAAAACGTGCGAATTTTTAATCATTATCAACCAATCCCGTGCACCTTTTCCACATGGCTGTTTCCATGCGAATTTGTTTGTCTGTTACGCTCTAAGATTTTTGGCTATCTGTATAACACCAGTAAAAACCTATTTTATCGAAGATATATATTTTATTGAAGATCTCATGAATTGAATGAGGCGAGGCAAACTTTTCGAAAATAACGGTGGTCATCAAGCATAGCGATTTTCATCTGTGTAACAGACAAACATTTTCGCATGGAATTAGCCACATTCTTTTATGCAAAACAATCCATTGCAGAATAATTACTACTCATTTTTCTGATTAATATTTTTATCAATTTCTAATTTTCTTTTTAAAATTGTCGTAGCATACCATTTTTCTAAAAACTTCTTATATATTTTATTTTTTAAGAATCAATAAATAATTTCCTAATTTTAATTTTAATTTTAAATATTATATGTTGTTGTTATTATCGTTTCGTTTTATTATTATTATTATTATTATCAATCATATGAAATTATTGTTATTATTATTATTATTATTATTATTATTATTATTATTATTATTATTATTATTATTATTATTATTATTATATATTAATAAGAAACAATTTTAAAAGCTTCTTTCTACAAAACAAATAAATTAAATGACTAAAAGAAAATATTTAGATGGGTGAAAAGATATTTCAATTGGTCTTTTAATATGGATGGAGGTTTGTGCATTTTATTACGTTATTAACTTCATTGAAATGCATAATAAGTTGCTTTTATTATAATCAAGATTTTCTCTACGAGAGGAGCATCAATGCACTTAAAGCTATGGTAGCGACATCTATTGCTACATATTCCGTTGAATTTCAAGTATATCTAATTTCAACTTTGTAAATGCGATATTATGTTCTTCGGGAAAAAAATAAATGAATTTTCTGTTTTAACAATTTATGATACATAAATTTCTCATATATGCTACAGATAGATAGCTCCTCTTTCATACTTTTTTTCTCCATTATTTATATATATATTTCAATACATCAATGACGTCGGTATTATTGTAAAAAATGATTGAAAAATATTTAATAAATGATTCCCAAAAATAAGAATCATCTTACAAAAATAATAAAAATCTTACTTTCAATTTTTTTCCGAACTATAATTATATTAATGAAAAATTTTCATTGAAAATTAGTTGTTCTTTCTGCTTGAAGTTTTAGATTTATAATTGTTCATTTTGCCACATCAATAAAAAAATTCAAAATCCATCGAACATAGTTGAAAAAATAAAATGTAACAAAAATATAATATTTAAAATGTAACCCTTTAAAATCCGATTTTTTTTTAATTTTTAGAAAAAATTACTTTTACGTTAATAACATTAATACTAGCTGTCCAGATAGATTAATTATTTCACTGTGTGAAACATGAGGAATGCTGTTGTTTTGCGTACTATTCAATTCATATTCATTTGACAATAGGCTTGGGAAGAGTTTTTGGCGATGTTTAAAAAAATATTGTATTATAATAACATTTAACATATATTACAACTCTCTAATACTTTTTGATTTTTATAACATATGATTCTTTCAGGAAAGTAACATTTATTTTAAACTTACAGAATAAAATACGCGTTTAAAATAAAAAAAAAAGCAAATGGCGCAAAAAGAAGTAAGCAAATAATAATTATTATTACTATTACAAAATGCCTAAATATAGATGAAGTCATATAGTATATGCATAGACATATACTAACTTTACTATATGTGAATAGTAGTAAAAGTACTTCTTAAAACAAAATAATACTCCATTAAAAGATTATGTTAATTTTATGAAAAGTTTTTTGTAACACGTCATTCTGTCATGAATTCTATTTTTTATAAATTTCATGCCCACCTCAAATGTACTTTTTTTTATTTTATGTCATAACTTTTTAAAATATGATCCTTTGTTTTTTTCCTTTAGAACTGTCAATTTGTTTCCATATTTCTTCTTACCCCCCCCCCTCCCTTTTCCCATTTTCCAAAATAAACATATCGCTAGTTAATTAATCTTCTTTCGTTGTTCTGAATGTGTTATTTTATTTAAGCCCTTATGTTGACATAACTATTTAGGAATTTATTTTATAAATAACTTAGTCTTTAAATAATTTTATTTTTGAAACTTTAATAATTTAAAATGTGTAAATTATTTCTGTTAAACAACAATCTTTGAAAACTTTGTATAAAAATAAACATTCACATTCTGGTAATGTGAATTGTGGGGCTATTTAAATCTATAATTGCCCCTTCGTGGGGATTAAAAGCAAAAAATTCGCAAATACCGATGTTTTTTCTTCTTCTTCTTCTTCTTCTTCTTCTTTTTCGCCA
This sequence comes from Maratus speculifer, assembly GCA_964019185.1. Taxonomy (NCBI): domain Eukaryota; kingdom Metazoa; phylum Arthropoda; class Arachnida; order Araneae; family Salticidae; genus Maratus; species Maratus speculifer. The sequence goes on from OZ025290.1 coordinate 84,941,881, forward strand.
GCGTTTAGTTAACATTTTTTGTCAAATTATTAATTCATGAAAATTCGATCTCCTAAAGCATTACATTGTAAAGGAACTAAACATTTTCTAAGAAACTGGGATTCCAAGAACTTTTCATGTAATGGTAACAGGAAAACTCCATGTAACCGATTCTGAAACTTGAATTTTTGCTGTTACCGTTACAGGAAAAGGTCTTGGAATCCCAGTTTCCTAAAAAAATGTTTAGTACCTTTACAGATTTTTTTTTTATAATGTATTCGAAAATTTTTGAAACTAGTACATTAGAAGATCTACACAATCATTTTATAAATTTTAGAAGGATTTTGCGAATTGAAATTAATAAATTTAGGGTGACCGGGACACATTTTAAAATATTTTTTATTTACTGAGTTAAAATTTTGAAATATTTTGATGGCTAACCGCATTCTTTGAAAAGAAAACCGCATGATAAAATTTCTCATATATACAAATATATACATATTATTTTTAAATTTTAAAATTTATTAAAAAAGTGGGATAGTTTAAAATTGTTAGAACTCGAAAAATTATTTGTAGCATTTATTTATTTTTTTTCATTTAAATAAACAGAAATATATGTTTTAATTTTAAAGAAAAAATTAAAAAGGATGTTGCAAGATTGAACCATTTATCTGTAACGGCTTTTGACTTATAACAATTTAAATAGAAAAAATTGTTAAAAAATAAATAAGTAAAATAAAACATGGGAAAAAACGCATCTCCACAAGAAGTCGTTACCTTGTCAACCGTTGCTTAAAAATTGGATTTTGAAAGCAAACTAAAATGAAAAAATTAAAATTTTCTGTTCAAATTAAAATAGAAACTTTATTTAAACATTATTTTAAGAAGAACAAAAATTAATTTAATAAATTTTTAATCGAGAATGTGATGATTTTCGTGTTCTGTGCCTTCTTAAATTTAGATTTTTCGGGATTTTGCGCAGGATTTATAACCCCACAGAAATACCGTATTTATTTATTTCTTTAGTATTTTTAAATAATAAAAGAATATGCAAATGTACTCTTACAATAGAAATATAGAAAATTTTCCCGACTACTATTTTTTCCCTCGCAACCTTTCAATGTCAAGAAAAATAAAAAGATGCAAAATAAAAAAAAATGATTCCTTAAAAAATATTTTTTTTCTTATGTGTATCCAATAATGGTTTTGGAATAAGATAAAAGTAAAGTGTGTGTTACTCATTCTAAACTTTAATGCAACTAACGAAGAATTAAATAAAATTTATAGCAAGTTATTTTAATGGTACTTTAAATGCTGCAAAATTTTTACTAAAACTTATATTTTCTGGTGTTGAAATACACTGACCTCCAAAAGCTAAGGATCAGTGACCGGAAGCTTTCGAATGCACATTGTTAATCGACAATCTAACTTACTAAATTTTTTGAAGTACGAGGATGTGAAGAACATGATTTCACATTTTTAGTGAAAATTTAGTCTCGGGAAGAATTACAGGAGTCAACAATAACTTTAACAGTAAAATAATCTTTGCGATCACCTAGGTAATAGAAAATAATAAAATAGTGTAATAGCAAATGACGCCCAATATTGTCAAAAAACCGGAAAAATACAATGTACTGATTCACAAATTGTTACAAACGCTTTATAATAAGACTACTTTCATAAAGCAGCTCACTATATCGCAACTATCTTTTTAGGTGTATTCGTAAATATGTAAATACGTAGCACTTATAATCGTCGTTCAGTTCGTACGTCCATCTTTACGTCTATCCGCATAACAGAGAAAAAACTACCCAACTAAATCGTTTGAAATTTAAAATATATAATTGATGTATAATTTTGTTGAGTCATTTCGAATTTTATGAAAATCGGATGCATAGTTTAAGTACAGGGACAATCAAAAGTATTTCATTACATTACGGCCAATGGGAAAAAATAGTTCCAAGTAGATTTTAATGATATCACACACTTTCGAACATAATAAAATTGATATGCATCTATGATATGCATTTATCATGTTCGAAAATACACATTCTATAAAATTTGTGGTGCAAAGAATATTTGTTATTCACTTGCAGGGCCCCACAAAAGTATTCCATAATATAATGGTATAGGGAAAACATTGTTTGGGGCGCTTTTAATTATACTCAACTATTTTATATTTTATGAAATTGATGCACGTTGTAAAGGCTTACTACAGGTTAATTCCTGTATAATAGAAAATAGATCGTATTTATAGAGATACAGAAAATATTTCGGCTAGTATATTGCATCCGAAATACTGTAAACTATTACATCATAATCTGAATATTTTTAAAATTTCATCATATTACGAACGCACTACATATGATACGATTGACATGCAATTTCCGCCTTGTTTTGAACTTTCGCAATGTTTCACTGGACTTTTACTGAATGTCTATTAATAGCTAACTATCAAATTAAGAAATAAAAATTTTGAAACCTTCCATGCAGGAAACGAAGTAAAAAAATTCTTTCATATGCAGTCCCATCCTCATTCAACATTCAATATATTTGATTTTTAATTGAAGTACTCTCTTTACAGTGTTCATTTCCCAGTTTTCAATTGGGGAACTTAAATTTGATTGAATATTCTGCATGCTATAACAAAAACATATTTGAATTTTTCAAAGAAATTTTATCACTTTCACAAATATGAGTGCTATGCTTGCACAAATACACGCTAACATTAAACAACACCCATATGGTCATTTACTAACCATGTTAAACTTTTTCTGTTGCATGGATGATCACAAAAAATATTTTATTATTACATTTATTGTCAGCCTTCTAATTGTTCCAAGGACAAAATCTTCACTGAAAAATGGAATCGAACATGTTCTTTACATCCTTGAATCAGAAGGCAGAGATATTTCCAGGCCCGGGTTCAGCTTGAATGAAAGCTATTTTAGTCCTATATACTATAAAAAAATCTGTAAAGTTACTAAAAGTTTTCTAGAAAACTGGGATTCCAAGAACTTTTTATGTAATGGCAACAGCAAAAGTGCATGTAACAGATTATAGATTTGCACTGAAAATAAAAAATTCTGTAAGGTTACTAAGAATTTTTTAGGAAACTGGGATTCTAAAAATTTTTTATGTAACTACAACCCATGTTACAGATAAAATTTTAGTAAGGTTACTGTAATTTTAGTAGATTCGTTTGTAAAGTTACAGATTTCTGTAGCTTTACAAAAAGTAACTCTGTAGATTTACATATTACCTTGTAAGGTGCATAGGTAAAATATTAGTAAGCATACAGATTTCGGCAACTTTCCATGAATAGGACTACTTTTATATTTTTTTTTTTTTTTTTGAGTGTATGCAAAATGTCTGAGGGATGATACTTATCTTTCATCTTAATCTCCGATTAACAGATATATGGCTTTTTCCTTTGACAAGAAGCACCCCCACCCCTTTTTTTAACACTTTAGAACAAACTTGAAAAGTTTTATGCATCTGGTTTGTCTGTCCATCAGGCCATCTGTCCGACTGTCTACACTTAAACCAGGGATGCAGTGGAGGGTAAACGCCGTTTACCTTCTGGATTTTTTCAAGAAACACCGTACACCCTCTGTTTCTCAAGAAAGCTATAATATGTACTCTCTAGGGTATACGCTCTGCCTTGAGCGTATATCCTCTGCTTAGAACATATACCGTCTGTTATTTTTACGACTACACCACTGGCTCCAACACCCGTAAACATACTCCGATTCTCATGCACTTTATAAACATTTTGTTTAGGGTCACCAAAGCATGTTTGGTATTGTATATGAAGTACGACGGAATACTAGTTCATTTACAAGGGCACTCAGAAGAATTTCATTACGTTATGGCAAATTGAAAAAAATCATTTGCAGTGTGTTTTAATGAAATAACGTTATTCTAAATGTATTGAAACTGTTAAAAATCATAAAATTTCACTATAACATGATTAAGGTGGAATAGAACATTCATAACATTTGTCGTTCATTTATAGGGACATGCAAAAGAAATCGGTTACTGCTGAAAGTGCGTTTTAAATTTCGGTATGCTCTTTAAAAAAATTGCACTTTACTTCTTGTATATAGATTTTATATCTCATTCTTACGTACAGGGCTGTACAAAAAAATCCACGTATCAATCTACTAACTACTGGAAACTGCTGAAAAAGAATTTTCCACTGAGGTTTATGTGTTTCTTAACTCAACTAAATTTTGGATGCAGGTACAATTTCAGACACAAATATGTATATTATATACAGGGCTACTCAAAGAGTTTAAATTCTTCTCTGAATGTAGATGGCAACAGTTGAAATTGCGTTTTCAAATGTGTTATGCATTTCCATAAGGTTCAATTAGACATGATATTTTAACATTAAACAGTGCGTTTTTTATTTTTTTCTCCCTTTAAATTATTTGGGGGCTCTACCCCCTGCGAGCTACGATCGCCAACCCCTGTCGAGGCACCCAAGATTCTGAAAGCACGCTAATTTTATTGGCTTTAAAAAACAAAGGCGATCTTCCTATAAATGGATTTCCATTCATATTTCTTTGATTGAAGGCTTTAGTGCAATCATTCGGTGTTAGGAGGTATAAGGTATGTTTTTGTCTTTCATTCATTGATTAAAAAATTACTTAAAACATTGAAAATATGCCAATATAAAATGAATTAAGTAAACAGAAAACAGAGTCTTTGTCTCTCGGTAATTGCCCTATATATCATATAGTTCTGGATTGTGAAAACTCATATACTTTTATATTTCACATAAATATATTTAAATTCGTTTTTTATAAGACAGGATAAAGCGACATAAAATGAGTAGTGTATTTTAGAAATTTGTGTTATTAATTTTAATATTACATAAAACATTTGTTCGATCCGGATGATTATTTTTTTTAGTTTAAATGACAGTTCAAGTTATGCAGTTATTAACTTTGAAAAATATAGCAATTAATAACTGTGATTTTGAAGTATTCAATGTGGATTTAATTGTCTGAGACGTTCACATAAATATATTGTTACATAAACGTATTGCATTTTATAAATAGCTTGCATTTGTACTCAAAAATCATATAAATAGTCCTATTGACCATTTAAGTTATTCCTTTTTTTATGTACAATAAATTGAAAACATTTAATATGCACCACTTAATTTAAGCTAAAATATTCGTAGCATCTATTGTAAATATTTCTGCCATTAAATAGTATGAAATTGTATTTTAAAAATTTAGTGGTATCCAAAAGCTTTAAGTGATGAGAGTAGTTAACCTCTTTTTATGAGCTAATATTAGTTTTTGTTGCATTAAAATGTCTCTATTTGTTGATTTTCTGCAAGCAAGTAAACCTATTGGTTTTCTTTGGACGTCTGTATAATAATATATTTTAAATCAACCATAAGGAATTGCGTTCTTTACTCACTAACGAGGTAAGAAAGTTTTATATTATTAAGAAGAAATTTATTATTTTTTTTTATTCTATTAAATAAAAAAATCAGTAGAAATATCAAAAAAATATATGAGTGATGCAATAAAAGTATTGTGATACATAAAAATTAACGAGTTAAAGTTTCTAAAACTTATCGAAATTGCGAAATGTTTATAAAATTAAATACATTTGATTAGGCAGAAAATAAAACCTTTCAAATATAGTTGTAAACAAAAATGAGCTTGTTTGGGATTCACTGAACAATGTTTTTGTGAAAACAATGAGGAATGACTGAAAGGAAGGCTTTTTTTTCTATAAGGATAGTAGAGAAACTCGGTCACCCAGCAAAATAGTTTAAAAATTGTATTGGCAGAAGTAAGAGATATAAAATTGAACAATTAAAATCTGAAATTAGCCAGGAACAATTGTAGTTCAACTGAGCAAAAAAAGCTGCAGGACATGCAGATGTTTCACAAATTATTAAAGACATTGCAGTCAGGCCAACAAGGGTAGCAAAATATCGAATAAAGTTTAATTCTTTGTCTTAGATCTCAGACCTAAGTACACTGAAGTTATTACCAACTGAGGCTTTGGCCATATTTGTTGTAGCAGAATTTACACACAATCGTTTTAATATCACCGAACATTTAATAAATATGTATGCCCTCGCTATATACTTCTTCAGAGAGCTAAAGAACAATTTTATCAAAAAGATAACTTTATTACTGAAAATATGACGGAAGTAAAACTTTAAAATCTTTTAGATCCCTTTACTCAAAGACTGCGTTAAAACATAAAAAATGGTTTCACAATAGCAAGTGAAGCAAAATTGATAACTTTAGAACTCCTCTGCAAATGGAGTTGTGACAGATCTCCACAACAAATATTTAAACAAAAGTCTGAAAATCCCTTTGACTCAAACATGACACTTAAACATTTCAATGATTCAAACACTTACAAAAACTCTTTAGCTTCTTTTAGATTAATAATCAAATAAAAGGATTTCAAAAGTATGGTGGCAGAACCCTGTATCTCCATATCCACGCTTTTGCTTTCGCATACTAACAAGATTTATTCATGAAAATAATGACATGATTCAAGAGGAGGTAAAATACATTGAACAGCAAGCATAAAATTTAATAAATACAGAGATCCTCACAGCTTATGGTTTATTACAAGTTCAATTCAAATTACTGCTGACTAGAGTCGATGCTAAAGTTTGTAATGCTATTACTAGCAATCAATTCTTTGATGCGATGCTATATTTGCAAACAATCATAAAAAAAAGATTTTAATAAGTTAAAAGTAATTAAAGACATTGATCCTGATTCTTTGAAATTCGATCTTTCAATAGTCCAAGTAAGAATCGGAATTTTCGAGTCAATTTTACCTCTTGCTTGTAATTAAAAAACTTCCAATAAAAAATGGTTAGCAAGAAGCAAAAATGAGAAAGACTGTAAATAAAAGAAAAAACTAATGAAAAGTATCTATTAATCTGAGATGCAATACTGGTACACACTGCAAAAGCTGGTTTCGGAAATACCTCAAAAAAAGTTTTCTCAGATCGAGAAAAATCAGCTTAAATTACAGGAATTGAGATAAAATTAATGCACTATTTAAAAGGTATGATAGACGTGTAATCTAGTGATTATAAAATAGATAATAAAAAATTTCAAGAAATTGCGAATAACACTTATAACCTTTGTGTAAATTTTTACGGTTGGGACCCAGTGTCACATATATATAACACAGAATTTTGAATCACAGAGCCACTATTAAAGAACATGCATACCAACCAATTCGGCAGCTATCAGAGATGGTGGCTGAAGCCCGCAACATGCATTTTAGTTCATATAGTCAAAATTTTTCAAGAAAAGACTTGCTCATAGGCTGCAATAAAAATGAATTTAATGGCTTACTTTTTTGTTTCGATCTCTTTTTAAGCGTTGTTATTGCCAGAATCTAGTTTTCGAGCGATTCTGAAGAGAAGGCCATGGAAGATTATGCTCCAAAAAATGGTGGGTAGTAGGACAATAATTTGTGTAAATTGCTCAAAAAATGATTTGTTTCTATCATAATAATATATTTTACGTGTTCTTAAAGCATTTTATCTGCTATAGAACGCACAAAATAATTTAAATAATTTTGGCCAGGTTTTTCAACAAAATACCACGCTGTGCAGTGTCCCAGAAGTTCTGCCTCCAAAACTGGTAGGGAAGGTGCTGGGTTCGAACCCAATCGCGGCCGTCGACCTAACCATTCGGAGTTTTCTATGGTTTTCTACGAACCTTGGATTTCCTTGCATAAATACGGGTTAGGTTCCCCTAGAAAACCCCCCACGGAAGGCATACCCCCATTTAGGGCCTATATACCACGTGTAGATAATTGGCCGACATAAATACAAACTAACAAAATCGTTAGTTTTTTTTATGTATAAGGATTCACGCGAAAGTATTTTTATAACTAGAAAGGAAATATTATTGGCACTGTTTTATTTTATTTTTTTAATCTGACGTATTTTGTTACCATTTACGACTTTTAACGCAAATTGATGAATTTATTATGTTACAATTTTTTTCTCTTTTAAGATTCGCTTGTAAATATAGTTTTTATGTCGTACTTTTCAATATTTTCCTGCTTAAATTAAATAATATTCATTTAATTAGGAAGTTTTTTCTTTTTATAATATTCACGTGTCAATAATATTTAAGTTGGAGGAACTTTTACTCTTTGAGCTCTTTTATTAGTTGGCAACAGGTTAAAATGATTTTCTTTTCTAAAATATGTAAAAAAATATCTTTCGAAATGTTTGAAAATGTTAACTTAAAATAGAAATAAATCCTCAAAAAGGGAGTCAAATTAAAAAAATAAATGCAGTTAGCACACCGGGACATTCTAGTGCATAAAATGACCTACAAATAATTAGGTTCCAAAGAATAGTTTTTGCTCATATAAAACTTTTTTAATGGAACAATTTTGATAAATTTTACCATTAAATATCTCTTCAACTAATTATTAGATTTAAAAACTGTCTGCATCAGCGTATTTATCAAACATTTTTGCATAATGCCACCAATTTTCATTTTTTTTTTTTTTTTTTTTTTGAGCAATAGCTTTCTTAATATTAACGAAGAAAAACCTCCGGTCATGAAAAACTCAATGTCAGCGGCAGTAACAGCGGGAATTACTTTTTTTGGAATAGAGAGATTCTTAATGTGTTGGAAAGTATTTCATAATCTATATATATGCTTGACGCATTATTTTTTCTTTCTTGTTTTTATTACTTTCTTCTATCTTTGCAAGCATTGAATTCAAGAAAATTTTCGACTTCTAATTTTCGATGGATTTATACGTTTTAGAAGGTTTTGAGTACGATTTGATGATTTTTAGTAAATATCTGTTTGTCTCTCTGTGAGTTTATTTTGAGTCTATATATGACACATATTTTGTGTGCACTGTATCTCAAGAACTAATGAACGGGATTTCACAAAACTTAAGATTCAGGTAGACCTTGATATAAACTCCTGCTGATTAGGAGGGAACAGGATCACCAAATAGGCGGTGGTGCAGCTTCTATGCAGCATTTTCACGATTTCCACAATAGCTCTGACTCAAGAACTTATGCATAAATTTTCATCGGTATTCAGCTTCAGGGATACTTTGATAAACATTGATGTCGATTGTGTTTTGATGTAACTCGAACAAAGAGGGTGCTGCTAAGCTGCATTATTCATGAATTTCTCAATAGCTCTGTCTTAAGGACTAATGCACGGAATTTTGTAAAACATCAGATTCACTTAGATTTTGAGCTGATTAATTTTTGGTGGCAGCATAAAACGCCCAACAGGCGGCGTGTTATGCTGCATTCTACATTATTCCACAACAGCTATATATCAAGAATTAATTTTCTTAAATCTTGATATTAGTTTTTGATATGAAATGATGCTGATTACGTTTTCGTGCAAATCTCTTACTAGGTGGAACTGCTATGCACCCTTTTGCATGATTTATGTGATTTTAGTGATATCATATTTCAAGAATTAATGCAAGGAATTTCATATCTTTACAACCATCATGATTGACATTTAATTTTGGGTCGATGTTAGCGAATTTTGAAATATATTAACACACATAAAATAGAAGAAAGATTTAAAATTGGCACATCCAAATAGTTTTTTTTTTTTTTTTTTTTTTTTTTTTTTTTTTTTTTTTTGAGGAGGAGGAGGAGGAGGAGCTATGAGAATTCTATTACATAAAACATGTCAATATAAAAGTTGTAGATCACATTAAGATAAATTTTTCATAAATCTAAACGGATTTGCTATCTTGTGAATTGACGATGTTATTTTTTTAACTCTATTTTTACACCCTTTGAGGTCACTTTTAGTGATGTAAAAAAACTTGTCACACATAATTTTTTTGCATTTCTCTTATTACCTAATACTTTCTTTTGATTCGATATGTATCATACCTGATAAGTTTCGGGGTTCCCCCTGTTTTCACAAAAACCTTACTTATTTCCATCCTCTTAGTCCAATTTTTACCATTAATAAACTTCGCCGAAATTTTCCGTCCCTTGATTTTATGTGTCAGTTTGAAACAGATTTGTGCAGAATTATAGAAGTTATCGTATCCTTAAAAAAAAAAGTATGGATATATTTCTAGGTACACAGATGTATTTAGGGGAGACTGGAGCAAATGTGAACAAAACATCCGAATATAGCAATTTTCACTAGTTATTATACGTTTTTTTATTGAAAAAAATTACCAACAATGACAGAACCTACAAAAATATGGTAAATTTTTTTTAAAGCTCTTTGACTTTTTTTTTTGTCCCTTAGTAGCCAAAACACTCAAAAGTAATCACGAAAGTAAAATCTCAGTATCAACGTACTAAGCGAATAACTTTCTTTCTTTATTCATTTATTTAAATTTTAATGTTTTAAAATATATTATTATTTTAAAAAAATATTCTAAAATAAAAAATGCTAATGATTTGTCATTTTATTTCTAGTGCCCATGTGGGGCACTTGCGAAGTGTAATTGGGATAGATACGAACAGTTCATAAGTGCCCCAATAATCATTTTGCGATTCTGTTTCTTTCAATTAAATTCATGAAATATAATATAAGCTTTAATATCTATAGCTTTCCTTAAATCGAAGACTTTTCGTCATACAACAATTGATTTTGCATTGAAATTTTCACAAAAACATCTATCAACAGTTACATGGACAGCAACAAGCTCGTTTACTTTAAGGTGTAATTTAAATAAATTTAATGTTTTCTAAATTGCAATAATGTTATGCAATATTTTTCTAAACGAGTTAGCACAATATTTTCATGCATTGTTAATACAAAAAGTATTGACGTTAAACAACTTTGCAAATTTTTTATTTCATTTTTTCTAAACTTACAATGATGGCTTACTTTCATCTCTGAAACAGCTAAATATATGATGCTTTGAATGAAGATAGATATCAGTAATATTTTTAAAAGAGTAAAATTGTTAAACTGATAACTATCGATTCCGATTAGAAACATAGTCCTATCCTTCTCCTTTTTTAAAAACAAAAATAAGTTAAATTTGAAGGAGGGGAGCTTATAATTGAGATTTTTTTTAATCATTAAAAAACCCTTCTTTATCATTAATTTAGAGGTAAATAAGGCAAATACAGAGATGATAATCTTTCTTATTTCGGCTGTTTTCCCATAAATATTATATAAGTGCCCCCTCCTTAAAATCTTGCAGAAATAAAAACTCCCAAGCAAAATTTGGAAGCATTTTTTTCAAATTTACTTCCTTGTTTTTATTTTATTGCAACAATACATCGTTCATCTAATCCTCTCCCCATCCCCACTCCAAATCCACTCATTTTCGTTTTATAATCTTATGCTTAAACATATAACCTAGAAACTAGAAAAATTTATACATACTTTTTTTCTTTATATAGAGTTTAATATACAGGGTGGTCATAAAAAAAATTTGCCGATATATGGAGCTCTAGCGGCCAGTCCGCTCAACCGATCGAGGTGAAATTTCAGATATAGCTATTCAGAGATATGAGCTCGAGATTCTGTGAACGACAACAAAATGGCGGTCACGATTATGGTTATAGTTACAGAAACGCGAAAATTTCCAATGGCAACACCCATTTTTTTCATCGGAAAATGCTCAGCGCATGCGAAAACCCTAAAGACCGTTGGAACCGTACGTGTATCGCAAGAAACGGACATGTTATGCACGCACAAAAAACCGTTCTGGGAATCCTCCCCCCCCCCCCATAGAAAAAACTCAATTGGGGCGCAAGGAGGAAATTTGCATATGACACGGAGCCAGTACACTAATCTTTGATTACAATACAGATCGGAGAAAATAAAACTTCTATTTTGATTACACATTTTCCACATGGGTGCCATCACCATACATTGCCTGTGATGAAATTCTGAATATCTGAAATTTCATTTCGATCGGTTGAGCGGACTGGCCGCTAGAGCTCCGTATATCGGCAAAGTTTTGTTATGACCACCCTGTATATATAACTAATGATTATGATCATAATAAGTAACAGAATAAAAATCATGTCAAAGGATATTTTTCCCATCGCTCACATGTATCCACATGTGTTCTCAACTACCCCGCTAATAGAGCACAAGTGACCAGTTTATATACACACACATATATACAGGGTGTCCCTAAACAAATGGTATATACGCTAGTGGGTGATAGAACACATCAAGACGAGTAATAGTAAATAGGAAACCAAGGGTCCCAAACGTTTTCCAAAGGAGATAGCCGCCATTAAAGTTTAGGGTCCAAAATTTCAAATACACATAAAAAACTGAAAAATTGGTCGATTGATTTGCGGTTTTCACTAAAATTATTCTTTATGTTGGTATTTTCTTGAAAATAAATTATAAAGATAAATTTCGAAAAATGCCGATAGAGGGCGCTTTAGACTTTGAAGTAATGAAAAACTATTTTTTGCCGTGATTTTTTGCATCTCATTAAATGGTTTCGTAAGTTTAGACTTAAACTTAAATTTTGAGCTCAAAATCTGAATAGTTGGAAGCAGTTAAGTAGCACAAACTTAACTGTGTTCAGAGGGTTTAAATTTCAAATGATTATAAAAAACGGAAAAATTGGTCGATTGATTTGCGGTTTTCACTAAAACTATTCTTTATGTCGGTATTTTATTGAAAATGAATTATAAAGATAAATTTTTAAAAATGCCGATAGAGGGCGCTTTAAACTTTGGAGTAATGAACAACTACTTTTTACGATTTTTTTGCATCTGATTAAATGTTTTCGTAAACTTAGACTTAAACTTAAATTTTGAGCTCAAAATCTGAATAGTTGGGAGTGGCTAAGTAGCACAAACTGAACTGTGTTCAGAGGGTTCAAATTTCAAATGAAAATAAAAAACAGAAAAATTGGTCGATTCGTTTGCGGTTTAAAATAAAACTATTCTTTAAGTCAGTATCTTCTTGAAAATGAATTTTAAAGATAAATTTCAAAAAATTTTGTTAGAGGGCGCCTTAAACTTCAGAGTAACCAACAACAAATTTTAACCATTATTTTTTTTATATAATTAAATGCTTTCCAAAACTTGTTAAAGGTTTTCGAAATCTTAGATTTAAACTTAAATTTTGAACTCAAATTCTGAATCATTGGGAGGGGTTAAGAAGCGCAAACTGAAGTGTGTTCAGGAGTTGAAATTTAACCCCCCCCCCCCCCTCGAACACAGTTCACTTTTGCGCTACTCAAAATTTAAATCTAAGCATTTGAAAAAATAACGGTTAAAAATAGTTGTACGCTACTCCAGTGTATAAGGCGCCCTCCATCGGCATTTTGTGAAATTTATCTTTAAAATTTATTTTCAAGAAAAAACTGATTTAAAGAGTAGTTTTAACAAAAACCGCAAACGAATCGAGTAATTTTTCCCTTTTTTTTTATAGTTTTCCGTTTTGTTTGAAATTTAAACCCTCTGAACACAGTTCAGTTTGTGCTACTTAACCACTCCCAACTATTCAGATTTTGAGCTCAAAATTTAAGTTTAAATCTAAGCCTACAAAACCATTTAATGAGATGAAAAAATAACGGCAAAAAATAGTATTAGGATGGATTATTTCGTTAATCCAAAGTCTAAAGCGCCCTCTATCGGCATTTTTTGAAATTTATCTTAATAATTCATTTTCAATGAAATACCGACATAAAGAATAGTTTTAGTGAAAACCGCAAATCAATCGACCAATTTTTCCATATTTTATAATCATTTGAAATTTAAACCCTCTGAACGCAGTTAAGTTTGTGCTACTTAACCGCTTCCAACTATTCAGATTTTGAGCTCAAAATTTAAGTTTGAGTCTCAGCTTACGAAAACATTTAATGAAATGCAAAAAATCACGGCAAAAAATAGTTTTTCATTACTTCAAAGTCTAAAGCGCCCTCTATCGGCATTTTTCGAAATTTATCTTTATAATTTATTTTCAAGAAAATACCAACATAAAGAATAATTTTAGTGAAAACCGCAAATCAATCGATCAATTTTTCCGTTTTTTATGTGTATTTGAAATTTTGGACCCCAAACTTTAATGGCGGCTATCTCCTTTGGAAAACGTTTGGGACCCTTGGTTTCCTATTTACTATTACTCCTCTTGATGTGTTCTATCACCCCCTAGCGTATATACCATTTGTTTAGGGACACCCTGTATATACATATAGTTATTTAAAAAGTAAGTAAAACTATAAAGATGATATTAAAAAAATCGCCATGCGTAAAATAAGCTCTATTTACTATATTCTATATGAGAAAAATCTATATTTATCTAAACTGTTCACATGTGCCCAAGTCTCCTCAATATAAATTTTTGAGCTCTGAGAACTTTTTTTCATAATCGGTGTAGATCTCCAAAAATTTGTAAGGAATATTTATTATATAACATATTTGAAGAGAATGTAATAGGCGTTTTACACGTGCACGAGAGCACATTATACATAATAATTCATCGATATAATAAAAGTCTAAGTCACGTGCTTGCTCCGGGCTGCTTGCTTCAGTTTTTATTTATTAGAAGACCATTTTGATACTTTAATGTTAACCAGGTTCAGATGATAAATCACAAAATATTATTCTATCTCCATCATTTCATTAATAATATAACAATCCAAGTCATGTGACTGTCATAAATAACTGTGAGCTGATTCCATCGTTTTTCATATGAAAGATTTACATTTGATTTAAAAAAATTAAATTAATTTTCGAAAAAAAAAACCTACATAAAAATTGCCACGGTCGCAAAGAATTCTTGATACTTTTATGTTAACCGGGTGCAAATTTTGTCAATAGCATCATTTTTTACTCGCCAGTTAACATTTTGAATTTTTTTTCGCGTGATACATTAAAACAATGCTTTGGAGTTGAATTTAAATTTCCTGATTTGTAACATTAATATTTTTTATTTCGTTAAAAAAAAAAAGTTAAAAACATGTGAAAGGTACGAGTTTTAGATGTTTCAGTTTTAAATGAAAAGATAGTATTTTTCAATGAAATAATTGAAAGGATGTTATTTTTAATGAAATGTAAAAAAATGTGATGGAAATAATATTTGGCGATTTATCATCTGTGCCCCGCTAAGATAAAAATAAAGAGATCTTCATTTTTCTATCAGAATCTTCCTATTCGACGAAAGAATGAGCAAGTAAATTGAATTATGAATAAAAATAACATGACAGATTTCTTACCATACATTTAAGGAAGATCAAACTGATCACCATGGGCAACTAGTACATAATAGATACCGTACATTTTTATAATAGTTTAAAATAATTGCAATTTTTTGTAATGATTAAATGCACTGTATAACATTTTATTAAAACTAAAACAAAGTTTCTTTTTTGTTTACTTAACAAGTCCTTTAAAATTTAATTATTATTAAAGTGACCTTAAACGAGACGGTAAAGTCACCTCTTGTCAAATTATTCATAGGATTTTCACAAGTTGTGTTGTTCCATTTTATAATAATCTTCTTTGTATGTTAAAACATATTATACCTCTTACTAACTTCCTTTAATAAAAATTTGCTTGGAACTACGAAGCAAAATAAAGTTTGAAATTCTTCGCATAATTATTTAAATTGACACTTTTGATCACTTAATGTCACAATAAATTTAAAGATTTTAAAGCTAATTTCAATCAAGAGGTGGTAAAGTGCATATTTTGACCAAGTTATTTTTATTGAAGAGAATCATATTCTAAGTTGGAAAATTTCAGGGTTATTCAAGAAATACTAAAATTACAACTTTTTTTTCGATATTAATTGAATTATTGTAAAATCTTTTAAGAATATTAAATTTCATGTTCGATTAAGCAACAGTGATACAAAATTAGTTAAAATTTTATTATTATTATTATTTTCAAAAATAATATTTAATTTTAAACATTCTTTAGGTATACATTTTCGATATCCACAACATATGCACATATTTGTCATAAATAAAAACTCTGCCTTCATAGAGATATGCCGATTCAGATTCTGCAGTTTGTGAAAACCGAAACTAGTCTAAAAATATTCTGATTTGCTCTGTTTAAAAAAATATTCGTATTATGGAGGAATGAATGACATTATCATGCACAGTGACAATATTCTGTAATCAAGTTTAGAGTCTTGCACAGGTAAACCCGATCCGACACCGAAATTTATATTTGATGCAACAAGCAACCTGAACCGAATCCGACAAAAAAATATTCACCGACTAACAACCTGACAAAATAATTTTCGGTGACCTCCAACTTGACCCGAATCTAACAAATAAATTTCGGCGACCCACAACCCAATCTGAACCAGAAATGAAAAAAACATAATTCATGTTTTAAAGCTAATTATAAAAAAAAATATTCAGTTATATCTCTAAATTTAATCTTTTATGTAGAAAAATGGACTATCTATATATCTATGTTCTGTAATTGATAACTGCAGTGAACCTCTGAATAGCGGACATCCGGATTCCTTGAATAGAGTCCTGCATCCAGTCACTGTATCCTTTTTTTAGGGGGTGGGGGGTAGGTTAGGATGATTTTATAATTTTCTTTCTGCTGGTTGGGTTCACATTAGAATAATTATTGAAGGTCAAATTTCGGTTTTCTTCTTTTTTAAGGTCCATTTGAAGGAACTTTCATAAACAGACTAAGCAGAATTATGTTTCAAAAGATAATCAACATATATTTGAATGTGAATGACTATATACAGTCACTATTGGTTATATGGTCACCTCAGCTGTCCAAAAAAGTTAGACCATATACACGGGGTGACCATATTTGCGAAACAATACTACAATTATTACACTATTCAATTACAGGCTTCGTACGCATCAGGGAATTCGAGAGATTTTAAGTATTTTAGTACCAGAAATTTCATAGAGTACTGCTCGCTATATCCGTTGAGAGAATTTCGTTTCATTAAATAAACCAAATATTACTTTACGAAAATTCTGGTAAGAGGTGCTTGAAAGTTTTTGAAGCATACAAGCCCTGAATTACGGTAGGATTATATTCATCTGTCATAATATAGTGCTTATAATAAACAAAAAATTAAACTTTTAAGAACATTTTAAAAATTAATTAGTGAGTAAAGAGTACAGTAACAAATATGCAATGTTTGAGAAATTTATTAGCTTACCTTTCCAATCGAAATACAGCACGCGTACATACGTACGTTGCACACATATTCACTGCAGTTATTTAAAATATTTAGTTATGCAAGATTGCTTGCTTTTCTTGGTCGTTAATACAACTCTTTTTAAATCTTTAATAGCTTTTAAATGTTCATCTATTGCTTCGGAATTAATTAAAAAAATCTGAGTTATCGATGGCTTTAAGTGCATCTGATGTTGATGCTGATATTTTCACATCCACTATCATCCTCATTATCGCTTTCTTAGGCATTCAAACTTAACACATTCGAAACACTATCTTGTACTGAAGCTTCATTGTTAGTAGCGAGATCTTCATCAATCTTTGCATACAAATTTTTGACAAAAATTGAATAACCTCGATTCCGCAGTTTTCCTGCCAGTTCAGTTAAGGGGAGATACTCTTCCGCGTCTTCCGATAATTCTTCAGACTTTGGTGAACTGTGAAATCCAGAATGTCGGAAGCAATTTTCAATAGTTTTCTGTGACACCATATTCCAAGCTTATTCTATATAAAAAATTGCATTTAATAGGGACACTTGGAATATTTCTTTTCGATCAGTAGCAGAAATGATATCTCACAGAAGAAGCTTTCTGTAAATAGTCTCGAAATTCTGGATGATACTTTAATCTAAAGGCTGCGATACACACGTGCTATTAGGAAGCAACAAAACAAGTTCAATTGATTTCAAGTCATCAATAGTGGAGTGAGCACGACAACTGTCAACAATTAATGCAATTTTCCTGTTCTGTTTTGAAAAAATTTGATCCCACCTCTTAAGTGTTTTTTCCCAGATGTTCTCTACCATCTATGCTTTTGAAGTTGCATCGTAGACTAGAGGCAAAGATTTGCAATTTTCCATACACCGAGGCTTAAGAAATTTTCCAATCAGCACAGAAATAATTTTCTCCGGTCCATCAATATTTGTAGCCAACAAAACAGTTAAGGGTTCTTTACTTTTCTTTAACCCTACACATTTTTCACCTTTAAAACAAAGAGTTCTGTCTAGTAAGATCCTATAAAAAAGTCAGCATTCATCGGCGTTGAAGATGTTGGCAGATTCATATCTTTCGAGAATATCCCGCAACATTGCATCTTTCTATTCGTTTAAAGAACTCTTATCAAAATTAGCAGCTTTTCCGCACAATTTTTTAAAGCATAGGTTATGCCTTGAATGAAATCTTTCTAGCCAACCATTACTAGCAACGAAACTGGACTCGCCAAATTTCTTAGCAAATTCCAAGGTTTTTTCTTTCAAAACATTCCAGGGTACAGGAGTATTTTGCGTTTGTGGATATTCAATCCATGACAAAAGAGTCTTATCCACATTTTCATAATATGACAAGCGCCGACGTTCTCTTTCTTCATCACAGATACAAACATTTGGGGAGTAAAATTTAGCTGCTAAAATGTTGTTTCATGTAGTATGGGGTATCGAATTTACTTTGGCAAATGCAGTTTTAGAAAGATTAGAGATTTTAAACTTTTCGATCAGTTCGCTTTTTTTATCAAATGATAAATTCTTTCTTTTCGAAGCCATAATAAAAAACGAATATTCTTATTTGACGTGTTTGATGCAAATTAAACAAAATTTTCCTTTTTTTTATTGCATCTTAATTTCAGCACACTTTACAAACAAAGATAAACTTTAACCAATGAAAAGATAGATATCAATCTTGTTGACTTTTAGAAGAAAGAGAATTGAAGGGGGGGGAATACAACCGACGGTGAATCAACGTAAAAGAGAAATCAGGCTGAGGGAAGGAAAGGGAAGTAAAGGCATTAGTTCACGCCCTCCGGCGTCTGAGAGACTACTTTCTTTTAGGCCATTTGCTATGTTTCTTCCCACCTGAAAAAAATCTTACAAAAGCTAATTTTAAAAAAAATGCCGAAAACAGCATTGAAAAGATTGAAAACAAGAGACCATATACCAGATAAGCGGGAAAATAAAATGACTATATAAGCGGTGCGCTTTAACATATATTCTCTATTAAGTTAGACGGGACTTAAGAAAACTGACCATATAGCCGGTACTGACTGTATTCTATTTATTGTTTGGTAAACAAAATGTATATCAGAAATCGGCTCATAGATTATTTTTTTTCTTTGTTATATTATAGTTAAAAACCACTTTTTCTTTTTTAAGGATATGAAAAATATTACGAACACTTCGATTTTGATAACATAAAAACAGATATATCGCATCCGTGATAGTTTATGCACTCATACACATGTTATTCTTAAGCAGATTGGTAAGTTCCAGTATTCAGAGGTAAAAGTTTACAAATATATATGAGTTGGAAAAAGTATTGACTAATGCAGAGGTGTTCGTTAAATAGAGGGTCCAATTACAGGGCGCTTCCATTATGGTTGTTTTATTGCATATAGATATTAAAGATGGTAAAATATTTCGGGTAATTCAAAAATCGCGTCAACCCAAACTCGACCCAGATGAATCAAATCTCAGCTCAAAACCTACCCGAATTCACAACAATGAAAGTCAACCCTAATGAAAACATATAGCATCAATCCGATCCTACGCATACGCAAGACTCTAATCGTCTTGCCATTCATTTCCTGTGAAATTTTACGGTTCCCAAAGCCGCGTCCAACAGTTGATACAGCAACTATTGGGACAGTTGATGACAATTTTCGTTATTAGTTTAAAGATCAATTATACACAGAGTGTCCAGCGAAATGAGATTTCATAATTCACTAATATCTATAGTCTAAAATGAATTTAAAATTTGGTTTGGCATGAGACATAAAAAATCAAGGCGTGAGTGTCAGAAGTACGGCGTTTTCTTTGCAGTAACGTCAGGCAAAGTTTGTGGGGTTTAATTCATAAGACACATATTTTTAATTCATCATGGAGTTAACTTTGGAATAAACTTCCTGTCAAAGAACGTATGTGCTGCTGTTTCTTTACTTTTGCATTTTTGCGTGAGATTTTACGTATGCGCACCATATCTATCTGCATTATAAAGAACATATGTGTTACTGCATAGCGCTGATGTTAGACAAGTGGCAACAATTCTCTATGAAATTTCGATTTCGCAATTTTTGTTACAACAATTTTTTAACCTTTTAAACATCTCACATTTCCAATTTTTATATTATCGTATAGGAAAATAAATCTACTTACAAATACAATTTGGCTGGAATCTGTATTTCAATTTATTTACTTATTTCTATTTATTATTTTCAAGTATATTTGCTTTCTTCTATCGTCAATAGAAGAAAGTATTGTAATCGAAATTTTTTTCGACTTCAGTTTTCGGCGGATTTACACGTTTTAGGGGTTAAAGATTCCAAAAAAATATGTTTTTTACAAAATGTCTGTCTGTCCGTGTGTCCGTGTGTCTGTCTGTCGGTGTGTCCGTATGTCACTATTCTACCATCAAAAAGTGTATGAAGATATGTATAGAATTGAACCAAATTTTTTTGTGAATATTTTTAGCTGTGGCAAGTAGGTTCTCCTTCAATTTTGAAATATTCCGCCGGAAGGGGTGCTGCAATCGTGATTTTTGTGCCATTTTCAATATTGTACCGACCAAAAGTGCATGAAGTTATGCATAGAATTGAAGCAAATTTTGTTTGTAAGTGTTTGGCTATTGCTAGTTGGTCTTCCCTGAATTAGAAAAAAATCCTCCGGAAAAGGGGGGGGGGCTGCAATGGCGATTTTTGTGCCATTTTCAAAATTGCACCACCTAAAAATTATGTATAGAACTGAACTAAAATTTTTGCTTATGAATATTTTTGGGTATGGCAAGTAGCTCCTTCCTGAATTTGATAAAAAATCTGCCTATCATTCTATTGGTCATCGGCTCGTGCAGAGACGGAAACTCGTTTTTACTCAGATTAATTGACTGAAGCAAAAATTTAAGATGAAAATCAAAGTTGTTATAGTATTGAATTAAAATTATTAAAGCATTAACACGTGTAATCATTTTTTTAAATATTAAAATGTACGTATGACTAGAAGAAAGTTTTGGGATTGACACATCCAACTAGTGAAAAGAAAATTCTGTCGCATGTTTGCACATAAATCTATAAATATTATTTTTGCTAATTTTCCTAACGAGATTAAAGATGCATTAATAAATAAATGAAAGAATGATGCTTAAAAAACAGAAATTTAGCATGTTATCAAACAATTTAAATTTTTCACTGCGAAATAAGAAAAAAATATTTTTGAAATATGATTCGTTTGAAAACTGTACCTCAGTTTACTGATTGGCTGTAGTTAGAAAAAGCAAGCGTGAAAACATGAATGATTTTTAAATTTATTTATATCGTATGCACCTCGATTATGTAGGATTAATTCGTTTGCCCATAAAACAACGTAAAGAGTTCGGTATTTCTTTCCGGTTAACATACCATATAAAAATTAAACCTCCTCTAAAAGTAATTAAACAAAATAATATTAATGAAGGGCAATTTTAATAGACATATAATTGAAGTACGTGTTTAAAGAGCTGAAAAAATCTAAATAAAAAATGTTGCAGTAATTAGCAAGATCTTCGACTTATAATTCTTGGCTATATCTAGTGATAAAATATTGCTTTTGATAAATTTCAAGGCTTTATTTGACTTCCTAATTAATATTTTTCATATAAGAATATTTTTTGTTATTATTTTTCAATCTAAAAAACATATTGTATATTTTAGAGTTTTCAATTTTAAATACAAAAGTGTTTTTATCTATACTTTGTACTCGGTAAATGCAGGCTCTACTTACTATCAAAATGAGTTTAATATTGTTAGATGAAAAACTATAAAACTGAAAAACTAGCGAGATAACTTAATAATGAAATTATGTATTAATCATCTTAAAAATATTAAAACATACTAGAGAGAAATTTTAACAGTCGCGTTATTTTTATATAATTCACCCAAGTTTTAATGTTTTGTTATTAATTCATTCATTATACGTTTGTGTAACCATCATTTGTATAATCATCATGTGTATTAACATATAAAAATAATGTAAAAAATTATAGGTGTTTTTTATTGTATGCTTAGCTCATTTCAAGAGGTTTTTGATCAAAAATTTGTAATAGTGTAATATTTTTAAAAGATGACTTACACCCGAGAAATCAAAATTTAATTAGGTAATCAATTGTCCGGGTTAAATCAGCGTTAAAAATTATTATATATGTATTATCGACTCTGGCTTAATTAACACTCATGTTTTTGCAAGGTCGTAATTCATGTAGTTATCCCATCTTGTGATACTCTTTAACATATAAAAATGAAGGATGACAGTCTAAGTGGGTCGTTCCAGGTAGCTCATTTGGCAGAACATTGGTGAAACAAAGCTGAAACAAACATTGTTGAAACAAAGACTCGGGTTCGAAACCTAGCTTGGATAGATTTTCACTCTGTTGGTCGATTTATCAATTGATTATCGTAGCTTACGTTCGATAGCGGTTTTAGATTCCCTTCAGTTTCTCTAGTATTCCAAAATGTCTCTAATGCAGGTCTGTATATAAAGAAAGCTCTTTTATTTTATTTTACATCCTCACACTATGTTGGTTTCACTCCTTTAAAGAAAAAATATATTGCAATAAGATGATTGCTCTAAATAGATGGCTAAAATACAAATAAATATATCTCGGTACATTAAAAAAGGGGTTATACAGAAAATGACATGTTATGCCAAAAGATAGATCAAAAATATGTGGAAAGTACTTTAATTGCTCAAGTTTATATTATAAAACACACAAAAAAATTAGCATTTTTTAATTGCATTTTGAGATAAAATCATGATTGATTTCGTTTTATCATTAGAAAAAAATTTATGACAGTGTTTAATAACAGAGATAGCTAAATTATTTTCTTTATTCATTTAAGAATACACTCTAAAAATGGAAGGAGTGAAAAGCTCTCTCTTTGTAAGAGTGACAGACGGTTTCACTCTTTTTTTCAGTGCACTTCATAAAAATACACTCCTTAAAGAGTGGAATTTCCCACACCCTAGAAAGGAGTGAAAAATGTCACTCCGTTGTCGAGAGTGAAGTATGTCACTCCGTTGTAGAGAGTTCGTTGTAGAGAGTTGCATCTCATTCCGCTAACAAAAATGAAAGAAGGCATTATAAATTTAAAAAAATCCGTTAAACTTTGAACCAATATATGGAGTAAAATAATGAAAAACTCCAAAATATGTCAATTTTTAATTTTCAAAAACTCCATTTCATAATATAACATGGAAATTTGCGCTTATTTGGTACTAAAACGACTCTTTTTCAAGCGAGACGCACTCTTTTTCAATCTTTCGAAAGAGTGAAAAGTCACTCCACCGAGAAGAGTGACTCATCAGCCAATCAGAAGTGTCGTCGCTTCTTTTTCTGATAAGAAAAATGTTTTCGCCATTTTAGAATTAATCTTCCGTTTTCCCCGTCCACATACGTGGACCTCCATTCATTTCATTTTTATTAATAATATTCATACGTATTTTAAATTTCGATCTTTGAATGATATGCTTCGATATGTATGATATGAAATAATCCAAATACTAGATTAAATCTATTCTTCTGGAATCACCATGGAAAAAATAATTCAGTAAAAAGGTATATTACTTCATTAATACTCAATAATGAAGAGGTTACAGTACACGGATATTATTTACCAAAGAAGGGATTATTATTTACCAAAGAAGGGATTATTATTTATCAAACGAAGGATATTATTTATCAAGGTAAGTTATGTTTAATTTTAATCTTTTATTCCCAAAAGTTCATGAATATTGAGTTCACTAGTTTCACGTTATGTAGAAAACCATTTGTTGTATCTTATTTTCTTAGGAAATAAAAAATGCTGACACAAAAACTTTAACATTTTTACTTCATTCGTCATATAATATAAACATCAATTTGCAGTTACATGATTTTATTGTTCTGATTCTCTCTTTAAGCATTTACTTTTTTTTCTTTTTGAGGTTAAATGCGTAATTCGAATAAAAATGTCTCATAACATGTGGCAAGATTTTTGAGAAATTGTTGAATCTAATAATGAATTTTATTCCGCTATTGTAAATTGTTGTTGTTTAAAAGTACAATTATAAAATAGTAACTTTTATCTTTAATCCTTTTCAAATTGGTATATCTATTTTTTTTTAATTGTGTGTTAGCATTTTTTTTTTTTTTTTCTTACGTTTATGATTTTAATCAAACATTTAAATTATAGACATTCTGAAATAGCTTATAAAATTTGCATCGGTTATAAACTTTATTTTTTTGGGGGGGGGGGTGAGGGGGGAGAGTTGTGACACATGTAATTATTAACATTTAAAAATAAAACATGATATTTAAGCATTGAAACAAAATGCTTTTTATGCCTCATGTTTATTGATAAAACTGCTTTAGTAATTTTAAAAGCTCGTAGTATGACTTATATAAAATGAATAATATTTTAAAGAGATAAATAACTGCTTTTTATATTACAAATGTTTTTCCAACAGTAAGAACCGTAAATATGTATTCATGTCCTTTATTTTATATTTCCTTTTTTTCCTATTTCCTACATTAGTATTTTCCTATAAAACTTACGAAATCTTTTTAACTCGTATTCATAAAATGCAATAGAGTAGATGTAACAGTAATACACACATCTGAATGTTTTCAATTTATAAAAAAATAACCAATTTTTTTCTCTTAACTCCCCCCTTGCATATTTTATAATTTTGCATTATTGTTGATACTCTTAATTAAACCAATCAGGAAGCAGAAAATAATGTTTCAATTTTAAGGTTTGCATATAAATAGTTACTTTCCAGTAATGTACACCTCATATAGGCATTGCTAAAAATGCAATTTTGAGTAATGTTTATCCTTCTATAGTAAATAAAAACTAGCCTTAAACAAATCTCCAGAAATGACTCCTGGAATGATACTGATGTGTAAGGTTTCCGGAAGTAACGCGTCCGGGTGGACCACACCTTCCATGAGTCGAATAGACCAATCAGGAAAGGGCTCCGTCTATGCATCCCGAAGCGATTTCATGGGGTATTGGGCAGCAAGCAGGGGTAGCCTACAACTTGGAATCGCGAAGCGATAACGATTAACGCATGGGTTGGCGAGCGTAGCGAGAAGGGGGGCGGAGCCCCCCTAGTAGTGTATAAAATATATTGACTTAAAAGAAAACTTAAATAATCAAATATTATTTTTAAATTACACTTACCAAAATGAAATGACACCAAAACTTTTATAAATAGTTTTATTAATGAGATTAATAAAATTTCAATATTTTATTCATTATTTTATCATTATTTGCCTATTTCATAATTTGGCAATCGAACCACTCATGAAGCCGAAAATATTGTTTAAGGGCACATTCAAAGAGGGGCTTATAGGGATTATTCGTTTACCACTAAAAAAGCCTTTAAGTTACAGAAGTCATTAAAAACATATTTTCTGCCTTAAATATTTGTTTTTTTTTACTTTTTCTATTTTGGCAGCAGATATTTTTTTAGAATAACACTTTCATTTTGGTAGTGATTTTGAAAAGGAAAGTAAATTAAAAAAAAAAAAAAAAAAAAAAAAAAAAAAGTACAGACGAACTTTAGCTATCCAGTGCAATAAATAAATAAACTAGCAAAAGCCGTGCTTTATTTGGATTCGCGAAGCATTTTTTCATAAGATAAATATTTGAAAGTAACATTATTTTTTATATTATTTTTGCATCTTTATTAAGCAAAAACGGGTACTTACATATTAACGCCACCGCAGCAGAAGTTGCACTTATGAGCCAATAAAGAGCAATAACAGATTGTTCGCACCACACACGTAGTTATCTTTTGGACTTCTTGTTGCCTTGCTGTTTGCTAATTTTTGATTTTTGAATTTTTTTTATTTTTTTATTTTATTTTTTTTTATTAGTGCTTTAGTACTTTTTTTAATGCTTTTTAGTGCGTTTTTAACGCTCTTTTAGTTTTTTCTTTTTGTTTATTTTTATGACGCCATTTTTTTTTCTGCGCGTGCGAACAATAAAATTCATCTTTATTGGCGCATCATCGCAACATATACTACGGTGGCAGTACCCAAAAACGTTATCTCATGTTTTGGCGCATTTAAATTTTAGAAATGCAAATTCAGCCAAATAACTAAGAATTTCCTCGGAATTTTTTATTTATGATATAAGGCTGCTATAAATAAAAATATTTTCGAAGCAGAATTTTACAAAATACTTTTTTAATTTTTAACTAAAAGTTTTAAAGAAGTTTTTACATTTTCCAATGGCCTCTGATGTTTTCTCAAATGATTTGAAATAGATATGTTTTCAATCTTTGTAATTCACATCCCTTAAGAAACTTACAAAACTTAACAAAATATTCACTTTAAATACCAAATATAAGAATTAATTTTATTTGTTTACGATACTTTTGTTGCCAGTTTACCAAAGTAAATACCTAAATAAATAAATCATAAACTGCGTAAATAATTTTGGCAGAATAATGGAAATATATTTTATTTAATATATTAATCATGATTCTGTCTATAATTACTAACTCCATGGTTTATTTTTCTTCTTAAAATAAAAAGATACGGGTTCAATTTTTTATTTGCAAACTATTTTGGTGGAATTATGAAAATATATTTTACTTAAATAATTAATCATGATTCTGTCTGTAATTACTAACCCTATGGTTTATTTTCCTTTTGAAAATAAAAAGATACGCGTTCAATTTTTTATTTGCAAAAATGCGTCCATAATAGAAAGACATGTAGAATAAATTAATTATTAAAATAATATTTTTTAAAGGTTTTTCTGTAAAAAAAAATAACATTGTGCAAATCTACAAATCATAATTTATTCTTATGTTTAATTTCCGGTCAAAATACGGAATAGTTTTTTTATAAAGTGTACGACAAAATGTAATTTGAGTGGCCTAGTAGAGGATTCGCTTCGCTCATCCTAATAAATAAATAAAATGTCGAAATGCAAACGAAATATTTAAAAAGTCAATCCCCGTAGGATTAGCATTAGCTCGTGATTGTATTTGCCGGCAGGGACAGAAGCCATGTCTATTACTCGCATATGTACCCTGTATACGGGAATAAAAAAATTAAAATAAATATGACTTTCCATGTCGTTTTATAAATTACAGATTGTATTAATAACTGTTTTTCAGCAAAAAAGATTTTAATTGCACATAAAAATAAAACAACAAAAACATAGATAACTTACATCACGGAATTATTAAAATAATATGTAAAACTTAATGAGTATCTGAAAATAAAATATTGACTGTTTAAGATTTTAAAACTCTTTAATAACTTGCGCTTATGGGCATTTTAAAACTATCATATATTTATGGGGCTACCAATGAAAGGAAACACAAGGGGAAAGATTGGAATAAAATAGTTTATTTCTGTCAATAATCTAATTTAATTCATAATAACTTTAACTAAGTTTTCCCTTAAAAAGTTTAATTAATGTTACATACTATGAATTTTATAAATATTGTCAATAGAGTATGTTATTCCAATCTTTA
Organism: Maratus speculifer; assembly: GCA_964019185.1. Lineage (NCBI taxonomy): Eukaryota > Metazoa > Arthropoda > Arachnida > Araneae > Salticidae > Maratus > Maratus speculifer. Next base: position 84,969,492 of record OZ025290.1, read on the forward strand.
CCATGCTTGTGTTTATTTTCAGTGTATGCTCTAAAAGATACGATTCTTTTAAAATGCCCATAATAGCAATAAAAAAAGAATTCACTGCATAAAAAAAGAATATTCACTCCTATGAAAAAGTGACTATTCACTCCTACCGGAGGTGAAAAAACGCACTCCTTTAGCAAGAGAGAATAGTCACTCTTCCATAAGAATGGCTACTAACTTCTACCAGGAGTGAAAAAACGCACTCCTCTAACAAAAGTGAATAGTCATTCCTCAGAAAGAGTGATTATTGACCCCTGTTTAGAGTGAATATTCACTTCCCAGGAGTGACTATTCACTCTTACAGAGAATCAACGATTCCACTTTTGTTCAGAGTGAATTGTCATTCTAAAGAGATTGGACATATTTTGAGTCTGCGATATAATGAGTATTCACTCTTCCGGAGTGAATAGTCACTTCTTTTTATTTCGAGTGTATGAAAACTTATGTTTAAAATATTATTTAAAATGTATTAACCCGCGAATTAAGATAAAATATTTAATAAAAGAAAAGAAATAATATACAAATCATATATAGATTCATATACATTGTTCTCTACATGGGGAGATGCTTTAAGGTGGTTGTTTTTAATACTAATGTTTTGTTTAACTATGAAATAACTCGATGAGAGTTTCTTAAGAGATAAATTTCTGCACGTATTTCAGATTTCTTGATAACTTCTATTATAATAGAAATATTCTTTATATAAAAATTATGTAATGTTGAATCATATTCAGAATTATAATACTTTTACGAAGTTTGCAACTTTATGGTTTTACTTAAAAAGCAAATGCCGCTATGAACTATCAAACTTTACAAATTGAATTATTCTAAACAGGTTTCCATGATTTTACCTCTACTATATGTAATGTATGGAATTCGTATCCTTGTTTTGATTGGCAAATGGTCCCTGGAATAAAAATTGTTTTAGAATTCCTAATGTAATTAATCTGTGGTTAAAAATAAGAAATTTTATTAATTAAAGAAGTGATTTGTGTAAGAATTCTTGCTGAATTTGAACTAGAGATTCCAGACTAGAGAGTCAGCAAAAAGTGTTTATAAGCATTGAATTCAACATTCCAAGCTGAATTTACTTACATATATCAGAAACTGGTTGGATGTTTTTGCTTTTTTGTTAAACTATACACCCCTGATGAAGTAGTTTAATGAAAAAGCCTTCTACTGCCTTTTTATCCATTTATCTTTCATTATTTTGGTAACCTGCCTTCTATTTCACTTCAAACTTCAACTGTTTTCAATAAGATGATTGTAAAAATACTGGTTTCATTGGTTTATTGTATGGTAATATATGAATTACTCTGGTTATATAATGTCCATTTATCCACATATTTCTTAGTAATTTGGTAATCTGCCTTCTATTTCTCTTCAAACTTCAACTGTTTTTAATAATATGAATGTAAAAATACTGGTTTCATTGGTTCTTTTATTGGTATTGTCTGAATAACTTTGGATGTATTTATAAAAGTATTTATATATATATATATATATATATATATATATATATATATATATATATATATATATATATACATATATATAAGTAATTTTATTTTTATATTTTTAATTTATGTGTTTTACTGCAGCGTTTCAGCGCAATTCACATGAATGTATATTGTTTATTGTTGATTATTTTACATATTGAATAATATATATATATATATGAAGATAAATGGTTAAATATTTTTAATTGCTAGAAAAACTCAATTAGTGGTTTAAAAATATTCATAATAGTAAAATAATAATAAGAATAATTAATGAGAAATTATTTGGCGGGGGGGGGGGTACATCTAGATTCATAATTACTTGTACCTTGAATCAATTATATTTATAATCATTATCAAAAGGACTTGAAAATTATAAATTAATTTTGATCAGAAAACATTTTTGCAGATTTTTTTAAAGTTTTGGCAAGTTTTTTTTACATCGAAAAATAATTCTGAACGTCATAAAAGTTGTACCAGAAAATTTATTAAATTGGCGAAACTGTGCTAGTGAAATGAATAATTTTATAAAATTTCTAGCAATGGTAATTTTTGTTTTTCTTCAATGAAAATGCTGCAACTTTATGTATGAGGATTCCAGATGCAAAGGGGTATAAGTGACAAAATTGAAAAATATGAATTAAGTGCACAGACGACCTGAAAATATGCTTTTTTATTTTCAGGTAAAGAAATATAAGTGATTTTCAAATTATGTGCTGCGTTCTAGAGATGAACCACTTTTGCTGAAAAATAATCAACATTGATTAGTTATAAATTTTAAGAAAACTGCACTGCAAATTTTTTTCAGCTATTGAAATAAGAGTTCAAAAACAACATTAAAACAAGCGGCAGTTTCCAATTTCAACTCAGTCAATTATTATTGGTGTTCAAATTAAACGTCAATTATCTTTAAACTCAATTTACTCTTAATCGAATTTTTGTCACTTATACCCCTTGACTTCTGAGGTTGTCATATGCAATAGCACAAAACAGTTTATGATTATTTTTAAATATTCGATCTAACTTTATATTACATAAAATTTTAACAAAATGTCATTAAAAGTACAAATTGAAAATCACAACTTAGAAAAAAAACTTTTAACCAGTAAAAGTCAGAAGCGCCACCAAGTTTTTTTTTCTTTTTTTTTTTTTTTTTTTTTTTTTTTTTTTTTTTTGTAAAATCATTTAAAATAAATGGTATTGCCAGATAAACAACAATTTTAACAAATAACAATGAGAAGTTAGAGCAAATATTGAAAAAATGAAAAGCTCTTTTTGGACTACTGTAAATAATTTGCACTAGAAGCCTTTATATAATCAAAAGTTGTTTATTGGCGTTAAAATAATTCTATAATAATTTGATGTTAATCTTATAAAACTTAAAACCGCGAAGAATTTTTTATTTGTATTTTCTCTTAAAGAAATACATTTAAACAAAAATTTTAACACTGAATATTTTAGCCAGTTTATCTGCATGAAAACAAACAGTGTTGGATTTAAAAGTTTGGAGTGTGTTTTTCAAATGGTAAACATGTAAAAGAAAAACGTTTTGAATTCCCAGCATATTTATTTCCCAGAATGTTCTTTTCTGTTTTTTTTTTTTTGGTTTTTGTTTTTTTTTTTTTTTGTTTTTTTTTTTTTTTTTGGTTTTTTTTCTTACTTAATTCAACAGGAAAAAAGGTTCCTAAAAGATTTTTAAAATATCTAAATTTATTAGACATCAGGAAACTATTCCAAGTATTGACAATAAATATTTTAGGTTAAAAAACGAATGCATTATTGACAAAAGAAGATTATGGAATAAAAGAGATCAAATTTACTAGACCAAGTAATGTAAAGTTTCGTAAACAGATTTATAAATATCTTCTTTTGATAAGAGGAAGATAAAGTATATCTCCTATTTTAAACGAACAATAAAATAAATACAAAAAAGCAATGTAGTATGTATGTTTTCAGAGTATAGTAATCTCTTAATATACGTGGATTTAACATTCGCGAGTTTTGATTATTCGCGAAATAATGCGGAACGTTTCAACATTTGCGAAGGCTGAATCTGATTATTCGCGATTTTTTTACATAAAGAAATGTAAACTCACTTTGTTTTACCAATTTGTAGGAATCACGGGACACTGGACACTTATGCACTGCACAGCCTACTGTATTATTGCATGGTCAAAACTGCAAAAACTTCAGCCTTTGTGTTGGGGGAAAATATAGATCAATAATTTCCTTTGTTTTATACAGATTGTTTTCAATTTTCTAAATTTTCTAAAATTTCAAATTTTTATTGTTGGTAAATATTTTCTGAAAAAATTGTCGGGAAAATTTTAAAAAATCAACAACAATTTGTTGAAAAAGCAATAGAATACTATTATTTTCTGGTGTGGAATCTTAAATTTAAAATAGAAATCGAGGCTGCAATTTTTCCTCTTATGGAAATTCATAAACATAAGATCTGTTCTGTCGAACAATTGCAAATCACTGAACTTTTTTCCACCATACAAATAAATGTTGTGCAATATGTTTATAATTATTCAAATTTATTTAAAGCATGTACTTCTAATGCATAATGATAAATTTTTTGAACTTCAATTGCTCTTTTCCATTAAGTAGGAGAAAAAATAGAACCTAATCCTGTAATATAGGAGACGATAGTCTCAACATGCGTGAATGATTTCGAGAACCTAACCTACTTGAGGTTCGTGTTCGTTATAGTAGCCTTAACGAATGTTAAGGAATTACTAGATTTTCACATTATTGGTATTTTGACTGTGGATATAAAATAAGAAAAAGGCTAGAACTACAGTTTATTACTTTTGTTTATTTTTGCTTTAAGAATAAATAACTTATAATATATATAAATACCCCTATAAATACATCCAAAGCCACTCAGACAATACCCATGTTTTATAATTTTGAAATTAAATACCTTTTTGTAGAAAATGAACAGTTATCGAAAGCAGAACAATTTTTGTTATCTAATAGTAGGAACATTCCATTAAATTAGTTCATGGTTTCCTATTGCAAGTGCACACACACATATATGTATGTGTGTGTATCTGTTTGTGTATGTGTATTGCATTTTCTTTTCATTATTATTTTATTTATTTACTTTTTGTCAAGTTTAAAATTTTTCTATATTAATTTTTCTTTTAATAGTACTCTACATATTTTTCTCCCTTATTAAATTAAAATCTAATTTTAAACTAATGAATCAATCTGTATATGAAATATAATTATATTTATATTATATATAAATATAATATATATTATCCCTTATTAAATTAAAATGTAATTTTAAACTAATATATAAATCTGTATATCAAATGTAATTATATTTTTATTATATATAAATATAATATATAATTTTATATATTATACATAAATATAATATACATTCTCCTTTATTAAATTAAAATGTAATTTTAAACTAATGTATCAATCTGTATATGAAATATAATTATATTTATATTATTTATAAATATAATATATAATTTCACATATTATCCTTACTAATATTATAAATCGGAAAGTGAGTTTGTTTGTTTGTTTGTTCCGCTTTCACGCCGTAACTACTGAACCGATTGCTTTGAAATTTTGCAGACGTAAAGTTAGAAGTCCGGATTAAATAATAGGGTACTTTTTATCCCGGAAAAAATTGATGTTCCCGAGGGAAAACAAAAATATAGTTTGCTTGATGGATGGATTGGAGATGGCGCTGTGTGTCGTTTAAAACAAGATTAAATAATGCGATAGATGGCGCTGGGTGTTTTTAAAACGTGGTAACGATGTGCAGTAGCTGTATAATAGTTAGGTTAGGTTAGTTTAGTGCTTTTTTTCTAGGTAAGATATCTAAAGTAGTTATTGTTTTTTCGATAGGTAATTACGTCGCTTTGTTCGTCGTTTCGATTGTTATAGTTTAGTTTGGAATTTTAGTTTAGTTTAGGTTTATAGTTTACTTATATTTTCCCAATGCCTCGCCAACGTAAATCTAATTTGTCGAGCACCTCATCTAAAGCTCGGGCAATGAAAATTGCCCGATCTCAAGAATTGTCTCTCTATGCTGAATTAAGAAGGCGCGAACAAGCAGAGCGTCAGGCTGCTTCGAGAGCTGCTGAGCTACCATCTCAGCGGCAGCAAAGACTTGAGGAGCAAGCCGCTCGCCAAGCTTCTTTGAGGGCTTCTGAGAATGATATTCGTACTCAAGTCCGTTTATCGCAACAGGCTCAACGTCAGACAGCACTAAGGGCGTTAGAGTCACCTCTTCAAACGCAGCTACGTTTGGAAGAGCAAGCAGAAAGACAAGCTGTTTTGAGAGCTAACGAGACGCCCCTTGAAACACAGCTTCGTTTAGAGGAGCAAGCAGAAAGGCAAGCCGTTTTGAGAGCTAACGAAACGCCCCTTGAAACACAGCTTCGTTTAGAGGAGCAAGCAGAAAGACAAGCTATTTTGAAAGCTAATGAGACGCCTCTTCAAACGCAACAACGTTTAGAGGAGCAAGCTGGGCGACAGGCAGCTTCTAGAATGGCGGAGACTCCAGAAGAGTCTCTGGCGAGAAGAACCGCGCATGCAGAAATGCAAGCTGAACGGCGTCGAGCTTTTATAAGAAATACTTGGTCTGTGTTTAATAATACTGCATTTGAATACGATCCTTTAATCGATTACAAAAACCATTCTTTGGTCGTCATCGGGTTAATGAATAAAAATTGTAGGTTTTGTGATGCCCTTAAATGGAAGGACGAAACGGCAGGTCTCTGTTGCGTCAATGGGAAAGTACGTATTCCTACATTGGATGCACCAGAAGAACCCCTCAAAACTCTTCTTTTATATGACTTCGATGAGTCTTTTTAAATAGGATTCGAAAATATAATTCCTGTTTCCAGATGACATCTTTCGGGGTAGACCGGGAAATAATCATGCCCGGATTTTCACCAACATTTACTATCCAGGGCCAAGTTTACCACAGGATCGGTTCTATGCTTCCCGCGGCCAATGAACAACATAAATTTCTTCAGATATATTTCATGGGAGATGAAGATAATGAAGCAGATCGGCGATGTCAGTACATTCAAGGAGTTGAGAGGGAAATCGCACTAAAAATCCAAAGAATGTTGCATGAGCACAATCGACTTATTAATACTTTTAAAACGGCGTTAGACCGCATGCCTCACAAACAATACAAATTGGTTATTCACGCAGATCGCACTCCGCACGGAGAACACGAGAGACGATTCAATGCGCCTCTCATCAATGATGTTGCTGCAGTGGTTTGTGGTGACTTTTCTTCATCACGCGACATCGTTCTCCGAGCGCATGATAACACTTTGACACGCGTACCCGATACTCACAAGTTCTATGACGCCCTTCAGTATCCCTTGATTTTCAGCAAAGGCCAAGAAAGTTATCATTTTGAGCTGCCATTAATCAGCCCAACTACAGGTCAACCCATGCCTAATAAAAAAGTATCCTGTATGAAGTTTTATGCTTATCACATGATGTTATAATAGAATGATTTTAACTTGCTGCCCCGTTTCAGGCAAATTTTCCATCAGTTTTTAGTGGCCATGTGGGTTAAAACCGAGAGCAAGCGCCTCCGTTATATAACTCTTAACCAAAAAAAATTACGAGCTGAACAATACATTCACCTGCAAGATGCAGTAAGTAACGATGCCAATGTAAATCCCAGTGATTTAGCAAAGATGGTTATTCTCCCATCAACTTTTATCAATAGCCCGCGCTACTTTCACGAATATACGCAAGATTCTTTTGCATACGTACGTGATCACGGCCGTCCCGATCTCTTTGTTACATTCACCTGTAACCCATCTTGGAAAGAGATAACCGACGAGTTAATGCCAGGTCAGAAACCAATTGACAGACACGACTTGATAGCGAGTGTATTCAGATTAAAAGTACAGAAACTTGTGGGTGTCATTACCTAAGGTAAAGTATTTGGCGACGTGCAATGTTATATGTACTCCATCGAATGGCAGAAAAGGGGGCTGCCACGTGTTCATATTTTGATTTGGCTCAAGGAGAAATTGCGACCTACCCACATTGACAATCTGATTAGCGCTGAAATCCCTGATCCTACAGAAGATAAGGAGTTGCACGACACTGTGGTTCAAAACATGATGCATGGTCCCTGTGGCATTCGTAACTCTTCGTCACCGTGTATGAAGAAGGGGAAATGCACAAAAAAAGTACCCGCGATCACTTATAAAAGACATTATCCACAATGAACAGGGCTATCCGTTATACAGAAGAAGATCACCTGAAGACGGGGACCGAACGGTTACTATCAAAACCCGCAGCGGAGCTTTTGAAACTATGAACAATAGTTGGATTGTACCGTACTCGCCAATTTTATATAAAATATTTAATGCCCATATAAATGTGGAGGCCTGCGGTTCCGTGCGCGCTATCAAATATATTTGTAAATATACACTATATTGCCATTGATTATGGGACACTTGCGATTTTAGACATTTTACTAAATATCTAGAAAAATACATGAGGAATCATTTCGAAACTCTTAGTGTATAAATATAATAGTATAAGTCATACATCTCCGTGAAGATTTTTTCCCGAAACTCCAAAGGGGGCCGTCAACAAATTAAAAAAGAATGAATATCTTTTGAATAACCCTGTCAAAACTAATGTAGCAAAAGAGCTCAAACTCTAGATTGTAATTGAATGCCTTATTGTAATAAGCCTTGTTCATTTTTATGCAAATAGCATGCATACTCGCAGAGTAATTAAGGTTTTTATAAAAAGGATCCCAAATTTTCCCAAGTTTTTTCCTTATAATTTTCAGAGTTCTTAATATAAAATATTATTTTTTTTCAGAAAATATGACAAACAACATTGCACACAGTACCCTGTAATCAGAATTTAAAAATAATGAAAATTGTATAAAAAATGAGTTGGTTTACTAAATAATTTTTTACTGCGCAAGCGTCAACGATATCAAAATTTCATTTGCATATTATGTTAGCTAAATGTATAGAGCAACTTTTGTGAAAGTCACAAAATCATAACTTGAAAATTCTGACAATAATCGTCAATTGAATAAGTCGAAAATCCGTTATTCTCAAAATGAAGCAAAAACAAGAGGGGTTGTATCCATATATTCATTGATTAGTGTCAATATATAATACACAATATGGGATGTACTACTGCGTTTGGATAAAATCCCTCATTTTTTTGCTTCATTTTGGAAACAACGGATTTTGTCCTTTTTCTATAGACGATTACTTTCAGAATTTTCAAGCTATGATTTTGAGACTTTTACAAACGTTGCTCTATACATTTAGCTAACATAATATGCAAATAAAATTTTGATATCTTTGACGCATGCGCAGTAAAAAATTATATAGTAAACCTACTCATTTTTCATACAATTTTTATTATTTTTTAATTTTGATTACAGGGTACTGTGTGCAATGTTGTTTGTCATATTTTCTGAAAAAAAATATTATTTTATATTAAGAACTCTGAAAATTATAATGGAAAAACTTGGAAAAATTTGGGACCATTTTTATAAAAACCTTAATTACTCTGCGAGTGTGCATGCTATTTGCATAAAAATGAACACAGTGTATTACAATAAGGAATTAAATCATAATATAGAGTTTGAGCGCTTTTGCTACATTAGTTTTGACAGGGTTATTCAAAAGATATTCATTCTTTTTTAATTTGTTGACGGTCCCCTATGGCGTTTCGGTAAAAAATCTTCACGGAGATGTATGACGTATACTATTATATTTATACACTAAGAGTTTCGAGATGATTCCTCATGTATTTTTCTAGATATTTAGTAAAATGTCTAAAATCGCAAGTGTCCCATAATCAATGGCAATATAGTGTATTAAGAAAGGAACCGATCAAGCCGTGTTCAATTTTATACAGGAAGCTGGATCGTCTGTCATAAAAGAAGTGCAAGCTTTCCAACAGGGGTGTTATGTGAGCAGCAATGAGGCAGCATGGCGACTTTTAGGATTCCCATTACATGAAAGGCACCCCACTGTCACTCATTTGGCCGTGCATTTAGAAAACGGACAGCGTGTGTACTTTAATGAAAGCAATTTTTATGATAGGATGGCGTCTCCGCCAAAGAGAACACTGACCGCATTTTTCCATCTTTGCCAAATCGACCCATTTGCAAAAACCCTTTTGTATTCAGAGGTTCCCCGATACTATACATGGAATGCCTCTAGAAAAGAGTGGAAACGTCGCATTCAAGGCACCCCAGTAAAAAAACTGGCCCGGGGTAAAATCAGGGGATGCTCTTGGTCGTGTATAAACTGTTCACGTGTGGAATTTTGTTTTTGTTTAAGAATGCTTCTGCACCATGTTCGTGGACCAACTAGCCACAGGGACCTTAAAATTGTGAACGGTCAAGAGTGCGCAACATACAGAGAGGCATGTGAAGTTCTTGGTCAGTTGGAGAATGAGAATCATTGGGAGGAAACCATGATAGAAGCAGTTCAATGCAGATCACCTACAAAAATAAGAGAGTTGTTTGCAACCTTGATCTCAACCTGCGGTGTTTCTAATCCTCAACAACTATGGGAAAAATATAAAAATGATATGGCAGAAGATATTTTAAAAAGATTGCAGATGGCACATCCGGACATCACGTACAATGATTTTATTTACAACGAGGCTCTCACTAAAATAGAAAATAAAACTATGGAAATAATCGGTAAAAAATTGAGTGAATTTGGAATGACTAGCCCACAACGATCAGAAGAAAGCGTAAGTGACATCGCCAGAGAACTAGATTAGAGGTCTGCACGGACCGGGCATCGGCCCGAAGCCCGAGCCCTGCCCGGCCCGCGGGCCGGGCTCGGGCCGATTTCCAATAATGGCATTCGGGCCGGGCCGGGCTCGGGTCTTATTTCTGAAGACTCGGGCCGGGCCTAGTCACTAATCATTTCGGGCCTGGCCGGTCCGGGCCTAGTCACTAATCTTTTCGGGCCGGGCTGGGCTCGGGCCTTAATTTTTTTGCTGGAGTATCGGGCCAGGCCTAACTTTTTTTTTCGGACGAAGCCGAGACTGATTCCATTATTCCTAGTTTTCATGGGCCAAAATAATCAGTTAATATTGAATCTTCCTATATGAAAATGCTTTTCTCGACTTTTTATAAATCAGTAATATTTGGCTTTGTCCAAAAATATTTGCAAAAAAAGCATATACTTTTAAGCCGTCATTATTCTACAATTAAACATTAGAATGTATTCCTTTTAAAGAATCGTAGATTACTAGGCGTTTTAAAATAGAATTAAACACACACACACACACACACACAAAAAAAAAAAAAAACATGATTCTGACGGAATTTTTTTTAAACCGAAAACTGAAAGTTTCTTTTAAAATATTCATCCATGCAAAATGAATACAACAATACGGGAGAAAAAAAATATATTAAACATTTACATCTGTTAAGAAGGGAATGCATTTTTTTTCGTTCCAAAGCGATTTCGTCTTTGGAAATTTTACCATGTACCGCTTTTTCGATTTTTTGTCTCCATTACAGGGAATATGGATTAATAATACTAGTGATAACTGAAACATCTACATACAGCAAAGATTCATTTAAAATCATAAATATCGCAGCCTACGGCACTTCTGCATAAATAGAGATTATAAACATGGAAAAGAAAAGACTAATATAATTTTTTTGATCAGAACTCTTCCATAAGATTAAAGATCAATGTTCTGTAGAAATTCACTCGAACCGGGCCGGGTTCGGGCCGAATTTTAAACTTTTTTCCGGACCGGGCCGAGCTCGGGCCGAAATTTTAACTTTCGGGCTGGGCCGGGTCGGGCCAATATTTCTTTCGTTCGGGCCTGGAAATTTCGGCCCGTGCAGACCTCTAAGCTAGATTATAATGCTACTATACTGCAACAGCAAGTAAATGACATGGTCCCACAATTGTTACCTGAGCAAAAAACTGTATTCGACGAAGTAACACGCTACGTAGAGTCAGGGAATGGCGCACTTTTCTTTCTTGATGCTCCGGGGGGCACTGGAAAAACATTTTTGCTGAATCTTCTTCTGGCTCATGTCAGAAAGGATAAAAACATTGCAGTAGCCGTTGCTTCCTCTGGAATTGCTGCCACGCTGCTCACTAGAGGACGAACTGCGCACTGCGCTTTGAAACTGCCTCTAAATCTTGCTCAAGAGGAATCCCCAATCTGCAATTTTAGTAAAAATAGTTGTCGGGCCGCGATGCTGCGCAAGTATAAGCTGTTAGTTTGGGATGAGTGTACCATGTCGCACAAAGGAGCTATTGAAGCTCTCAATAGGACTTTGCAGGATATAAGAGAATGGTCATGTTCGTGTTACTGCAAAAGCATAATGGGAGGATTGGTAGTTTTATTAGCAGGTGACTTCCGGCAAACACTGCCAGTCATACAAAGGGGGACTCCAGCAGATGAAATAAAAGCTTGCTTAAAATCGCCCAAGTTGTGGGATCATGTCATAAAATTTGAATTAACCACAAACATGCGAGTGCGATTATTCAACGATATTCAATCGGGTAATTACGCGGAAACATTGTTAAAAATCGGTGATGGGAAAATGACAGTAGATGCAGAGGGAATGATAACTTTAACGCAAGAGTTTTGTAATATTGTGGGCAGCGAATCGGAGTTGGTAGCAAAAGTTTATACTGACTTACACGATCATATAAATGATGACCAATGGCTCTGCGAACGCGCAATATTAGCACCAAAAAATGAAACGGTCACTAAAATAAATGAAAATATTTTGGATGAAGTTATGGAAGAAAATACTGAATATTTATCTGTAGACACAATGATAGAAACAGAACATAGTACCTCATATCCTGTGGAGTTCTTAAATTCTTTGGAATTATCTGGGGTGCCTTCTCATAAATTAAAACTAAAAGTAGGTGTTCCGGTGATGCTCATGCGTAATCTCGATGCCCCTAGACTGTGTAATGGTACCAGGCTGCGTGTCACTCAGCTTGGGCGGAACATTATTACAGCCACTATTTTAACTGGCGCAGCAAAGGGTGAAAGTGTACTCATTCCTCGGATTCCGATTATTCCAACAGACCTCCCATTTCAATTTAAAAGGCTACAATTTCCTAAAAGGGTTTCATTTGCAATGACCATTAATAAAGCACAAGGCCAAACTCTAACCGGGTAAGTCTCCATCAACCTGAACCGCGAGTTCAGCGCTTAACTCTCCGTTGTATGTAAATTCTAATTCACCGTCAACTCAACCTGCCGAATTCTGAGGAGAAACCGAAACAAAAGTTGAGTTACTCAACCTTGATTTGGGACAGAGGTTATTCGACCGCGCATGCTCAGTTCAAGCAAAGATGGCGGCTGTTTTGAAATGAACATTGGTAGATTTTTTTCACAGAGATCTGTTTGTAACTCACTAGGTAAACGAAATGTTAATTATAAAAGATGTTATAAAAGAATGAGTTGCTTTAAATTTTTGAGGGTTTTTTTTACCTCTATTAACGAAAATTACATTGATTTGTAATGAGTATCTAGGCTTTGAAGGTTTGAGTTTGCCTAGCAATTTTGATATCAGGTAGCGCCATCTGTTGAATATGGATAGAAGGAAAGTTTTGAAAAAGGTTCTTTGAGTTATGAAAAATTTTGCTTACATAATTTAATTTTTTTTAAATAATAATAAAAAAGCAAAGCAGTTTTTTTCTCACATTTCAGTTTCAGCTTTTTTACTTAATTAAAGCAGGCAAACGTAAAAGCAAGAATTTTATGACCGCAAAATAATAAGCCGTTGAAGCATAATACACTATAATAATTAATTTTCTTACTTGTTTTAAATAATTACTCTTGTTTAGTTTAGAAAAAGCATTTTTCTGAAAATTTATCTTGAAATTTTTCGCATTTAAAAATTTGCACATCAATTACATTAGATAAATTAATTATTACATTAGATTTACGTTAGAAAAAATATATGAAAAAATAGATGCATTTTCAATATTTTAATTTTCGTTGAAAAATAAATAAACCAGCTCGTTAATTTCTTTTATTCTAATTACTATTGCTAGCCTGGTTAGAAAATCGTTTATTAAATTTAATTATTAAAGAAAAAATATATAATTTTTTTTAAATCAAGTAACTTGAAAAAATGAAAAAATGATACTGTAACGCAAAATCTTGTAAAAGTAAAAATCTTATAACTGTATTGGTATTTCTAATCTTTGAATCTAATTTTGTGAAAAAACAAAACTACCAAATCACAACGTAATTCGAAATTTATTGATCTAAAAATTAAACACAAGTATGTATTTCGAATCTTGTTTTTGCTTCGCAATTAAAAATTGGTGGTACGCGAGGATCGAACGCATGAACGTGATAAGTATGTCATGTGATACTTTTGGCCAATCAGATACATCATGACCATCACATTTCAACCTGAACTTCACTAACCCAAGGTTGACTAATCTCGGCTGTAAAGTTAGCGATGAATTTCAAATATTAACCGGCGGTTAGAATGGCTAATCTGAGGTTTCTCAACTGCGAGTTGAATCGCGAGTTGAAGGTTGATCGAGACTTGCCCGGTAAGGGTTGCTGGAGTACACTTGGAAAAACATTGTTTTTCGCATGGTCAGTTCTATGTAGCGTGTTCCCGGGTTTCCAGTGCCCAAAATCTGCATGTTTTTGCTCCACAAGGGAAAACATATAATATAGTGTACCATTCAGTTTTGGTTTAACAACTAATCGTATCCAGCGTTACATCGCGCTTTTTACATTTTTCCGTGGAAATGAGAAGTTTTCTTATAGTTGTGCTTTATACCGCAATATAACCGAATTCCACGCTGGCGAAGCCGCGGGCGGAAACCTAGTACATAAATATAGTATACATTCTTAATCCACATAAAAGTAGTTAGTCTAGTTTATTTAAATCTAAAAAAAATGGCGCTAATAAATTATATTCTTTAAAGAAAACTTTTTATCATTTTTATTCCTAGTAAAAGTTTTTTTGATTTCCCGTGTGTTTATCAACTTTTAAAAAAAGCCTTCATTTAATTGCTAAAAAATGTTACAATTCTAAAAAAAAAAAAAAAAAAAAAAAAAAACCTTTCAAAAAATTTTTTTTATTCAAAATAATTCTTGGTTTAGTAAAATTCTTCGTGAGAGTATTTATATAATATTTCAGGATTTTAAAAAATATTCCATATCAATAACTTCCTTTCTCTTTTCAGTTAAACTCATCGTGAGATAATTTAATTTCTACTTTTGACAGCAATCTATATCTCAGAGCTTTTCTTTTATTTACATGTTGTATACCTGGGTCGAAATTTTGGAAGAGTTCATAAAAACGTTTTCGCGCCACGGAAATTGACGCACTTCTAAATTAATCCACTGGAAATAATAATAAAGAAAAGATTCTCACTTTAAGCGAATCTCACTGGCGATTAGAAAACAGCTGATTTTGATTGTGATTTTGCGCTAGAGAGAGTTAAAAATGCAGACACTCCATCTGATTAGATTATGAGATGAGGATTAGATAAGTGACATTGAGTTAGGTGTGTGATCGATCGAAATTCGGCCCGATGTGTAGAGTCGTTCTTGATAAAATGAGTGAAAAGCGATCGAAAAATATTCTATTAAAATTTCTATAAGATGTAAAAAAAAGTAATAATAATGTTTGCAAATTTATAGTCATAGTCCCTGTTTCATCATAGCCTGTATTTTATATCGGTGCTGCTTCCATTAAGGAGATACAGGAACAAAAAACTTCTAATACTGTGGTTTTTTAATGATGGAGGGAATAAAAACTTGAAATTTGGCATAATACTTACTTATGAAATGTAAATGTGCTCTAAGAACAGTTTCTAAAAAAATCCAAATTTAAAAGAGTGAAATGAACTAAAAGTGTTTTGAAAAGGCTCTAAATTACGATTTTTACAGAAGTGATAAAAGTAAAAACTTGAAATTTGGCATAGCGGATATTTATAAGGTGTAAGTGATCTCTAAAGATCTGAAAAAAATTCTAAATTTAAGAGGATGAAGTGAGCGAAAAGTATTTTAAAAGTTTTCTGAATAATTATTAGGAATAGAATCTTCAGATTTAATTTGTTACTTTTAAGACGTAAATCAGAACAATTAAGAAAAAAAACGAGCATTAAAATATAAATACGCATAAAATTTTCTAAAGATGTTCTAAATTACAATTTCTATGAAATTATTTGAAATAGAATTTTGAAATTCGACAAGGAAACATAAATGATTGCACAGATCAGTTTTAAACTATCAGCGAAATTTATCTAGGTGAAATGTGCGAGAAACGTTTGAAAAGCATTCTAAATTTCTATTACATAGAGCTGTAAATAATATAAACTTGAAATTTGACATGGCTACTATTTTTAAGACACGAATGTAAACACCTATCGTCTTTTTTGTGATATTGAAAAATTTGCAGGAGGAGGGGGGGGGGGCTTCCTAAATGTACATGATTTTTGTGATAATCATAGGATATTACGAATTTGAAATTTGGCATAGCGGTTGTTTTTAAGAAACAAATGTTCGCTGATGAAAAAGGTAAAAACTTTCTAAACTATATTTATTTTGGAATCCCCAACTTAATATTTCATAATTAAATAATTCTACATGCATTTGGTTGTTTAGATGACACATTTTATATTTTGATTTCTATTCGCTAGTCAATGTGTTATTTCAATATTAAAGTCTTCATTATTAAAAACGTACGCTATTTATTAAATTTCAATTAAATTAAATGTTTCTCAAACAAGTTTAAAGCATTCAGAAATGTACAGTTTATAATTATAAGGTTTCACTTAACAAAAGCTTATTTTCATCAAAAAAGCCTAATTTTGGGTAAACGAAATCCGATTAAAACCAATTGGAGTGCTTGTTTTTAAAGACTAAAGACGGTTGAAACAGACTTTTAAGTATAAAACTAAAACTGAACCTAGTTTCTTTATTCTTCCTATTTTCGACCGAAAATCAGTACGAAAATGTCCACGAAAAATTCATTCCACGATTCATTAAAGCATAGATTATATATACATATGTATAATTTATTTATATCTATACATACTTACACATATATGTAAGTGTACAGGGTGTATCTAAACTATTGGGCAAAACATTAAGGTGTGATAGTGCACATCAAGACAAACAATATTAAATGGGAAACTAAGGGTCCCAAACGTCTTCCGAAGGAGATAGGCGCCATTAAAGTTTAGGGTCTAAATTTTCAAATAAGCATAAAAAACGGAAAAATTTGTCGATTGATTTGCGGTTTTGACTAAAAGTATTCTTTATGTCAGTATTTTCATGAACATAAATTATAAAGATAAATTTTTAAAAAATGTCGATAGAAGGTGCTTTAGACTTTGAAGTAACGAACAATTATTTTTTGCCGCTGTATTTTGCATCTCATTAAATATATTCGGAAGCTTAGACTTAAATTTTGAGATCAAAATCTGAATAGTTGGGAGTGGTTAAGTAGCGCAAACTGAACTGTGTTCAAAGGTTCAAATTTCAAATGATTATAAAAAACGGAAAAATTGGTCGATTCATTTGCGGTTTTCTCTAAAACTACTGTTTAAATCAGTGTTTTCTTGAAAATAAATTTTTAAGATAAATTTTAAAAAATGCCGATAGAGGGCGCCGTAGACTTTGGAGTAACGTACAATATTTTTAACCGTTATTTTTTTAACCTCATTAAATGCATACAAAAGCTTATACTTAAATTTTGTGCTCAAAAACTGAATAGATTAAAGTGATTAAGTATCGCAAACTGAACTGTGTTCAGAGCGGGGAGGGAGGAGCTTCAAAATTGAATTGATTATAATAAAAAAAAAAAAAACGGAAAAATTCGTCGATTTGTTTGCGGTTTTCGCTAAAACTACTTTTTAAATCAATATTTTCTCGAAAATAAATTTTAAAGATAAATTTTAAAAAAATGCTGATAGAGGCCGCCTTAGACTTTGGAGTAACGTACAACTACTTTTAACCGTTTTTTTTTAATCTCATTAAATGCTTGCAAAAGCTTAGACTTAAATTTTGAGCTTAAAATCTGAATCGTTGGGAGTAATTAAGTAGCACAAAATTGAAATGTGTTCGAGGTGGGGGGAAGGGTTAAATTTCAACTCCTGAATTTGCGTTCAATTTGCGCTTCTTAACCCCTCCCAGCGATTCAGAATTTCAGCACAAAATTTATGTGTAAGCTTTTGCAAGCATTTAATTATATATGTTGCGGCCAAAACCCAAAATTGGCCAATTCTAGAACTGGCCGGCCATTTCGCAAACTGGCTAGATGCGATTGGCCAATTCGCGAACTGGCCAGATATGATTGGCCAATTTGCGAAATAGATAGAGGCACTCGGCTTAATTCTTTCTAACACAGTTGAAATTGTCTATGAATTCAAATAGCCTAGCCGTGCCCTTGCCCTAACTCGAGGTTAACTTGTATTTGTTATCTTATTCGGTTTATCAATTAATTTTGTCACTGAAAGGGAATTGTGTGCTATTTTTTGTTAATTTACTGGCATATACAAAAAAATCGTTTCAATATAACCAATGGGAATTGTTTTTACTGTGCATTTTAATGTTGTTACATTACCTTAGTTACAATAAAATTGGCACATATGCGTCATTAAATAGACAACAAACAGTTATCTATTACAGTGTATGAAATATAGCAATGACCAAAAAAAAAAAAAAAACTGAAAATAATTTTATTACAAAGAGATTGGTGAAAGAGTTTTTTTAGTGCCTTTTAATGATGTTACACTATTTCAAACATAATGAAATTCCCATGTTTCTCTCATGTGATTTTGTAGAGAATATTGATTATGTAGTTATTATAGTTCGTTTATTGGGACCCCAAAATGAATTCCGATAAAGAATTATGATATATCCAAAAAAATCTTTCATACGGTATTTTAATGATGCTAGTCTATTTCAAACATAATGCATATGAAAGATGCATTGTTAGTAGAGTATTGATTAAGTAGCCATTATAGATCGTTTATAGGAACGCCAATAAGAATTCCGATAAAGAATTATGATATTGCCAAAAAATCATTTTTAGGGTACTTTAATGATGCTACATAATTTCAAACATAATGCAATTTACAAGCCTCGCTTATGTAGGAAGCAATATGCATTTTGTAGAGTATTGATTAAGTAGCGATTTTAGTTCGTTTATAACAATGCCAAAAATAATTCCGATAAAGATTTGTGATATATTTCAAACATAATGAAATGTACATGCCTGACTCATGTGGGAAGAAATATTTTTTGGAGATTATTGATTCCGATTAAGAATAATGGTGTATGCCAAAATACCTTTTATCAATAGGTTATTTTAATAATATTGCACTATTTTAAACAAAATGCAATTTACAAGTTTCACTCATGTGGGAAGCAATATGCATTTTGTAGAGTATTGATTAAGTAGCGATTTTAGTTCGTTTATAACAATGCCAAAAATAATTTCGATAAAGATTCGTGATATATTTCAAACATAATGAAATGTACATGCCTGACTCATGTGGGAAGCAACACGTTTTTTGTAGCGTATTGATTAACTAGCCATTATAGTTCGTTTATAGGGACACAAAAAAGTATTTCGATAAGGAATTATGATATATGAGAACAAATCTTTTATAGGGCATTTTAATGATGTTACACGATTTCGAACATAATGCATATGTGGGATGCTTTATTTGTAAAGTAATGATTAAATGACCATTACAGTTCGTTTATAGGAACGCCAAAAAAATTATGATATAATATTATGATGTATGAAAAAAATCTGTAATAGGTTATTTTAATGATATTACACTATTTCAAACATAATGCAATTCACAAGTCTCACTCATGTGGGAAACAATATGTCTTTTGTTGAATATTGATTAAGTTGTCATTATAGTTTGTTTAAAGAGACGCCAAAACAATTCCGATAAAGAATTGCGATATATTTCAAACATAATAAAATTTATGTCTCACTCATATGGGAAGCAGTAGGTTTTTTTGTAGAACATTGATTAAGAAGTAATTATAAATCGTTTATAGGGACCCCAAAAAAAGATTCCTATAAGAAATTATGATATACGCGAAAAATACTTGTACAGAATATTTTTATGATATTTAACCACTTCAAACATAATAAAGCCTTTATACATTTCTAATATGCTCTACAACATGTTTTCTATAGATTATTGACTAAGTGGAATTTGTCATTTATGTACAGACTCACTTAAATTATTTGGTTGAATTATTAATTATGAGTCATTATTGTTTTTCATGTGCGTTTCCAGCTGTGATAAGCTTATAAAATTTATTTGTAAAGGAATTTATAGATCATAAGAAAACTTCAATGAAAGATAAATTAAATAGGTTACTGATTGTGGATATCCATTGCTGAAATGAAATTTGACTTCTTTTTTATGCTTATGTGGATATCTCGTCACATTAAAAGAACCGGAGTAAATTCTTTTAAGAACTTTCTAATTCTTTTAAGAGTTGGATGATGTTTTGTAATCTATTCAGTGATTCATTTTCTTTCTTGTTTTAACTTTTAAATTGTTCATTTGTTGATGATTTTGGTTTATTATTTTAAAAAAAAATTCCTCAAACATTTATTTTTTAAAGAATCTTCCGCAAAATGTAGTTAATTAGGTTCAAGAGAAATGGAAATGATGCGAAATATTATAACTTTATTGTGGATATTTTTTATACAATTAAAAAATATATATTTCTATTATTAAAAATGGTGTTTTAGACCACTAAGGTGGCATATCAGAAAGCATGGAAATATCTTTTCCTGTCACGTGTGCATGTCAGTGCCATCTACTGGGACTGTCGCAAAACAACTTTCTTCTCTAAAAAAGAAACAACTTCTAAGAAAAGTTTCATGACAGCCCCGCATCTAAAGGGTACCCTTAAATCCCTAATTCGGATGCTGGCCAAGGCTTCCCGGCCAGTTCGCGAATTGGCCGGCCAAAACCCGAAGTACGCTATTCATTTCATGTATTTCGGGTTTTGGCCAGGAAGCTTGGCCAGTTCGGGTATTGGCCGGCCAGTTCTAGAATTGGCCAGGTTCCGGGTTTTGGCCGCAACATGTACAAAAAATAACGGTTAAAAATAATTGTTGGTTACTCTTAAGTTTAAAATGCCCCCTGCATATTTTTTTTAAATTTATTTTTAAAATTTATTTTTAAGAAAATACGGTCATAAAGAATAGTTTTAGCGAAAACGGCAAACGAGTCGACTAATTTTTACGTTTTTTATAATCATTTGAAATTTGTATCCCCCCCCCCCCCCTCCCATGAACACAGTTCACTTTTTGCTACTTAACCAATCCCAACGATTCAGATTTTGAGCTGAAAATTTAAGTTTATGTCTAAGCTTCTAAAAAAATTTAATGAGATGCAAACAATAACCGTAAAAAATAGTTGTTCGTTACTCCAAAGTCTAAGACGCCCTCTACCGGTTGAAATTTATCTTTAAAATTTATTTTCAAGAAAATACTGATTTAAACAATAGTTTTAGCGAAACCCGCAAATGAATCGACCGATTTTTCCGTTTTTTATAATCATTTGAAATTTGAACCTTTGAACACAGTTCAGTTTGCGCTTCTTAACCGCTCCCAACTATTCAGATTTTGAGTTCAAAATTTAAGTTTAAGTCTAAGCTTCCGAAAATATTTAATGAGATGCAAAAAATAGCGGCAAAAAATAATTGTTCGTTACTCCAAAGTCCAAAGCGTACTCTATCGACAATTTTGAAATTTATGTTTATAATTTATTTTACAAATTATATCACTTCAGTCAACAATTAAATAGAAGGTCGTTTCCAATTTTGCAAAAAAAAGAAGAAATACTTTCTTTACGGATGAAAGCTAATTTACTTAGACAATTAAGCTTCATTATAGTACAACTTAGATCATTTTATTAACACATTAATTACCTACATAGATTAAAGAGTTATTAGATAATATAATTAGTCATTATTTGTTCTTGAATTTTTCGGTAACATCGTAAAACAATTATCGGATTCGCTTGACATGAGAAGATTGTTACAAATGTTTAATGGTTAAAACTTTTGGCAGATAATTAATTTAAAGATCAGAAGATAGAAAATTTAATGTTATTTTGCATTTAATGTTGTTTATTGCAATGTTATTTATGCTTAATTAAAAAAATATTAACGAATTTTTTTCGCCCATAAGCAATGAGTTATTCGTATTTAAAATATATCAGTAAACCCGCTCTTTGCAATATACTGCAGGTTATTGTGACGAGCTGGCTACATGGTAGACCAGATGTTGTTTCCAATAAGACTATTTGAACAAAGTATTCCCCCTGGTAGAGCATTGAGAATGTAAGTCAAAAGTTTTGTGTTCCAATCACGGCTTGATTATTTTTATTTTTAGCTCAGTTTAAAAATTTGAATTGGTATCATAGCTTTACTAATCATTATAATAAAGTTAAAAATTACTGCACAAACAGTATTTTTTAAATTAATATATGATATGTACTGTACTCCATATAAAATGATAAACAATGGCTGTAAATATTTTTATTATATAAAGGAAAAATGAAGCAGAAATTTTCCGATGATATATGATATGTACTGTACTCCATATAAAATGATAAACAATGGCTGTAAATATTTTTATTATATAAAGGAAAAATGAAGCAGAAATTTTCCGACCCATCTCTTCAGTTCTTAACATGTCATTTCGGTACGCCTTCATTTGTTGTTGCCATCTCTATACGGCCACTTTAGGAACATTTAATTTCATTTTAAATACGATCTGATACGGGCATCTGTTGATAGGTGAGCAATGAAGACACCAAAAAGAATTCTGCCATTGGCATGTAAAATATAAATTGTGGCTCGAAAAAAGAGAGTCCTATGTCATCCTTATTGTTTTAATCATTTTAAGTCATTTCGTCTATTCAGTTTATTTATCTTATTGGCAAAATTCAGAAATCTATATTTCTGTAGCTTATAGGGATTTAGAAAATGACAACCTATTGGTTCTAGACGAAAGCGATATGTTCTTTTCTCAGTATGTCTTTTATAATATGAAAATAAAATAATGTTTTAAAAGCATTTTAATATTATGAAATTGAGACAAAACTGTAAATTCGAAAATAAGAATTGTTTAGGTAAAGATCATCAAAAGTAACTCTAATAACACTCAATTATTAACAAAAAAAGGATTTGTTAAAAAACAAAAAGCACATAATAAAGACTGCAACTATCCTAAAATCACGATTCAATTTAAAATGACTTGACTTTGTTAAATATGCTCAAGTATGTAAGCCTTATACATGTATAAAAACTTGTACATAAAATTCTATACGTGTAGTTTTTGTTTCGTTTGACAACCTGTTTAATTATACTTTATTCCCCATCTCATGAGTTAACAGTTCATTTTTATAAGTTTATTAAGAATTTTAGAATCGTTTTAGCATGCAACTTTGCTTTCATCCTTAAATATTGCTTTTATATACATGACTAAAAAAATTTTCTCTTAAATAGTTGCTCGATTAATAGTCCCATTCGTCAGCCAGAAGTTATTAGGATGAGCGAAGCGAATCCTCTACTAGGCTACACAAATTACACTTTGTCGTACACTTTACAAAAAACAATTCAATATTTTGGCTTGAACTTAAACATTAAAATATATTATGATCCACAGATTTTCACAATGTAATTTTTTTACAGAATAACCTTAAAAAAGTTAATAGTTAATTAATTAAAAATTAATTAATTTATTTTACATTTTTTTAAATTACGGACGCATTTTTCAAATAAAAAATTAAATACCTACATTTTCAGAAGAAAATATAAATCATGGAGTCCGTAATTATAGATAGAATCATGATTAATTAAATGAAAAAAAAATATTTTTTCATTATTCTTCTAAAATATCTCAAAAACTGCCTTCAGATTTTCAAACTATGCTCATTCTTTTAACCATCTAATAGTTTCACGATTTCTTTTATGAAATTTTAAAATAACCTTTTTTTAGGGAAAATTATAGCATATTTTTAATGAATTAAAATTTGTGAAAATTTTATTATTTCATTCTATTATAAAAGTACTAGAAGATAGCCCGTCAAAATGACGTGTTTGCATTTTTAAAAGGATGATAAAAAAATTACAACTGTGGTCAATCAGCCACTGTAGGCTTAAACAATTTTTAAAAAATACAGCGATTAAACACGCGGAAAAAAAATCTTTATAAAAAAGGAAATTTTAACAGAAATTTGCATTTAAAACTATAACAAAAATGTCTGGTGGATGGGGGGGGGGGATTGTAATGAACAAATCGTAAATACATAAATTTTAAAAGAATAAAGTAACGCAAAAAATCAATTATAAAAGATTATATTGTGAAACTACAGCCAAAAAATATATAAAAATACTGAGAGAAAATAATAAAAATAGCTAAAATGTATAAAAAAATTTCCTATTTTGGACTATTTTTTAGCTAATACTTAACAAAAACACTCTATAAGATCGGAAACAAATGAAAATAACAAAGAGTAAACAGCGCGTATTCGTGAGACACACGTACTGCGCGCGCGAGCTCAGGGATTTTTGCTTCCGAGTACTAAATCCGCTGTAATATTCACTCCATGTAACTGTCTCCTGAACACGCGCGCTCAGCGCGCATAGCTCCCGAATGCACCCAATCATTCCTGAGTCGTGATATTACAATGGAGTCATTCTAAAGATTCATTCACGGAATTTGTCATTCTTAAATGGCAACAGTATTAACTTGTTTACATTGTTTGTTCTTTTTCGTAATTGCTGGTTGTTTTATTTAGAACTTAAACATTATAATTAAATAGTTTTTGTAGGTTTTAAAGAAAATGCGTAATGAATAAATCTTTTGCATGTATATTTTCATAAGTTGAACAATTAAAATATTTGTGAACGGCTCGGAATAGTTAAGCCTAACGTGGACGCAATTGCAATAAGTTTCTTTTTCTCGTGGATGGGTTGACCCCGGAATCGTCGTACACGGAGGCGTTTTATATATATAATAATCTTTCAGTGTTAAGATATCAAATGCAAAATTTATTCTTATTTTGTGAAATCATTTATGCAGACGATACTTACGTATTTTAAAAGAATTATGTTATGATTTTTTTTATTAGCACTTTCCAACAAAGTTGAAAGGTGCTTATGCATTCGGTTTGTCTGGCCGTCTGGCCGTCTGGCCGCGCTCTAACTCCCGTACATATGCTCGGATTGCCCTAAAATTTTTGGACGGTATTGACATTTACCCTAGCACGAACCCTATTGAAAATGAAGTTTCTACCATGATTAGTTTATTTACAGGGAGAGCCAAAAGTTTTCCATTAAATTACGGCCTATGGGGGAAAATCGTTTCAAAGGAATTTTAAAGATATTACACTCTGTCAAACATGTTAAAATTTATATGCATTCACATTATGGAATAAAATATGCATTCTAAAAAAGATGCTGTGAAAATATAACTAATATTCATTTACAGGGACACACAGAAGAATTTTCTTGGATAATGGTAAAGAGGGGAAATTGTGTGAGACACATTTTAAACATATTAAACTGTTTCATGTATAGTAAAATTGATATGTATCACTGAGGTTTAATATAAATTATACGATACTGTCTTGTATAAAAAGAAGTACATCGCATTTACAGGGACACTCAAAAGATTTCAAATAGTATATTCTTTCCGAAGTACTCTGTATATGTATCCGATGACGCGGCTGATGGATGGATGAAATGCATTTTAATTTTGACATGTGCATTTCAGTTTCACTAAATCTATGCACATTACATGGTGTGTATAAGTGCTATAGTTGATATACAGAGCTTCACAAAAGAATTCGCCAACCTTAGTGAATATGAACATAAATTACTTAAAGGGGGTTCTTAAATAAGCTATGCATTTTTACGCTGAACTGCATATAATTTATTAAAAAATGATTGCAGAATATAGATAAAATGATTTACAGGGCCACGCAAAGAATTGGGTGCATGGACACCTATGAATGATAATTTACGAAAATATGATTTCAGTTGTTTTAAAAGTGTTTTAGTTTAAAATAGATTTTAGCTTAATACTGACGTGTAATAAAGGTACATGATTATCTACAGGGCTGAACAAAAGTATTCAAGTATGTTTCCATCTGTTAGTATAAATTGTTGAAAAAGAAATTTCGAGCTACTAGGCACTTTCTTGCTAAACTAAATTTTCCCAATATCAACTGACAGATTAAATACACGGTTGTTCAAAAGTATTGGAATACATATTTGTCTATAAACCCTTATTTCCCTAAATAACGAAGTTTTGTTAAAGATTTCATGAAGTGTTGGAAAGTGCTTCATAATCTATGCTTAAAGCATGATTTTTCTTACTTGTTTCTTTTTGTGAAGTGATAATAACAGAATTGTAAACAAAATGAATTAATATTTTGTGTAATTTTGCTTCGAAAATGTTTTTATTTATACCAGTCTTATATCATAAATAAAAAATCCCGAATAAATTCTTAGTTATTTGACGTAATTTACATTTCTAAAATTAAAATGCGCCGAAACATAAAAAACAACGTTTTTGCTTAATGAAGATGCAAAAGTAATTTTTAAAAATATATATTATTACTTTCAAATATTTATATTATTAAATAATACTTCGCGAATCTAAACAAAGCATGGCTTTTGCTAGTAATAAAAAATATATAATATAGTGTAAATAAGGTAGCATCTAATACACATTAGCACAGTACTGTAGTGTATAAAACAAACCAGTGAGGGGGAAAAAAAAACATTAATAAACTTAGATTTATAAATCTGCTGCCACACCTGTTCCCCAACCTACCCTACTGACCAAGCGTGCAAGCGCGCATGCTAATGAAACAGTCTCCTCTCGGACCTTGTCCAGTATTTTCTCCCATTCAGTCGAAAGTCCGGCAAGCGTAGCAGCCATGCGATGTCTTTCTCCCGCGAGGCGAATGCCCGGATCCGTATTTTTTGTGGAAAAAAGACCGGATACCAACAGGCCGCAGCGACCACCCGATTGGAAAGAGACGGCTTACTCTGTGCGATGGGGTAAATATATCTCGAATTAACAAAAAGCGCCTGCTTAGTGGATGTTGAATTACAATTAAAATTTTTGGCTGTATATTTTTCTTTTAAAACATATACGAGAGAAAGTCACGTGGTTTCGTTTTGTTGATTCAACGGATAATGTTTGTTAGACATACTATTATTTAACATGTATTAACTTTCGGCCTTCAGCATCATTTTTATATAAATCATTATTAATCAATGTATTAAAAAACAGTATTTGTTAGAAGTATTATTTTTAACTATTATTGTTATTAATTATTAATTTACAATTATCGCTATTTTTTATTAATCAATAGATTAATAATATTCGTTAGACGTTTTATTGTTTCATGTAAATATTATCTTCAGGTCTTAATAGCGTTAAATAGTTATTAATCATGTTTGTTCTAGCATTTATAAAAAAAAAAATCTTAAAATCATTTTTATTTTTTCAAATTAATCCTTATTCAAAAACAAAATACTATGTCATCACGTTTTGCACATTTTTGCTTTGCGTTCAATAATGCGTTTCTATAACAGCGTACATTTTATTTAACGAAGGTTTGAAGAAAAAAATAACTTTTAAATTTATATTTACAAAGATTTTTTTTCTTACATACTATAAATAATGCTATAATAAACATTTAAGATTACTCCTACAAATATTTTTGAAATTTGTGTTCATAATTTTTTATGTAATTATTTTTTTTTAATTACTATATATTTCTATAATAATTTTAAATTTTTTATAATGATTTATTATTGCCATAATTGTGTCGCCTTCAATTTATTTAGAAATAATGTTATCATTTAAAAAATAACTTTAGAGAATGTTGCCTTTTTTTAATGACCACATTTAAAAATCTTATAATAAATCTACGGATATAGAATACTACAAAAATTTATTTTAACGAAAAATCCTACATTTATGAAATCATTTGGGTTATACTTTCGTTTCTTTAGGAAAATCTCCTTTGAGCTCTTTGACTAATTGAGATATTTTGCTCCAGACTAATTTTATCTGCTCATAATATTTAATGATTATTCTTGCTTCTATTTTTATTATTATATTATTATATATTTTTTTCTTATTATTTTTACAAATCAATTTAAAGATTTTTCATTTTATTTTTTTCCTTTTCTTGTTTCTTTTATTTTTTTATTTTTTTTCTGTCTGAATTTGTTTAAAAAAATTATCCATTGTAAATGGTGCAGATGTTACAGAAACATTTAAATAAAAATAAAAATAGTATTTATGAATATTTAATAGCGATAGAATATTGTTATAACAATAATGAAATAACGATCAAATTGACAGTAAAATGTAACAACAATAATATTTTGTTAATACCTATTTTTTAAATTTCATATTAAAACTTATACATTTAAAATAATTATACATACCTTCCATTTAATGGAAATGAAAATAAAATTTAAGTTCTGTAACAATAATAATTACAATAATGCTAACAATATAATAGTAATGATGAATATAAGATGATAATAATGAATGCATGACTTTACGAAAACTATTGAAAACTTTTCTGATAACTGAATATTTTTTCAAAGAAAACAATTGAAAAACAGCCTTTTTCTGTATTTCATTGTTTCTATAATACGGATGGGAAAAATATACGCAACTCTAGCTCAGTTTCTACTTTGGCGTTTCATTACTTCAAAATAGCAATCTTTGCTTTATTTAATTGCATAATTTATTTCATCAAATAAAGCAAAAATTATTATTTGGAAAATAGGGTATTCAAAAATAGAGATCTTTGGGCATATTTTCCCCGTGTTTATAACAATTTAATTGCACTAAAATTTACATTCCTTTACTCACAGAAAACCTTTTTAATATATTCAGAATTCCATGGGAGTTGACAAAATTCTGAAATTTAAATTTATTTACATTCATTGAAATAACATTCAAATTAAGAATTTTTCTTAAATATAGTTTTCGAAAAATACACAATAAAAATAATTTGACGAGTAAACTTACTTTACAAAATCATAACTTTCCATTTCTATTTTAATATAATCATCGTAATATAAATAAACTTCCATGAGACTAACTTTAAGAAACTTTGCCAAAGGTATGGAATTTAAAGTTATTACTACATTCATTGAAATCACATTCAAACTAAGAAATTTATCTTAAATAGAGTTTTCAAAAAATATACAATAAAAAATAATTTGACGAGTAAACTTACTTTACAAAAAATGCCTTACAAAATCATAATTTTCCATTTCTATTTTAATATAATCATCGCAATATAAATAAACTTCCATGAGACTAACTTTAACAAACTTTGCCAAAAGTCTTGAATTTAAAGTTATTCCATTCATTGAAATCACATTCAAGTTAGGAAATTTATCTTAAATAGAGTTTTCAAAAAATACACAATAAGAATAATTTTACGAGTAAACTTATTTTATAAAAGAAACACTTTACAAAATCATAACTTTTCATCTCTATTATAATATAATCATCGGTAATATAAATGAAATTCCATGAGACTAAGTTTAACAGTCTTTGCCAAAGGTCTAGAATTTAAAATTATTACATTCATTGAAATCACATCCAAGTTAAGAAATTTATCTTAAATAGAGTTTTCAAAAAAATACACAATAAGAATAATTTGACGAGTAATAAAAAATACTTTACAAAATCATAACTTTTCATTTCTATTTTAATATAATCATCTTAATGTAAATAAAATTCCATAAGAATAACTTTAACAGACTTTGCCAAAAGTCTGGAACTTAAAATTATTTATTACATTTCATTGAAATCACATTCGAACTAAGACATTTACCTTATATGGAGTTTTCAAAAAATACACAATAAAAATAATTTGATGAATAAACTTACTTTATAAAAAATACTTCACAAAATCATAACTTTTCATTTATATTTTAATATAATCATCGTAATATATATGAAATTCCATGAGACTAACTTTAACAGATTTTACAACAAGTATGAAATTAAAAATTATTATAGTCATTGAAATCACATTCAAGTTAAGAAATTTATTTTAAATGGAGTTTACAAAAAAATACACAATAAAAATAATTTGACGAGTAAACTTGCTATATAAAAAATACTTTACAAAATCGCAACTTTTTATTTCTATTTTAATATAATCATCGGTAATATAAATAAAATTCCATAAGACTAACAGACTTTTCGAAAAGTCTGAGATTTAAAATTATTACATTCATTGAAATCACCTCCAAGAAATTTATCTTAAATGGAGTTTTCAAAAAATACACAATAAAAATAATTTGACGAGTATATTTATTTTATAAAAAATGCTTTACAAAATCATAACTTTTCATTTCTATTTTAATATAATTATCGGTAATATAAATAAAATTCCATGAGACTAACTTTAACTCTCGCGTGTGTGTGAGTTCGGGAACATGATCATTGCGTGTAATGGAGCAGTTACATTCGTATTCTCCTCCAACTTTTCAATCATAGAAAGATATATTGCCACTTCCTCATCAGTTCTATGTTATATGAAAGAAAAAAAAGTAATCATGGCTAAAAATGCAATATTACTTTTGCTTCCTCAAATGTAAGTCGGATTCATATTTCTCTTTCCTTTCTTTTCTAACAGTTAGGGTCTATAAACTCTCCAGATCGGTATTCGTTTGAGGCAAGTTCACTTTAACTGCCGTAAAAATGACGATAAATTACTAAATTATCGTTAATATATAATGTCTTTTACTTGAAATTTAAGAAAATATATCATATCACTCTGGTTATCGCCTTCTCTCAAAAGTATAATTACTATGTCTATCAATTTATGGGAAGAGAATGTTTTCTTCATGTTTTCAAACTATGATGGAACTGGCGAAACTAATTTAAAAGGTATACTGTTTCAAGTTATTTATCATTTCACCTGTTTTATCAATTATATCAAATTTTACTCGGGGTTTTTTTATAATTTTCGAA
Organism: Maratus speculifer; assembly: GCA_964019185.1. Lineage (NCBI taxonomy): Eukaryota > Metazoa > Arthropoda > Arachnida > Araneae > Salticidae > Maratus > Maratus speculifer. The sequence goes on from OZ025290.1 coordinate 85,000,095, forward strand.
AATAGTTTAAAAGTATTTGTCAAAAGTATTTGTTTTAAAAGCATTTTGTCACCTGCTGTCTGGCTGTGTTCTAACACGTGTGAATATCGTATAAATATATTTTGTGTCTTGCTGTTGTACACTGTAAAAAATTTGCGTACCGTTACTCCATAAAACTAGTGTAATTTAAACTGGTATAACTGGTATAATATTGTATCATAGAACTGTGAAAATATCATAACTCACATTATTATGATGTAAAGTAACACCAGTTATAACGATTAAATTACTCAGTAAAATGAATTGCTGCCGCCGATTCTATGGAGCATCGTTACCCTAATTTTTTTTACAGTGTTTAAAACGATCGTCTTCAGAAGCAAATAGCATTTCATGTTGTTACAATACTTCAAACATAATATAAATGATGTACATCTCTGAAATGGAATAGGACATGCTTCCGCAGGAGTAAGGAATAAATAGTATACACAGTTCGTTTACAGGAACAGAATACACAAAATATATCCATTGTATTACAAATTATGAGAAAAATAGTTCGCGATGCATTTTAATTGTTTTACTAAGCTGCAAATATAAAGAAATTAAAAAGCGTCATTGACAAGGAAGATCTCCTTACATGCATATTCCAAAAAATCTGAAATAAATTATAAAATGTTCCTCTTATAAAAATATATGTCTTAAAAGAAATAAAAAAATAAAGGAATTTCAATAAAACGCCCGTAAAAAAAAAAAAAAAAAAATGTTATGTACCTCGGATTGGCGATGAAATAAAATTTCAAAAAATATTTTTTTATGTCAAATACTCTTTAAGATAAAAATGTTTCATTTTGAACTTCTTTAAAATATTTTAATTTGAATACCTTTATTATACCAACTTAATAAACTAGTGTTTTGTCATATATCTATTTATACATATTTATAATGATATTTAACTATTAAATTTCATTATTTAAAACGAAATTTAAAAATATTCTGAGTATACCTGGTAAGGAGACCTTCTTTCTGAGAGGCTCTGCAACATGTTTTCTGTAGATTATGGATTGCATAGCGTTTATAGCTCATTTGTAGAGATGCGCACAAAAATTCGTTCACACGGATGACTATGTATATTATAAAGTAAAAACGAGTCCGCTGAAGATTACACATTTAAAATTTTTGTATAATCGAATATGGAAAAATAATGTACTTTAAAATTCAATTTGTTTCAAAACTGCATCGCAGTTTACTCGAATTTTATTATTTAAAAATAATTTTGAAGCATAATTATTTTAGATCTATATTTCTAAAACATGCAGCTAAATACAAAAGGTAAATCTTCTTGCTTTGAAATTAATGGCTCAGGGTTTGTTTCCAGCAAATATTCAAAAATGAAATTAAAAGATTATTCAATCAATAAGTAAAACAATGATAAATAAGCAAAACACAAATTTAAGACGTATAGTCTAACATGTGCTTAAATCATTGAAATAATCAAAATTAAAAAGAAAGCTGTTTGTAAATAGTAATCATTGGCTATTTCTTCATCTGCTAATTCTTGATTCGAGGCTAATACGAAAGTATTGCTTCTAATACATTTACAAAATTTTATTTGAATGCATAATTGTTATTTTTCATATAAATGTGATTATTGGTATAGCTAGTGAGCATTCTAAAAATATACTAAATGTAAAATATCCATTAGAGTTATCAAGTTTTTTAAGAAATATTTTTAGCTATACTCTTTAACAAGAGTTATATTCCTTTTGATTGATAATTGCCTAAAGTACATTTTCCGTTGTAGTCTGTATTTTTCAAATTATTTAATTTTTCGTGCTAAAATGTGGAGTGCATAAATTCCATAGATCATACAAGGCTGAGTGAAAGAATTTGCACACATTGCCAGCTATGGACAGTAATAGCTGAAAATGATTTTTTTTTTTTTTCTGAGTTAAATTTTTGAAATTATTTATTTAAATACCTCATTTCTTTGTGATGGGAAAATGAAATTTCATAATAATAATCTATTTGTGTTAGAAAGTATTTTAGAATTTAACTCTTGTGCGTGAATTTTCATTCTTATTAATAATAGAACAAATTCATTTTTATTTCTTTTTGAGTGCGTTCGTAATTAAACAAATACGTTTCACATACAAAGGTCAGTCTGACATTCTTCATACAACATTGCAAAAATTATCAGCCGAATGATTTGCAAATTAATATACATAATCCTTGCAGAATTTTACTGAGTCGTTTCGAATTTTATGAAAATCGAATCAAAACTTAAAAAGGTATTAATAAAAGTGTTCTTCATTTTATTAAATCTGATCATACATAGTTAATTCAATGATATTCCGCGATAGGTACTGATTGCAGATTGTTGTGATGATTAATCTATTAAATCACACGTAGTTAATCCAGTGATATATCATGATAGGTAATAATTCTAGGTTGCCATGGTGATTACATACTATTTAAGATGGAATCATTTTTTCCATATTACATAATTTAATAATCGTAATTAATTTTGTGCTCATACATTTTTGCATTAGTGCAACAGCTATTGCCAAGATCTAAATTTTATGAAATTAGTAATAATACAAACGTACATCTTTGAAATGTCTGACTTACAAATTCTGAGTTGTTTAATTTTCTAGATTTTAAAACATTATGAACACGGTTATATGTCAATTCTGTCAAACAATTTACTTTGTTTAACTGTAATTCTATTATTTATTTTCTTATTTATTTATTTAATGAAACATATATCTAAATGTTTATGTTTCGATTTAATGAGTATAAAGAACATCTACTCAACAAATTGGTTTTTTTTTAAATTAATAATATTTTTTCATTACTAAATAAATTTAAAATAATAATAACAAAATACAATAAATTTCCATTATTTTCCAAATTAAATTATTATTCACAGTGAAAACCTTATTACATTACTGTGAATGATATTTTCACTTTTGCCTACTATTATTTATAAACTGCAAAGTAAATACTTAATAAAAACACATTCACTTATATCAAGCGTTCTTATATCGTGTTAATTCATTAATTTGCTACCATTGTGTTTTAAAATTATTTTTTTAAATCTAAAAACAGTAACCAAAGCGTATGTTCTGCTTACTATCCAGGTACATTTGTTTTCATTTCCCTAGTGCTTTTTAATCTAAAGTTATTCGTATGCTGTTTTTAGAAAAAAAGTTAATTAAAATTTACATGTTTTTCTTTTTTTTTTTTTTAATCCTGATTTACTTTTATGTAAAGCTATATCTCTTTTTGCTTTCAAACTTATTGAACCGCAAGCACAAGCGAATCAATATTTAATTAATCCTACCTAATGCACTTACTTAATATCCAGAGAAGTCGCTTGAGAAAGTCCTTAAACATTTAAGAACAATTATTCTGTTCGCATTAAAACCTTAAGCAAAAGTTGAGACAACTTCCCTTGATTTAATGAATACGCTGTGATAGCTTTTTCAAGTTGATAGAAAATAAATCTTAAGGAAAGAAACTGAAGTTAATTTAAACTTGTATTTGTTGGAAATTGAATTGCAGCAGAATATTGTTCACTAAAGATTTAATAGCAAATAACACCCTGATTTTAAAATTAAATTTCTCAAAAACAAAGATCGACAGAACTATGCGGTAAACGGTTTGTTTATTAGGTAAGCTGTAAAAATCTTATACAGAAGTTTCGAACGGTGAATCTTTGGAAAAGATTGTGTTCTGATTGCAAAGAATACTTTGATTTGACATTTTTCTTGTTTTAGATTGCTTGCAGAGATAGAGTTTTTCGGCTTACAGTGCAATAGTTTAACGATTTTTCGAACTAAATTTCTTGAATTTCGAAATTTTAAAAATTTAATTCCAAAAGTCTTTAAACTATGGCAATTTAAGCCGAAAAACTCATTCTCCGCAAACAATCTAAAACAAGAAAAATGTCAAATCAAAGCATTCTTTGCAATCAGAACACAAACTTTTCCAAAGATTCACCGTTCGAAACTTCTATATAAGATTTTTACAGCTTACCTAATAAGCAAACCGTTTACCGCATAGTTCTCTCGATCTTTGTTTTTAAGAAATTTAACTTTAAAATCAGGGTTATTTGCCGGACACCCTGTACATATCATTTAGATATATTTATTAACGGGTGATTTTTTTGTGACTGACGAATAACAGTTCAATAATTTTTAAAAGTTAACTGTACTGAAGATAGAAAATCTGTTGGAAAAGTGAAACAAAATATGTTATCAAGACTCGTATCGGTATGTGTATGGGGAACATGTATCGGTAGCAAAATTAATAAAATAACAAAAATTGTGGGTTTCGCGGCACTACTACTAAAGAAACATTGGACTGCTACCCCCCAAGTAAAGAATGTATATGACATTTTTTTCGCTTTTTTAACCCTCTTTTATTGTTTGTTACTGTTAACATTTAAAAGTTACTGTTCTATTATTAATAAATTTTATATATATAATTGACATTACACTGTAAAAAAATAAAAAATAAAAATAAAATAAAATAAAATAAAATACGTCAAAAACTGCTGGCAGCAATGTTGACAGGTTTTTTTTGCCTTAAAATTTGCAGTGAAATTAGATGTAATAAAAATATGACATATAATTTTACTGCAATATTTACGGCAAAAACTGCTGGCAACATTACTGCCAGCAATTTTTGACGTAAATTTAAGGGATTTTTTGTTAGTGTAGATCATTTTTGCTTGTTTTAATTTTTATTATAAAATGCATATAAGTAATTAAAATGACTTTTTTCAATGGTTTAATCCTTATTCTCAGTGCCGTTTCGTCTAAAATATTGAAAATTTTTCACGTAATACTTAGACATTTAAAACATATTTCAGTATTTATTTTTTTTAACACGGAGCACTATTGCTATTATTGAGGATTTAAAGCACTCTATGCTAAAAGTAAAAGTACAAATAGAAATTTCTTAAATAGATAAGAGAATAATAATGTTATAACGCGACTTATTATGGAAACAAAATGTTTAAGTGTTTCTTGTACCAAGCGAAGTCTCCACGTGACCTACAAAAGTTAAAATGCACGTCTGCAAGACGCATTTTAATTTTTGAATGTAAACAGTTGTGATGATTAAAATAACAAAACAAAAATTGAAATGGTATTGGAGAAAATTACCAGATTGAGCAAAATCTTATCATATTTCCCTACTGTCTCTGCCTATGTCTACTCATTTCTTTGCTATGAAGTTTTAAGAGTGGTTTCTTTTGTACCGCTTTCTAAAAATAAATTATTTAACTTTATTTTATAGACTTGTATTCCATATTTAAAGATTAAATTTATGCTCGACTTAATGACGTGAATTATTTAACTAAGGTTTTGAAAGTAGGCATTAAAACAACTTACTAGACACTTATAAGAAGTATTATATTTTTACAATTAATATCCCGTTTGATTGGAAAAAGGAAAGTGTTTCAAATTTATAGATACTCGCAACCATTCTACAGCTTTAAATCGAGAAAATGTTTTGTTTAAAATAACATAAATATTTTCAAATTACGTATTATTATTATTATTATTATTATTATTATTATTTGTAATGTAGTTGGAAAATACTTCACTCTTTATACGTATGCATACATGATAATGTATTCAATCTATTATAGCCATACTAAATAATTAAAAATGCCACATAAAAATTTGTACTCTTGATTATCCCGTCGACCGAACACTATTCCCAAACTATAAGATTAAATGCCAATAATGGATGATCGTAAATGCGACATTAAAATATTTATAAAATTTATAAAATAAATGGCAAATTTGTAAAATATTTAAAAAATACTAGACTTTATACGCATAAATGGTAATATATTCAGTCTATTTTCTAAAGTACAATAAATAATTAAAAATGCCACATACATATTTGATGCTACTTAATTAATCCGTCGATCAAAAAACTATCGCCAAACTATAAAATTAGTGGCCAATAATGGATTATCGTAAATGTGACATTACACATGTTACACGTGTTTGTCACATCATCAAGCGGTTTTTAATTCGACATTTTATTTGTATTTTTATTAATCTTTTACTACTTTATTTGTACTTTCGTTGTCTAAAGTCAAAATAATACCAATTTGTATAATTCATGAGTAAATTTGACGATTTATATTGGTCGGCGGGATAATTAAGAAGTCCTACAATTTAGTAATAGAGCATTACTATATGTTAAAAATATTTAAATATACGTAAAAATTTTATTCAAAATATTTAAGATAAAAATTGCGTCAATTAGTATAACTTGGACGAACAGTCCGCTAAATTATTTGTATAATTTAGCAGAATTGGATAATCAAGTAGAATCAAATATTTTAAAAATATTTTTGTAGTTTATTTTAGTAATAAATTACAGTCTTGCGATTATCGCAGTAATTATTCTAAAGTTAGAATTCGAATCAATAAAAAATATGCGTAGCTGAATTTATACATCTTTTTTCAATTATGTTCAAGATCTTTCACAAAAATTCACGTTTTAATGATAGTTACAAATATGCTGCTTTTCTCGGGTGAAAATTATTTTCAACTAAAATCAGCCAATCAATTAAATGAAGACATTAATATGCTAAGCATTAATTATAAAAGTAGAATCACCTATTCTTAAACGTGTAGAGCAAAATAAGAAATAAAGCTAAAATTTTGGTTTTTAAAAAAATTACTCTATTATAAATAATGTTTTCCATACGTTACATCACAATGTTTATCTTAAAAATCACGATTAATATCATGCTGCGAATTAAAAAAAAAACCTAAAAAATACAATTTTTTTCATTAAAAATACTCAAAATATTAAAATATCTATAATATATTAATTCATTCTAAGATAATGATGTTATATGCATGCAAAAAAGAATAAATAAATAAAAATAAAAAACAAAAAATAAGCCATTCCATCAAATAGTTTTTTTTAAGTCTTGCTGTTAGTCGTCAAAAATCAAGTTTTGAGAAAACGCGACTTAAAGTTGAAATTATATGGGTGCGGCTTTGAAAGTGTTGATACATAAATGCTTATAACTCCGGTAAAAATGCGATTATGCGGTTTTTTGCAATGAGTTCAGAATTAATTGAATAATCAAAATAAATCATAAAAAAACGATTTTTTAAAAAAGTTTTTAAGCCCTGAGCCCCCTTAAATAACCGAGTGTAAAAGAACGTTTGAAGTAATGATGTCTAATATTGTATTATGCTGCAACTCAATAGAAATAATCCTCAAAGTATCTTGAAATAAAAATAATCAGCAATTTAATGAGATTCCTAATGGGAAAATTTTTGTCATGCAATGTCAATGACAGGAACAGCACAAAACAGTACCAGAAAAAACTATTCGTACAAAAAAAGGACAAATATTTGAAGCTTTTTCAATATTAGGGATATGAAACAGCAAAGTGTTCTTTTATCGTTTATGCTGGGCTTTGTAGAATTCAAAATCAATACCTTTTGTAGCTAGTAAAGCCTCTGAAAGGGAAACTGCCAAATCGAGATCTCTTTTACTGTTTAAAGAATTTTTTGAAAACAAGCGAAACAATCGCATTTTAAAATATGACGATCAAAATCAATTTTTTTCATAATTTATTTATACCTTCCTTTTCTTCTAAGTAACCAGAATTAACCTTTATAAGTATTTATAGATGCTTTTAAAAATTTAAACTAAGACTATTTAACTTTCCTTAACCGTTTACACGCAGAATTGACATAGCAATGTAATTATAATTTTGTTTTTCCTATATTACAGCTTCAAATGTTTTTATTTATGCATACAAATTTAGAAAATAACAAAAAAACGTTTCTGCAGTTTTTTTTTTTTTTTTTTTTTTTTCTTTTTTGGCTGTTTTTATGTCAGTGTTCGTATTTTGGAACATGATTATTAATTGAAAACCTATGCAAATAAAACAAATTAATTTCCGCTTTATGCTATTGTATATTGTTCTTAAGTATTTTCTCGAATACCAAAGACATTTAGATCCCTAGCGGTCAAATGTAAGTAATATACAGAAAATGATAGAAGCAAATAATATATTTCTTATGCAAATTAATGAATTTACATATACCTGTGATAAATGCCTAAACATAAATATTTTTTTTTTTTCAAAAGTTGAAATGATCCTTATATTTTATAATGTTGGGAAATATATGTTTTGTATTACAAATTGTGCAACGTTCCCATTTGGCAACATTGGCGTTTAAACGATTAAAATAAGGTTTTTTATATTATTACTTGGAAAAAAATAAAATTGTGTACATTATACAGGGTATATATTGTTCCATTTACAAAAATGTTTTAACCCATGAATGCCATCCGTTGCTTTTCGCAACATTTCCAATTTAATTTCTAAAAATAATTAGAATAATATTGAAGCTATAATGCCTAATGCTTTCAATAAAATGCATACTGAAAATTTTATTAAATCAATTTTCAACATGCAGATAGCAACAATAGTGCTCTTTAAGAAAAAAGATAGATTTATTTTTTCCATTGTTGCTATATGACCATTTTGTTTTGTTTCGAAGCTTGATAAATACCGTATTTTGTTCCGTAGAGATGAAGTAAAATTTATTCCTTATCATAGTTCTTAAAATTCACATGTGTTGTATGCTACAGAATTTTATCAAAAAAAATATTTTATCAATTAAAACCAAGTGTTTCCAATTAACAACAATCTATCTTTAGCCGTAGACCATATTTTAAAACAAAATATGTTTTTTTAAAGTATTTTTCTTTTTTTAAGAAATGAAAGCCAAAAAGCATTTTTAAATTGATTTTTGAAAAACCAGGCATTTAAGATTGAATGAGGTGAAAAAAATACTTTAAAAATCGCTGGATTTTTTTTTAACGGTACGAAATTAAGTTATTTATACGGTCTTCAAGACCTATAAATAGGTATTTAGAACAAAATTTTCTGTTACATTATCAAAAAAAAACAAAAAAAGTTCCATTAATTTATAACTAAAACTGACCAAGTTATGAAACTTTGAATTGCATGGATTGTTTTTTATTGCACCAATTTTCTGCATCTCAACATAGATGAGTTAGTCTATGTTCCGAGTGATTACATATAAAATACGTAAAGTATTAGAAGAATGCATTTCACGTATATCTGCACTTTAACTTAAAGTAACGACCTAGTAGAAGTATTGATTAAAATTTGAATAAATATCAGATTTGTATTTTAACATATTTCACCCTTGCTACAAAAGTGACGCAGTTGAAAAATTTGGCTTAATGAGCTATAGGTACAATTTTACTCGGTTTTCATTCTCTACCAATCTCCTAAAGCAAAAGATAGTGTACTTAAAATCCAGCAACCAGGTAGCAGTTGTGTTTGTAATATTTCCATTGAGCCTACCACAACCTGAGACAGTATTTTGCATATCCTGAAAAACGAAGTTTTTTGAGCTAAGACGCTTTTGTAACAAGCAATGCGATATGTTTTATTTTATAATTAAATCAAGCTGTTTCTTTTAATGATTTCTTTTAACAAAAAATTGTGTTTTATTTTTAGTACAAGTTTTATATTTTACTTTAATATCTCAAAATAAAAATAAATTTCAAATTTATCTTGAAATGTTAATTTTACTCTCAACTTCTTTTTTAAATCTTTAATAACGATTTATATCTCTAGTATATTTGTGAATGCACTTTAAAAAAAAATTACTTTCAACTATTTTTTTATTTTTTTATCTCTAATGATTATTTATATCTCTAGTATATTTGTGAATGCATTTTTTTCTTAGCAAAAAAAGTTGCTTCAATTTTAAACATCTATTCATCGGTCAGTTTTAATCGTAAAAGAATGCGAACTTTTTTTTTTCTCGAACTTCTAGTGTAATAGAATATTTTCCCTAAATATAACTTATAGCAGGGCTGTCCATTATTAGCGCTCTTTGGTACTTCAGTATGTTTTTGTAAGGATAAAGATAAATTTTAAAGAATGCTTTTTTTAAAGTAAATAATATTTTCATATACATTCTAATTGTCATTAAAATGTTTCTGGCTTCTTCCTCTACAAAATCTTTTTTTATCGCTCCCGAACCACTCCATATAACATAGTTCTAATTACGGTTTGTTGAAAGCGTTCTACAGATGGTGCTGCTATTGTATATTTTTCACAATTTCGCAATAGCAGTATTTCAAGAACGAATGCATGGATTTTCATCAAACTTCGTATTCAGTTAGTACCAGATAAAAAATTGATCCTGATTAGTTTTTGGTGTACATTACGTATATATGGCGCTGTTATTCCCCCTTTTTTTAGATTTTGCATTAGTTCTATCTCAAAAGCTAACGTACGGATTTTTAACAAATTTCAGATGCAGCAACAACTTAAGTTGTTGCTGGCTAGACTTTGGTGTAAACAACCTAACCGGTGCCGCTGCTATGCTGCATTTTCAAGAAGTATTCACATGCATGAGATAGAAAAAAAGTTTTGGGATTGTTACATCTGGCTAGTTTTAAAGTTGGATATCTTAGTGGTCATCTAAATGAGTGTCATAGTTAGGATCTTAATAAATATAAAGAATTTAACAGTCAGATTGGAAGCCGCATGTAGAGGTCTGCAAGGGCCGAAATTTCCAGGCCCGAGCCCGACCCGAGAATTAAAATTTCGGCCCGAACCCGGCCCGGCTCTGGTGAATTTTTACAGACATTGATCTGCACTCTAACGGAAGAGTTCAGACCAAAAAAACTTATCTTAGTCTTTCTTAGTCTTTCTTAGTATTCTTAGTATTTCTCAGTATATCTTTTTTTTTTTTTTTTTTTTTTTTCATGTTTATAATCCCTATTTATGCAGAAATGCCATAGGCTGCGATATTTACGCTTTTTACCCTTTGAGGGGCAAAGCACTTCTATTCTTAAAATGCTGAAATAACTGATTGACACCAGAATTTAAAAATGAATTTATTTCAAAATAGATAAAAAATTTTCTGTACGTACTTGATAAAATTAAAATCTTCTTTTCAAATTTCTGGTGTCAATGTGGCGTTTCGCAATTAAAATTAAGTGGTATATATTTTGTACCACCACCCTTCAAGGGGTTAATAAACCTTTGTTTGCTGCATGTAAATGTTTCAGTTATCATTAGTATTATTAATATATAAAAAAAAAAATCTAAAAATGGTTTATGGTAAAAGTAAAATCTTCTAAGACATTGGAAAAAAAATACTCTTCCTTCTAAGTAGATGTAAATGTTTAATATATATATATATTTTTTTCGCGTATTGTTGTATTCATTTTGCATGAATGAACAGTTTAAAAGAAATTTGCAGTTTTCAGTTTAAGGATGCAGGGGCCTCGCCAGGGGGGGGGGGGGGACAGGGGGGAGCCTCCCCCCCAAACGTTTGCACATGCTGTTACAGTTGGCAAATTTACAAACTGAACTGGCAAATTAGATCAAAACTTTAATAAAAAAACAACAAGACACTTTCTATTTCTGATAGATTTGACGAAAGTTAGCAATATAATTAGAAATATTATTATTTTTTTTACATTAAAAACTATATTACGTTTTCTAATTGTAACAACTTGGTAAAGTTATAAAACTAGTTGGCAAACTCCGAGAACTATTTATGTTCGCTTTTTCCTGAGTTGGCAAATACTGAATTTTGTCTTGGCAATTTAAGGCTTTCTCCCCCAACAATAAACTGTCTTCGCGTGGGCCCTGTAAGGATGTATTTTGATTCAAACTGCTGATTTTCCGATTTATTTTTAAATTCATTTTTGCTCTCATATGCATCAAACTGGCAAATTGTCTTATTTAGAAAGTGATTGTCGATTCTTTCATAAATGCAGAAAACATTGCAAAAAAAGCAATCAAAAATGGCATTTTGAACCGATTTTTCCGAAGCGGGAGATCTCGGAACGAAAAAAAGTGTTCTACTGAGAAGGTAATTGTTCATAAATCGAATTCTTATGAATTGAGCGTAAAAAGACATCACACGGCACCTTATACGTCTCTTCAAAAATCCCCCCAGCAAGTTTCATGTTTCAACTTTTAAAAATGTGTCTGAAATTGTATCGGAAAATTTCGAGCTGTTGAAGGTGGAAAAGATTTTTTTCGAATACACCCTTAAACAAAAATTCCGTCATAATAATGTTTTTTTTTTTTTTTTTTTTTTTTTTTATGTGTTTAATTTTATTTTAAGACGCCTAGTGATCTACGATTCTTTAAAAAGAATAAATTCTAATGTTTAATTGTAGAATAATGACGACTTAAAAGTATATGTCTATTTTGCAAAAATTTTTGGATCAAGCCAAACTTTACTCATTTATGAAACGACTTTTCCACGTCGAGAAAAGGATTTTCATACGGGAAGATTCAACAGGGACTGATTATTTAGGTCCGTGATGACTAGGAAGAACGAAATTAGTCTCGGCTTCGTACGGAAAAAATAAATTAGACTCGGCGCGGCCCGATACTCCAGGGGAAAAAATTAAGGCTCGAGCCCGGCCCAGCCCGAAAACATTAGTGACTAGGCCCGTCCGGCCCGGCCCGAGTCTTCAGAAGCAAGGCCCGAGCCCGGCCCGGCCCGAATGCCGTTAATGAAAATCGGCCCGAGCCCGGCCCGTGCAGACCTCTAGCCGCATGTCTAGAACCCTACAAGCTAGGATAGAGTGTCCGAATAGAGTGTCCCAGGGTTCTATGATCAACATGATGTAAGTTCAGCATATTACTTACTCATCATATTAGTATAGGGTAAATCATGTAATCGTCATAAAAATCAATTATTATTATTTATTTTTTTTTTTTTTTACACGGATTTACAAGTTTTAGACATTGGAGATTCCTAAAAACATATTTTGAGGGGAAAAAAAATCCCTTTCGTCTGTCTGTGTGTCTGTCTTTTTTTCTGTAAATGCTCTATCACCCGAAAAAAATGAGATAGCGACTTGGAATTTGGTGTGTACTTGGTATGTAAAAAAGGAAAGAAGCCTATTGAATATCAGTAACCTCGATTATCCGGAACTTTTTAATTTTTTTTTTAATTTTTTTTTCTTCGAAATATTTTTTTTTTTTGGTTTTTTTTAAAGGTATGTAAAATTTGCCGAATATTTTTATTAAAAGGAATGGCTGTTAAGGCCAATAAAATAACAGAAATTTTGCATAAAAAACGAAGTCAATCGAATAATTAGTTACCGAGATATTTGTAATCCTATTTTATTCACATTTCGATTTTTTCATGTCTCTGTACGTCATTCAAATTTCAATTTAAAGATATATTTTAATTGGATATAAGATGCTTAATCCAACGCAGTAAACTGATAGTTAATAAAATTATTATTTTTGCAGTTATAATGATGTTTCTTTTACGCATTTCGGCACTACAAGAGAAATTTGCCGTTTTATACAATTTGTCGAAATTGTTTCATGAGCAATTCATTAACAGAACATTACTATGTGTTAAAAATATTTAAGTATACGTTTAAATTTTATTTTGGAATTGCGATGCATTTTACAAATAATTTTCATATTTATTATTTTCATAGTTTATACTATACATATCTATGATGCCTAAGTATTACGATGCCCCCCAACGACTAGTTTTTTTTATTTACGGTAAAAACATGTTACATTTCAAGGAAAATTTCTCTGACATCTCGAAGTAATATCACTTCAAGATGGGTAGAGATGACATGAAATCTTCAAGACATTATTAAAGTGAATAGAATTAAATTCTAAATTAAATTTCAAGACAACGATTATTCCAGAGTGCAATGTAGTTCAGCACAAATCATAAACGAAGGGACCAGAGAAAAATGTTCTTTCGTGGGAGAATGCATTCTGTTTTATTGCGGAATAAGAACATAAAACGAGAAAAAACGCAATGTGTTTACAGAGCGCCAGCCAATTGACTAAAGTGATGGCGCTGTTTAAACCTATTAAAAAGATGTAAAAATATACTGAAATCGGCGTGAAAATCTCAGAGTGCTTCGTCGACATTAAAAAAAACCAGAAAAATAAGTATGGGATAAATAGTATATCGAACAATGTAAAGAATTTTGTCATGGAAAAACTTTTAAAATAGGATTAGTAAAACAAAAATTCATTTTAAGATAGAAACAAGTAAATTAAATTGGAAATATATATCTATTTCAAAAATATTATGTTCATTATATTTAATTATTTACAGTTTTTTTTCATACAGACTTTGTAAAAAAAATTACATTTGGCATATCAAAAAATTCCTGCTGACTTGATTTACAGGCGGAGGTAGATTTCAAACTTAGGCACAAATTTCACCAACAAAACTAAATCAAGATTAGAGATAAACCCAGTATCATCACTGAAAATAAGCTCTAGGGAACTCCTTTTGGAGCCAATAACATTCACGCTTACACATACGCATACATATATACAAATGGAAAAGTTTTAAAAAAAGGCGAAAACAAAATCAAAAACCTTATATATGTTAAAATATGCCAATATTTCCATAGTCTGGTTTTTATCATGTTTCAATACGGTTTTACAAACTCACGTAATGTTATATATTCATTTGCTTTTCGTACATTATATTTCCAATGTGACATAATATTTGCATTAAAAAAATCTGTTCAGCTGTTTCTTTAATTTTCCGTTTTCTTGCGAAAATCTTCCTATAGTAAAGTTATGATGTAATATTACATTCTTCTTAAATTCGTCAAACTATTTTTTTTTTCATGTGCAAATGTTGCAATAGTAAAGTAATTGTTGTAGTAAGATTTTATTGTTTTTTTTTATTGTTGGCAACTGCTATGACAAAAAAATGTTTATATTTTCCTATCATTAGTCAGTAAGAGCTGGTTTTGTCAGAGCCATGTTAAGGAGCTATTCAAATTTTTGAACCCTCTTCATTTCCAACCCCTTGGGCCGATTTCGCTCATTTACAATCCCCACCGAGATATTAATCTATCTCGTATTTATCGAGTTTGAAGATGATTCGTGCATAATTGCGACTTTTATCATGCGGACAAAATGTAGTACATCATATGTATATCTATCTATCTATCTATATATATACCTTTTAGATGGGACTGATTTTCGATTCCTGGGATCATATAATGAAAAGTTATGAAGAAATTTTTCAAAAGTTGTACCATGGTAACGACTACAATTCGTAGTATTTCTTACGAAATCTACCTAAAATTAGTGAAAAGTTATTTGATTTGTACTTGATATTTCATGACAAACGATGTTGAAAAATATTTTTAACATTAATAGATGCTATGCGTTTAAGAAATATGAGCTATCTAGTTTTATTTTGTGAAATTATATTCATGCGTTTTTCATTTCAGAGGAATTTGTTGCTCACAGTGCCAGCATAACTTGCCTAGCTTTAGGTCGCAAGTCCGGAAGGGTTATGGTCACAGGAGGTGAAGATAAGAAAGTCAACCTCTGGGCTGTTGGGAAATCAAATTGCATTATGGTACGCTTATTTTTCCCTTTTTTAAGATACTGTATTATGTTATATTAGTAGTATTAAGGTTTTATACCTTATAAGTAAAAAAAAATCAAATTTATGATCAAGAATTTGTAACAGATTAAGAATTATTTCCGTAATAAAAAAAAACGAATGCTATTGTTAAACTTTCAAAGAAATTCGGGAAAAATCAATGTGAAAGAAGTATTTTCGGGGCATTTTAAAACTAATCGAATAAAAAGTCTTTCTAATTTTTTTAGTTATGACTAATGTATAAATATATGACATAAATTTCACATCATAAAAAATATAAGGTATTCTCTATTTAAAGAATATGACGTAAAGGAAAATTTAACGCAGTTTATCTCAAACCTTAAAAATGCGTTTAACTGCACGCAAAATATCTGGTAAAGTACTTAATATTTTGCATGCAGTTTTCACAGATTTTTATAATACATTTAAATTTCAAAGGTAAATTTTTGTATATTTTACAAAATCAGTATTTTTTAAATGAGATTAAAAGGACTGAAATATATAATTATTCAAGTGATGCATATTGTTTACTATTAATGGTCTTATAGTGTTTATATATATATATATATTGGAGATTATCGATGCATATGATCTTTGCTTATTACACCTGGAATCATAAATGATATTAATTTCAGTTTTATGAAATAAAGCAACAAATCTGAGAGGAAGTACATATTCAAATATTAAACAGCTGAAGAAAAAAAAATGAAAAGATAGAAAAGAAGAAAAAATATTAATGTTTGAAATATCTTTTCGAAGAAAAATCGAATTTATTATCAAGAAATATGAGTGGAAATATAAATTTTGTTTTCAGAAAAATGCTAACCCGTTTCATTATATTATTCAAATTGTCTCTTGGTAAATTGATATTAAGAAGAAATCTTACGCTTTTGCTTTTCTATATCAATAACAATATTATTTTTCCTCCGTTAATTGAAGAGATCAAATATCTTATTAAGAAATAATTTCATTAAAATTAATCCTCGTTGATAAAAAAAAAGTTTGAAAGTAACTGAAAATGATTGACGATAGAAACGTTTTATTTTTTAAAATCGAACCTATTTATAGTAAGCTGATGCTGAAACCACAAATAAATTACAATTTTTCAATTGTTGGAATAAACCTTCGAAGTAAGAAAAGCTACATAAAACTTCAACTACAAATTAAATTTAAAAAGAAATTAAACTAATGAATTTCATTTCGTTTCATTCAATCCATGGAAAAAAATTCCATGGTCAGTAAATGAATTTCTTTTCAGAAAATCCATATGAAATTCTGTTTAAAAATCTAATTTAGTTTTGAGACCCTTTCACAATTTTGAAAAAAATACTAAACTATAACTAAGATAAATGTTTCACACTCACTCATTCTATTTACACATATGAAGCTAATACTATGTTTAATATTGCACTAGTTATACACTCGAATTTTCATCATCATATTCCTTTCTTAGAATGAAGTGAAGTTATTACAACAATTTAATAAGAAACATAGTACCTACAGTGTGAATAGGCACTAATTCATCTTTCTGAACCAGAGACAGAGCAAGAAAATATGAGCCCCTCCTGCATTTTCTTGAGCCCCCCCCCCCCTCCTCCTATTGTTCACTTCTAGCTATGGTCGTGATTCAATCTATCTTAAAGAAGTTAAATCAACAAGTTTAAAAATACCAGGAAGCTAATAGAACAGCTGTCTCACAATCCATTTGCCTTAAACTGAACATCACAGATTTTTTTTTTTTTTAAGGTACAAGGGAAATGTTGTCGACTTACTAAGTAAAGAGAACATATTCTTACTGTTCCATTCATTATATGAAATTCGTGCTTTATTTCCTGGTATCCGAAAAGATACATGTCTTTTATGTGAATTCATATGACGACGGGACGAGCAACATATGCGATCGATAAAACCTAGGCAATGGTCATGTTTTGGCGTCGACCTTACCTAAGTTCGTTGACCGTGGACTATCGACTTTCACGGTCATCGTTAACGCACCCATAGTTTTTTTCCCAGAAGAGAAAATGCTCTTTGAAGTTCTTTGTCCCCACGTTTATTCTAAAAAATTGGATCGATTCATTAAGAGAAATATGTTTCTTTTTTTCAGGAATTTGAGTAATTGTTTCCAGTTAAATTTATTCCACAGTGTGATGTAGATACGAAAAATAAAGTTTTATTAAGCGGAAAGGGGGATATAGTTTTCTAGAACTTCGTTTGAATATTATTTTGCAATTTGAGATGATTAAACTAATGTAAGTAGTTAGTGAAATAGCCTTTTTAAATTTCTTAACCTCATATTCCTTCTAAAAAAACGGGATCGGTTGCTAAGAGAAAAATGAAAGTTTTTCAGGAATTTGAGCAATTGTTTTCAATTTATTGCATAATGTAATGAAGATATAAAGAAATGGTCAAGTGCAAATGTTACCCGCGCTCAGAGAGTTCTGTACAATAAGTATAAGAATTATTAATTGCATTATATTATTTACAAAATCTTTTCTAAAAAAATAATAAGACTTTGAAAAAAAATATGCAATGTATGGTTGGGTATGGTTGTATATACTAGAAAAGTACGAATGCCTATATGAAAAAATTTCAAAGCGATATGAAGCCTAAACAATATTAGATATTGCTATTCTGTATTTCTTTTTTTATTCTTATTTTAATCTATTTTCTAATGCTTTTTATTTTTTATTATAGACTTAATTCGGTACTGATCATAAAAATAGTGTATATTTAAACTTGATTTAGCATTTTATAAAATTAAATTCAGCGTAATAATAATCTTTTGTTTTTACAATGTAGTTAAAATAAAACTCTTGTTTCAAGTTTAAATTCGGCATTGTGCTAAGCGCGCTTCGAAAGTATGTTGCAAATTTGCAACCTCGCTATGGTCCATGGCATGTTTTTTTTTTTTAGATAGGTTTTTAACACTAGAAATTTCAGTCAAGTTTTATAAAAATATTTCACATCAGAATTTTGATTTAAAATATCTAGAATTTTTTATTTATGTTTCTCTTCTTTGTATTTTTTTAACTATTTTTATAATAAAATTTCTTATTTAAATTGAAAAATGGTAGCAATCAAAATGACCTCTCACGCCATTTTAGTGTTAATTTACTTTTAAAGACACGAAAGGTGTATTGAGAGATACAGTAAATGCAAACTAGTCGTGATTCCCATTGTATTTATCTGATAACCCATTAACACCCAGCTGTAAAATAGCTGCAACAGACAGATAGAGTCAGGAGTGGCCTTATAATGGTTCCGTTTTCACTTCTTAGGTACGGAACCCTAAAATGGGGTGGACAGAAAAAATATATATAAATTTCCAGAGCTTCGTTTTATCATCATTCTTGCAATTTGAGATTATTAAACTAATGTAATTATATAGCAAAACTGCTCTTTGAAGTTTTTTGTCTTCTCACTCATTCAAAACTGAATCGATTAATTAGAGAAAAAAAGAAGGTTTTTAAGAAATTTGAGTAATTGATTCTAGTTATATTTATTGCACCATGTAATATAGATATCATATGTAGTTGAATTGAAAATGTTAAATGTTGATCCCTAGAGCCTCGTTTCAACATGATTCTGCAATATAATGTGATTGCATTAATGTACTTACTTTTATTAGATTAATTTATAACACGAGTATTCAATCGGTAAATAAATTATAACGGATGTAAAAAAGTTTCCAAGTATGTGAAAAAAGCCAGAGAAAAGATTCGGACCAGGGATGTATTGGTTGAAACCGCCAAAATGATACAAAAAGCGCTCTCACAATGCTCTTTTCCCACAGAATATTTAATTCAAGAAAAATCTGCAGGACATAACTAAAAACATACTCAAGAAAGTTAGTTCAATTCTGTACATTAATTTATACACTTTTTAATGGTACAATATTGAAAATAGCACAGAAAGTGCTTTTACAGCGCCCCCTTCCGGTAGATTTTTTTCAAATTCAGGGAGGGCCTACTTCCATAATGAAAAACAATTATAAACAAAAAATTTAGCTCAGTTCTTTGCTTAACTTCATACACCTTTTGATTGTACAGTAATGAAAATGACACAGACATCGGATAATAGCACCCCTTCCCGGCAGATTTTATTTTATTTTATTTTATTGGGTTTTTTTAATTTATTTATTTATTTATTTATTTAGGGAAAGTTTGCTGAACATAGCGCCAAACACTTACACAAAAAATTCGTTAAATTCTATGCCTAAATTCATACACTTTTCGGTGGCACAATATTTATAATGGCACAAAAACCGGAAGGGGGCGCTATTACTGCGCCCCCTTCCGGCGGATTTTTTTCAAATTCAGGGATGACCTACTATCCATAGCCAAATATTTACACAAAAATTTAGTTCAATTCTATACATAACTTTACACACCTTTCGATGGTACAATATTGAAAATGGCCCAAAAATCGTTGTTATAGCGTCGCTTTTCAGCATATTATTTCAAAATTGAAGAAGGACCTGCTTGCCACAGCCAAAGACATGCACAAAAAATTTCGTTCAATTCTATGCAAATCTTCGCTTTGCGATGGTACAAAGGCGACATATGGACACACACACGGATAAACAGACATTTTGTAAAAACATGTTTTTTGGGATCTCTGACCGTGTAAATCCGTCGAAAGCTGTATGTCGAAAATTGTTTCGATTACAATTCTTTCTTCTATTAAAGAAAAGTTAAAATTAATCGCTAAAACATCATCCTTGGGCTGTGATTAACAATGCTTTCTTATTTCTAATAATTTGTTCTTAATATCTTTATTTGATTCTTATAAAAATATAAGTTAAAATAAGGAAGATGGGAAGATGGAAGATGGAAGAAGTTTTCTCAAATCAAAATATCACTTTTTCGGATGCTACCAATTCATACGAAAATATTTTGATATTCAGAGAACATGTTTAATAGACAAACATACAGTATTAACAGTATCAACATTAATATGAAAATTAACATTATTTTGCTATAATTGCATGCACAAAATCAGTTATGCAGCTGAAAATGTTTACTTGAGAATTGATAGAATCAGAAAAGGTGATATTTTGATTTGAGAAAAGTGATTATTGTACTCTAACAGCTACTTAGAAACGTTTCTGAAGAGGACGGGCAGCTAATAAAAATTAATTTTTATAAATTCTTCTTTCAATTTCGAAAATAAATAGTTTTCTGCGATTTTTAAAGGTAAAGGAACGGTTTTCGAAACCTTAGGTGAATTAGAAGAGGTCATTGTATATTTTCGTTTTTGATTACGGTACATTTTTATATATTCAGAAACATCTGACATTTTTTACAGTGTTTTCATAAATGGATCGTTAGCTATCGAAAATATATTAATTTCTGAAGTTTCTAAAGGTAAAAAATGCTTTTCGAAATCGGGAGTAATCCGAAAGTGACTCTTTCATACAACTGCTTATCTTATTAATTTTAAATTTAAGAGCCCACAATAGTCACAGAAAAATTACTCAAAAAGACCCCGATGACCATGTAAAGTCTATGGGAGCGTTCTTTTCGAATATCTCGCTCCAATTTTAATATTTTTGCATGATTTTTTTGCACAAGATAGCTGAGGGCGATCCACAACCGGGCTAGTTTTTACTTTTTAAATTTTTATTTCAGATTTTCTTTAAAAAAATACTTTAACTTTCGAAACCGGTTTAAACTGGTTCTGAAACTGAAACTATCGTAATATAAAAAATATATAACCAAAATCGAAAAAGTAAAAACTAGCCCGGTTGTGGATCGCCCTCAGCTATCTTGTGCAAAAAAATCATGCAAAAATATTAAAATTGGAGCGAGAAATTCGAAAAGAACGCTCCCATAGACTTTACATGGCCATCCGGGTCTTTTTGAGTAATTTTTCTGTGACTATTGTGGGCTCTTAAGGGGACTTATCTGGTGGGGGGAAAAAAGTGGAATCTCGCGTAAAAATATTAGTCAAAATAAGTAATATGGAAGTGGATTATTTTAACTTATCGTAATTTTCTCTTAATAAAAACTAAATATTTACACTTAAAAAAAAAAAAAAAATTCATAAAATGATTATGGAAGAATTACTTATCCTTCTTGTTCATTCAAATTTGGAAGTTTCAACGTTATTTTTTTTTCAGTACGTAGTTAAGAAGATTCCTCTGTAATCTCGAAATTTTTATATATTTTTTTAATCATTAATTACAAACGAGTAAAGAATGCTTTTTTAGGTGCGTTCATAATTATGCAAATACATAGCACCTATAGTTGTCGTTCAGTCCGTCCGCCCGCATATAACAACGTAAAAACTACACAACCGAATCGTTTGAAATTTAGAATATTTAATTATTAGATAATTTTGTCGCGTCATTTCAAATTTTATGAAAATCGGATGCATAGATCAATTACAGGGATAATCAAAATTATTCCGTTACATTACGGTCAATGGGGGGAAAAAGTTGCAAATGCATTTTAATCGTTTGAAATTTAAAATACATAATTATTACATAATTTTGTCCAGTAATATCAAATTTTATGAAAATTGTATGCATAGATCAATTACAGGGGCAATCAAAAGTATTCCGATACATTGCGGTCAATGGGGAAAAATGTTTTAAATGCATTTATATGGTGTTACACTCATTCGAATATAATAGAATACATGAGCCTATGAAGTATATATATATATATTAAAATGTACAATCTGTGATGCAAAGAATATTTATTATTAAATTACAGGGCCGCACAAAAGTATTCCACTATATAATGCTATGCGCAAAAATATTGTTTGGGGCGTATGTTAATTATATTAAACTATTTCACATTTTATGAATGTGATATACGTTGCTGAGGTGTAATAAAAGTTTCTGACTGCATATTTACATGAACGCAAACAAGATTTCGACCACGATACTATATCCGAAGTACTGTCCACTATAACAGCAAGATCTTAAAATTTTAAAAACTTCGTTATCGTACAAACGCACCTCATTTGCTATGGTTCATGTCCAATTTCCAACTTGTTTTTTACTTTTCTGAATTTTTTAAATTTTAGCACCAATTTTAAAATACTCATAATTATCTTTAAAATATTTTAAGCTTACAGAGTGATAAAGAACCTTCCTAATTACGTGCCGAAAAAAAAATATTGTTGAAATTTCCAAATTTGAACGAACAAAAAAGGATAAGTATTTTTCCTCATAGGATAACAAGGAACTCTTCCTTTTCTTCTTCCCCATGAAATAAATCCCCTTAAATGAAAATTTTGAAAAACCTGGGCGATTATAATCTTTACCACAAGAAAGATTTTATCTTTGTATTATAAAACGTTTTGCTTCAACATATTTTAATTTTAGGAAATCATACATGCAGTTTTTCAATTATCACATTTTTTCCCCTGTAATTTAAATTCAACACCCTTAAAATCATATTTTAAATTATTGCTAGAAAATAAACTAATTATTTTTGAACAAAAGCAAATGAAACAAAATAAAACGCCACAAATATAAAGTATTGTTTAGAGCGCGAACTATAGGTATGTCTGACAATAATATTCGAGGCTTTCGAGTCACTTTAATTAATTACATTTGATATTCTTTTATGGAATGAAAATGAATTATATTAATTGAATAATTCTTCAGAAAATTGTTTCATTTGGCTAATTAGAAAAAAAATCGCACTGCAAAATTAAACAGGGCTATTGTTCATAAAAACATTCATAACACGATTTTAATTTGGAAAACTTATTTATCACTTCTAATTAAATTACATCCATTGGAAATGGAATCTAGCAAAACTTGTTATATAATTTTCATGATAACTGATAATTTTCTTCTTATAAAACGTGTTTAGTTAATTTTTTTTTTTTTTTTTTTTTTTTTTTTTGAAGATTAACTTATTATTTTAAAAGAATGAAAGAAATTATTGAGAAAAACACTTAAATATTTTATAATAAGTGGACTTCTATTGAATAAAAAGAAATTTCCAGATGTAAATATCAAAAATCTTTATGTATAGTGTTTCAATTAATTCTGCTGTACAGTATTAAAATAAGTTCTACAAAAGCAATAAATATGTTAAAAAAAGAGTAACTTTTCAAGAAACTGCATATTTATATATATGTGTTTGCGTGCGAATCTGTCAATTCGGTTTTTATTTTTTTATGTTCGTTCTTAATTATATAAATACGTAGCACCTAGCGTCGTCGTCGTCGTCGTCGTCCGTCCGCCTGTGTCTCGTTCTGTCTGTCTGTCTATCTGTCCGTCCGCATATAACAAAGCAAAAACTACCCAACAAAATGTTTTGAAATATTTAATTATTGCGGAATTTTGTCGAGTCATTTCAAATTTTATAAAAATCGGATGTATAGTTTAATTACAGGGACGGTCAAAAGTTTTCTGTTACATTACGGCCAAAGGAAAAAAAAATATTTAAGTGCATTTTAATGGTGTTACAGTCTTTCAAACAGAATGAAATCAATATGCATTTACTGAAGTGCATTAAAATATACGCTCTGTTATAATATGCGGTATAAAAAATGTTTATTATTCATTCACAGGACCACATAAAATAATTCCCTTGCACAGTACAGGATGAAACTTTGTCTTTGTCGTACTCTAATCATGCTAAATTATTTCACATACAATGAAATTGGTATATTTTGATGAGGTTTACTATAATTTACATCTTGTATCATAGAAAGTGCATAGTAATTACAGGGGCACACAAAAGATTTTGGATAGTATACTGCAATTGAAGTACTGTGTATTAGAGGCGATCAATAGAAGTGCATTTTTAGTTGTGATGTGAGTTTTTAAGTTTAACTAAATTTTTGCATATTGCGTTGTGTGTATAAATGTTGTAGATTGTATACAGGGTAATGCAACAGAAACTGCACACGTTACAGAATATGAGCAAGATTAGCTTAAAGGTGGTTTTTAAATAAGTTACATATTTTTACGCTGAACTGCATTTCGTAAACCAAGATATGTTTATAGAATATTGAAAAGTGATATACAGTGTGACACAAATAATTCGATACATGGCTCCCTATGGAATATAATCTCGGGAAGTGTGACTTCACTAGATTTAAACGTGTTTTAGTTTTAATTAAACTTTAGCTAAATAGTGGCATATGCGTATGTAAAGATACGGCTGTCCAAAAGAATTAAAATATGCTACCGTCTATTGGGTATAAATTTCTCATTGTCAAATTTCAACTTAATAGGCGTTTTAATATTTGACAACATAGTTGAAAATATTTAAAAATTCAGCTTGTCTGTCCGTACTCTAACTTGCGTTAGTATAGTGGGATTGCTCTATAATTGATAAATGTCTGCAATTGATATATAATCGTATCATATTTTATATTAATGCATTTTTGCATAAGAATTTAATATTTATTGCATCAAAATCGGAATATTTATAAAAATGTTTATAGTACGAACACACCTCATTTGTCACGTTTGACGTGCAATTTCCAACTTCATAATAACTAGAATAGATTTTTATTCAGATTCGAAGGGAAAAATTTTTATATGCCAAGTGACATATTATATGAGCAAGAATATCTGTTATTACTAAGTGTGTCGAATTGCTCTTTAAATAGATGCCCCAGTCTAATTTTTTCTCCTGCAAAGAATAGTTATAACGGCATTGTTGTTTTATATTTTTTACCTGTTTATTGTTCAATATTTAAGCTATTCACGTTTGAACGTAAGTTAATTTATGGTTGAAGTGTACTCCAAACGTTGAAAGAAAACTTCACTATTTAGTGGTTGCAACTCCTGGAACGCCGAAAGTGGATTCAATCCGGCACCAGAATTTTAACATGATTCATTATGATACATAACTGACATAAGAGAAGTAATGATCATACGAATTGTAATTTTCCCCACTGAGTGAAAAGGGTGTAAGTGTGTCTAGAATCTGAACCCATAACTTTTCTTTCTTTCTAACCGATGACCAGGCCCCTACTCGCCGTGTTAGCTCAGCCTAACGGTTTAGATACCTGGTATCGGGACGGATAATAAACCTGATTTCTCCTCTTCGCATGCCATCATTTCTGCAGTACTTGCTTCTCGTTAGAGTATACTTTGTGTTGCCTGTTACTTAACGTTACGCGTAATTTTTTTTCCGAGCACCTTCGACGTTCCAAGCCCAAGCTCGCACTCTGATTGGTTGTTGCTCTCGGCACTGTTTTCAAATAACTTGGCGATAATCATACTTGGCGTAGTGATAGATGCTTCCGTCGAGGAGTTTGATTTCCTTCCGAACCGATTACAAAGTAACTTTTCCCGTTTATTAATAAGTAAAGCATTAGCCATTTTATAAAATAACACAAGATAATAATACACAAGAGCACAAGACCACGAGAATAAGAATGAAGGAAGAATAAGAATGAGTAGGTTAGGTTTTAGGTTTACTCGTTCACTTACGAGCGAAGTATTTTTCGCCAAGTATGGTTATCGCCAAGTTACGTGAAAACAGTGCCGAGAGCAACAACCAATCAGAGTGCGAGCTTAGGCTTGGAACGACGAAGGTGCTCGGAAAAAAAAATTCGCTAACGTTACATCCTGTTGTTTGTGTTGCAAATGGCTACTCAAGTTGGTCTCGCAATTTAGAACCTTGATCAGATGACGAGACCTTCACCAGGCAAGTTACCTCCAGAGGAATTCACAGGTAACTTGGAGGACTTTGCACCCACGATGTTTTTTACATACAGCAGTCGCCATTAGCGTACATGACGAAATTTTACCAAGTACCCAGATCGGCTATTTACAGTAAGTGCTTTGTTGGTAACACTGTAAGGTACCGTGGTTGGTAATCTTTGTGGTTTATTGCACATTGGGTTAACTGTCTGATTTATTGCCGCACACCTAGTACTCATCATACAAGACGAAATGGGGCTGGATGTTTTTTAGCCTAAACGGTGCTACCCATAACTTAAGCTAGTAGTGGTCTGCAAATTCTGATCAAGTTCGACTTTCACAATTCGTTCAAACAACCGTTTGCAAATACATCTGGTCTGTTATGGATAAACAAATCGACAGAATGAAATGCAAACATTGGATACTACGTAATTGCATTTTATTAAGAAAAAATACTAATTGATGAAAAAAATCATCTGGGAGTTGGAAATTTTTCAACTGATTGAAAAATTATGCAAACCTTTTTAACACAGTTAGAAAATTTATAGCTGGTATGATTACGTTAAAATTAAATGATAAAAATAAATCTTAAAAATAAATTTAATCTTTATATGAATCCAAGTATTTTTTGCAAAATAAGCCAGACTTAAAAATGAATAAATGAATCATTTACGATATTATTATTGTCATTATTATTATTATTTAATTTTAAAGGGAGTAAAATATTTACAGTGTAATAAAAAATAAATTTTATTTTAATGTCATTGAAACCTATATACATACAATAAAAAAAATTATAAAAGAATAACAGTTAAGAGATTTTAATAAAACTATTATAATTGATGATTTATTTTAAAAGTAATTATTCAATTATAAAACCTCATATTCGCATTTAAACTTTACATTAATTTCAGTTCTTTTTTAACCAATGAATTTCCCTTCATACTTTTAGACACCGATAGTAATGTTCTTTTTCTCAGCTACGTTTCAGTAAGAATAAATGTTACATATAACACGTACTCGAAATAAATACTATCGCTTTTCCTATCACTTACAAATACAGCCAGTTATGTATACGACAGAAAAGTTCAAAATCCTTTCATGTTCAAGGTGACATACATTCTTTTTCTGCTCACGTAACAGGTAAT
The DNA here is from genome assembly GCA_964019185.1 of Maratus speculifer. Taxonomy (NCBI): domain Eukaryota; kingdom Metazoa; phylum Arthropoda; class Arachnida; order Araneae; family Salticidae; genus Maratus; species Maratus speculifer. The sequence continues at coordinate 85,027,325 of OZ025290.1, forward strand.
TTCAAAAGTTTTCAACAAAATATGTTGCCACGTACGTATCATTTTCAAAACTGTCAGTACATTTTTTTTTTTTTTTTTTTTTTTTTTTTTTTAGCAAAACTACTTTTTCAGCTCAGACATTACTTTAAAATTTTAAACTCCATAGTGTATCACATAGTTTTTGCAATTATATTTTCAGACGTAAGTTACTCTAAATGCTAAACAGAATAATATAATTAAAGATTCATTCGGTGGCTATTATTTTAGGCAATAATAATAAAAAAAAAGAAAAAAATGTAATTTAACAAATTACAACGACTATTTGGAAAATTATATTTTCAAAGACTAAAAGTTTAGACTTATAAATAAATTCAATATTTAAAATAATAATAATAACAATAAACATCATTTTTATGATGATCAAAACGTGGTTTGCGTAGAAATAGAGTCCTATATTACGTACGCCATGGATTAAAAATTAATATTCCTGTACCAATCATATACAAATTTTAAATGAAATTTTAGTTTTACCATTTTCGGTGCTGTAAATTTTTAAACTTCTAAACATCCCACATTTTTACTTTTTACACCGTCGTATAGAAAAAAAGTACTTTTAAATGCAATTTGTTTTTAAGTTAGTAATTTTTTTATCGTTCTTTTAATAATTTTTTTGTCATCATGGCAACAAAAGTATTTCATTTCTAGACATTAAACATGAAACAATCAGAAAACAAATAAAAATAAAATAAGTTGCAGAATTCAACCAATAAAAAGATTCAGATATACTTCCGATTTCCAATTTGCTACCGGGGACAATAACTATTTTCCAAATATTTAATAATAATACGTAATAATAATAATAATAATAATAATAATAATAATAATAATAATAATAATAATAATAATAATAATAATAATAATAATAATAATAATCCTTCCTAGTTTATCGCCAAACAGGTACAGAGAAAAGCGGAAATAGGCATTCGGTTGTGGATTATGTTACTATTTGTTTAAAGAATAAACTTACAAGGAATTTCTCAATACGGGCATACTCAGATAAATCTGAAACGATTACAGAATGTGCTTCTCACGTGAATACGTATATTTAAAAATAAAATTCGGAGGAAACTCAATACAGCGCCTATATTTAAAAAAAAAATGAAATTTTTGTTTGTTTCGCAATTTATTGCCGGTTGGCGATGAAATATAATAAAAAAAAAATACTTTTATATGTCCAGTACTCTTTAAAAGAAAAAGTTACAATGAATTTTTTTTAAATAAATTTAATTTAAATAATTTTAGCTTTGTCATTTGTAGTTTGTTTTAATTATAGCTTTTTTACGTATTTATATGCATTTATAATAAATTTAACTTTTCTATTTTATAATTTAAAACAAAGTTTAAATTGATTTAAAATGCTTCAAGCTCAAAAGTAAGTCCGACTAAGCACTGTCAATTTGATTTTATTGCTATGGAAACAGCGACTTCTTCGATATTGAAATATATAACGACAGAATTCCTCACTTGGGCTTTATTATTGAATGGTCGTTATTATTATTTTTTTTAATACTGTATTGGAGGATAAAGCAACGGCAAAATTCCATTTAAGGTGGTAATAAAAAGAAAAAATTGAGAATTACTTATTACTTTATAGAGAATTTCAAATAAAAATTGTTGAAAAAATGTATCAATGCTCGTAAGTAAATAGTTGCAATTTGAAAAATATAAAAGAAACAAACTGAATAATTAAAGATTAATAACTATAAGTTAAAATACGTAGATACTTGTAACTTGCAAAACATTTGTAATATTTTTCTATGCAAAAATTAAATAACTACAGATACAAGCAACATATTATTGCAATAATAGATATATTATAAAATCTTTCATTCATTAAATTTCAACTCATTAAGTACTGTGCATTGTAAAAAACAATGTGCAGGCGATTTTCATATGTATTAAAATATTTGGCTTTTGGCAAGGAAACATTCTGCTTGCCAAATCGCGTGTCGCTTTCGTATTTTCGCTTCAAATATTCGAAACTATTTTATTTTTTAAGATATTTCCTACTGGAATTCCGCCGCTAAATTTAAATTTCCTTTTAAATGTTCATTGACTGGCCACAAAACATCAATTTATGATGATTGATAACAGGACTGACAGCGCGAAACAAATGTTTAAATAAAAAAAATTAAATTCATACTTCACACCACGATCCAATCAAGTATATGCCGTCGACAAATTGTTAAATTTTTAAAGCATATTTTATGATCCCATAAACTTTTTTTTTTCTGAAATATTTTAATATTAAATAGAGTTTAAAATAAGTCATGCAAATATGTTTAATTTAAAAATTGAAAAAAGTCATAAAGTCAAAATAAATTCGATTTTGCAGTGGAGGTGGTGGCAGAAACATTAAATACTTTTTTAAATTATTACATTGATATATATTTTTTCTTTCTTTTTAGAATAGAGAGATAAAGGAAATTACAGTCCTTTGTGAACTATACCTGAAAAACAAAGCGATAAAAAATAAGTTATTGCAAAAAAACGATCATTTTTTTCTGATTTTTTCTTTGTGTTTTTTTTTTCTTTTAACTTCAAAGGAAATTTGTAAATTGCGGGGCAACATAATAAGCAGTACAGATAAAAATGATAAATAAAAAATATGGAATCTGTAGTTTCGAAGTCATGGCAAAATTAGTTTTCATAATTACTTTTGTCGTACGTTTTTTTTTTTTTTCTTTCTTTTTTTTTTTTTTTTTTTTTTTTTTACAATTTGTAAAATATATATTATTTCTATAAAATATGAAGAATTAAATGCAAAATGAAGTACTTAAATTAATTACACTTTTCTTTATATATAATCAAGCTTCATACAAATTTCGCATTTAAAATTTTTCTGACCCTTTCAATCAGCATTTGTTTCTTTGTTAAACTTTCCCCTACAGCTCCCCCCCCCCACATACACACATACAAAAGAATAAAAAAATTTATAATTGCGGGGAAGGAAGAGAAAAACTAAGATGGTTTTTAATAATTTCCCGGATATTATTTAATTAATGTTTTTGAATTGATAAAAAGTTATGCACTTCAAAATGAAAATGTATAAATTTCCATCTCCAAAGATAATTAATTATCAAGGGAAATGAATATTTACACAAATACAAGGTTCCTTTCAAGCTTTTTCTGCGAATTGATTAATTAATTACTTGGAACAAATGATTCTCTTTCTTAAAACTCTCAATGTTTCTCAGAACATTGTTTTTCTGTATTAATAATTCGCTTTAATGTTTTATTATTATTTTTTATGAGTTCTCAAAATTGATTGTACTTCTAATTAAATTCTTTCTCCGTTTATAATTTATTAAAATAGATTCATATATAAATAGATAGACAAATATATAGATCGATAGATAGATTGGTAGATAGGCAGATAGATAACCCCAAGAATAGGGAGATGGGTAGAACATAGATGTAAATAGTCTCTTATATTGTCTGACAAATTATTCCTAAATCGTTAACTTTAGAAGCATTCTTCAAATATTCTGCGTCATCCCATTAAATTATTTATAGGAATAAAGTCATTTTTATAAATTTAATTCTTTATAAGTTATAAAAAATGTATGCTATCTTTTAAGTTATATTTAAAAAATCTCTCTGAATGCTCTAACAAATGAAACATCTTCAATTTATTATACAATGAAATCGTGCCGAGTTATGATACTTTCAATCTTACACATTGTCAACGTTTTATACGGGTCATTTTCACCATTCACTTATATTTCAGAATTGTATTTTTATTTTTCAATCTTAATAATTTCTTTTAAAAATGAAGACAGGTGATAAAGTGAATGTTTAAGGTACATGAAAAGAAAATTGTTTGTACACTTTGCCCTATAATATAATATGTAAATGCTATTTAATGTTGGCTTGTAAGGAAAATTGTCAAGTTCGTTACCATACAAAATTACTGAAAATACTCAGCTCTAAATTTATTAAATATCCTAAAATCAACTTACTTTGAAGTGAATTATGTTCCTAAATTTTAAAACATGATGTTTATCAATAGTGCTTAAATTAAATTGAAATGAGAGGCAGTTTTAGCCACAAGATTTTATCACATAAAAATTATACAAGAACTTTTTCTAATAATTACAGTATATATTCATGTAAATTATTAAATATTAAGGAGATTGCATATTTGTTTCTTAGTTGGATAAAAAATAAAAGTAGAATGGTGAAAAAATGATAATCATTAAAATCGTGCGGTAACAGACTTGACATTTGGTAACGGACATGACACTATGTTGAAAATGGCCACTTAATGGCCACTGCCAACTTGAAAATACTCGTAGTTGGTAAACTGGGTTTCCTTGCCAGCTACGAGATAACTCGCTATTGATATCCTTATCTAAACTGTCGATTACGAGTATTGCCGTAGAAAACACGTGCATTTTTGAAATGTTTGGCACACAGAAAGATACTAAATAAAATACACTTGGCGTACTGAAATGGACCATATATTTTCCAAACCAAAATAGAGTAACTAAATGTTCACAACAGAAATGCTCACTTTGGCATCTGTGAACTTATGCACTATCTCTGCTTTGGTAGCGAACGTATTAAAGTATAACTCTCAGTGACATCTTTTGACTGCCAGAAACATTGAAAAATCATAAACTTCAAGGAATACTGTAACTCGGTAAATTTTTTCGTAAAATAATTCTATTTTTGTTGTTGTTGTTTTTCTTTTAAGTAAACATATCTTATTTTCTAAATATAATGCTTGAGATAGTCGAACCGTAAAAAAATTTACATTTCGAAACTTTCGCAAAGATAACTTAGTATAATTGACTTTTAATATGATGGAAAAGTGCATTTTTTTTTCAACTGGAAATTTACCTTCTGAAACTTAGCAGTTTGAGATTTAGCTCAGGACTACATGATGTATAAATATGAAAGTATGTGTAAATGTTTGTCTGAAATCAGCTTATTGAAAATGAATGAATTATACCATTATAGCTGTAATGAGATATGATTATGGTTAAGTAAACTAGTCGAATGTGCTGTTCTCAAAACTTTCTCTATATCATGTACTTTAATACTTCAGAATTCGCTTTCAGAGTGCAAGAATTGAATGATAGTATATGCCCATCATGAGGATTCTAAAGATACGAAATTCCGTGCATTAGTTCTTGAAATATGACGATCGCTAGAATCGTGTAAATCGTGAAAAATATCGTATAGCAGCACTATCTGTTGGATGACTACACAAAAACCTTATCAGCAACGACATATGCCAACGTCTAACAGAATCAAAAGTTTCATGAAAATTCGTGCCTTCGTTCTTGAGATAGACTTATTGAGTAAATTGTAAAAAATTCTGCTTATCAGGAACAGCTGTTGGGCAGTTTATACCAAAAATTAATCAGCACTAACTTATATCAGGAACTAACTGAATCTGAAGTTCAGTGAAAATTCTTGCAATAGCTCATATAACAGTTTAAAAAATGCATATTGAATAGCTTTATTTTAGTAATAGCTTTATTTTAGTAATTATTTATATTTATACCAAAAATTAATCAGCACCAACTTATATCAGGAATTAACTTAATCTAAAGTTCAATGAAAATTCTTGCAATAATTCTGCGGTATAGCTACTACGGAAATCATAAATAATGCAGCATGATTTTAAAACTTTTTAAATTATTTTTAGATTAAATATAATGGTGCTGTCAGGTTCCTAGAAGACATCTGCCCTGAATTAGAAAGGAATAACATTTCCTTATCTGAATATTTTATGTATTGTGGGTTGTGTATCCGTGAAGCTCGAAATACCTTTCTTTCTTTTCTATAATAACGAATGACAGATGTTGACACACGTGTGCAGATGACGCACTCGTTGATGAATGAAAGTGATGGCCGCGGGGCGTGCCTCAGCTGTCATCTAGCTATTGGAGTGATGTGTAAACAGTAGATGTCATGACTCAAGGTTGGTATGCGGAATTGAACCAATGGAGGAACTCTAAGAGGCCCTGCTGGGGGAAGGAAGATCTCTGACAAGGTCAACTCTGGACGGAGAGCTTAGACAGTTCTCGCTTGGCGTTGAGACCGATAGGTCGCTCAGGATTTGTGGTCCTGTTGGATAGTGTATATTTTGAGCGTGGGACAAGACGTCCCGGTGGATAGTGTTATAGGCTGAGAAGTGAGGCCTAATACCCTTGTGTATTGAGATTCTGCAGTAATCTCTGATAAAGCGTATCTAACGTGCGTTGAGTGTGAGGAAGAAAGTGTAAGTTGAACAGTACACAACCAACGTTTATTGTAGTTAATTTAATGTTGAACCGGATCATCTATATCCGAGTTGTAATTGTAGATAGTTGTAAATATTGTTTCTTGTGTACATATCTATATCTTAAATAAACTGTTAGTTCAGTTCATTAACAGCGTCAGTGTTATTTTACCCAATCCTCACAGCAGGTGACCGATATCACCCATTAATATCGGTGGTGGCAGCTTAAACTACCTAGGACATTCTTCTAAGTTTGGTGGACTGAGAGGAGCGTCCGACAAATTGTTGGCAGCGTCGGGATAGAATCGCCTGAAACCAGTGACCAGCGAGCCGTGTTGCAGTCTGTTAATGCCAGAGTATCCAGTGGAATTCTTGTGTGGTCGTGCCATATCGTCGAGTATGTGCTAAAGCATCGTGCCGGAACGTCGATTGTATGCTAAAGTGTCGTGCCGTATCGTCGAATGTGTGAAAAGTGTCGTGCCGTAGCGTCGAATGTGTGTAAAGTGTTGTGCCGTATCGTCGAGTATGTGCTAAAGTATCGTACCGGATCGTCGAGTGTGTGATAAAGTATCGTGCCATATCGTCTAGTGTGGGCTAAAGTGTTGTGCGTATCTTTATTAGAAAGAACTAAACTGAACTGTTGTGCCATATTACCGCTACATCGTGGAGCTATCTGTGAATAGAAGAGTACCCCACCAAATAAAGTATAAGGTAAGGTGTTTTGATCATTCATTTCTTCTGACATCTCGAACCAAATTGTATTGTTGTATAATTAATAGTAATTTAAGTAAATTGTCTAGGTAATTTATGTGCAATGAAATATTTGTGTTCAGATAGGTGTAAAGAATTAGTAACCATATTGCTATTGTTTTAAAGAAAGGTCATAATAATTTGAGATGATAATGATATACTATTTATAATGATATTAGTGAACTAAATTAATGCATTAAATCTAAATTATGGTTAAAGTAATTGTTAAATGAAGCAATACTGTTTAAATTTTAAGAGTTACATTATTAAAATTCTAAGCAAATGAAAATTTTAATTGGCCAATACTAGTGAGGAAAAAAAAAAGGCTCAAAAGAGAGCCATAGTGAAAAAAAAAAGGCCCAAAAGAGAGCCATAGAAAAAAAAAAGGCCCAAAAGAGAGCCATAGTGAGTAAAAATAAAAGTAAAGATTTTCAGTATATTTGTTTTAAGGGTAAGAACCAGTATTGAGTTCGGAAATATTTTATGAGGATAATTGTAGACATTTATGTATGCATGTGTTTCAATTTTTCTTTATGTGGATTTTTTGATTGACATCAATACTTCTATTCAATTTCAACGTATCAGTATTATTATATAAATTGTAGGTTGTTATCTAAGTGTATATATTGGAATCTATATTGCATAGCAGTCAAATCGAATTATTGTTTTACTTTTTTGTTTTATTGGAAGTAAATTGTGTGATATCAATGGTTGAGAAAAATTAGAGTATTCAGTAGGTTAATTAGAAATGAAATGCATGGATTATCTGAAATGGTATTAATTAGTATAATAAGTGGAGAAATATCTGTACTAAGTTAGAAATTTCGGAAATATTAATTTGGTAGGTTTAACTATTCTTGTGGGGTGGTAATAACAATCGGTGAAGGTATGGCTTTCTTATTAAAACTAAAAAAGGTTGATCTTCAGGGGATAGCCGAAGAATTGGGTGTTGAATTCACGGAAGATGATACCAGAATTCAGCTTAAGAAAAAGATAATGGACAGTGATGAGTATGACGAGGGGGTTATTAAGGAATTATCAGACACTATTGTTGCAGAACGATTAGAACGCGAAGAGTTAGAAAAACAGGAAAAATTAGAACGCGAAAAGTTAGAAAAACAGGAAAAGTTAGAAATGGAGAAATTGAGGATGGGACATGAATTAGAAATGGAAAGGCTCAGAGTTCAAGGTTCAGCAAATAACTCTAATGGATCTAGGGAATCTAGTAATGAAAGTAACATCGAAAAATTGATCAAAAGTGTTAAAACTCTATCTATCAAAGTACCAGAAGGGACTGAGGGATGGAATTTATTTTTCAACAGTTTAGAAAGGGCATTCCAAACTAAAGATGTACCGGAAAACCAGCAGGCCGAAATTCTACTAAATATGTTAGGAGATAAGGCGGATAATTTGTTAATTTTTACCACTAAGGAACAAATGGAGAATTATGAGGAATTAAAGGAGTTAGTCCTAAGGGAACATGAGCCAACCCCGAAGGCATGTTTAGAAAATTTCCGGAAAGCTAGGAGAAATCCGAACGAAACCCATGTATTATTTGTATCGCGTTTAATAGCTACGTGGGAAAATTATTGTAAAATTAGAGGTGCGGACACTTATGAAAAGGTCAACCAGTTAATAGTTACTGATAAGCTAATGAGTACGCTAGATGAGGATACTGCAGCATATATTAGTTTAACTCACCAGGGTAAATGGTTAGAAGCTCCTAAAATTGCTAAAGAGTGTGATAATTATTTTGATGCTAAACATAAGTCTTATGCGGTTACGCATAAAAGCTTTAAAGGTAAAGATAAGTACGTAAACAATGAAAAAATGAAACCGAGGGAGGATAATAAATTTAGTGGTAGTTGGAGGCAAAATGGTAGTAATGAGTGTAATTCTTTTCCGGATAGGAAAACAGAGTTTAAGAAGACGAATGATGCTTCAGGGCCTAAATGTTTTAAGTGTGGTTTGAGAGGTCATTACCAACGCTTTTGTAATAAAGTGGGTAATGAGGGAACTAATAATGGCAATAAAGGGCGAGACCAGAAAGCAGGTGTTCATAAGATTATGGTGAAAGAAAATCAAGAGTTACCTAATGGGGCTATTGTGGCTAGAATATCGGCAAAGGCCGAGCAGAAAACTAATGTTATTTGTGAGAAATTAAATAAACTTGAGAAAATTGAAGTCAGTGTTAATGGGCAAAAAGCAAAGGGATTGGTTGATTCTGGATGTGAGATTAGTGTTGTTCATAAAGATTTAGTCCCGGAAGAGAAATTAAAGGGAGCGGGTAGTATTTATTTACAAGGGTTATTTGGTGAAGCTGTTAAATCACCGTTAGTTAAACTACCGCTAGCTATTCCGCAATTCGGGCAAACTAATATTATTCATCAGGAAGTACTTTGCGCAGTAACTGATAATATTAATGAGCAAGTAATTTTACATCCCGAGGTGATTAATGAGTTGTCAGGTGTCAATCTTGAGGAGCCATTGATAGAGTCCGAAGAATTAAAAAGTTCCAAAATTATTATTGATAACTCGAATGAAAAGGAAGATGTAAGTAACGATAGCTGTAATGTTTACGTAATAGACGCGAGATCGCAAAATGTACAAAGTCAGGATCCAGAAAAAACTGAAACGGAGGAAAATAATGAATCTATGGTTAGTAACTCAGATATGTTTAAGAAATCCCAGTTGGAATGTAAAGAATTAGAGAAAGCTTGGGAATTAGCTAAAAAGGAAAAAGGGGATTATTATATTGTAAACGGATTATTGTATCATAAAGAGAAATTGGTAGGCGAAACTATAGCGCAATTAGTAGTACCCAAGGTAAGAAGGGAAGAAATCTTAAAATTAGCGCATTCATCGGTATTTGGAGGGCATCATGCAGCCAAGAAAACGTTGCAGAGAATAAGGCATTCTTTTTATTGGGAGGGAATGGCAAAAGAAGCTAAACAGTTTTGTGAATCATGTTTAGAGTGCCAATTGACTAGAGGGGTTAAAGTAAATGATAGAGCTCCTATTTCCCCAGTGTCGCGGCCGGAACTTCCATTTCAAATTGTTAATGTTGATTTAATTGGGCCTATTGATCCTAAAAGTTCACAAGGGCATCGGTATATACTGACTTTAATTGATCAGCATACCAGATGGGCGGATGCGATCCCTCTAAAAAGTTTAACTGCTAAAACCGCGTGTGAGGCGTTACTTCAAATATTTATGAGAACAGGAATTCCTAATGTAATTGCCTGCGACAATGGAACCAATTTTACTGCCGACTTAACGAAAGAATTTGAGAAAAGGTTAGGTGCTAGTCCAAGATTTTCGACTCCACAGTATCCACAGTCCAACGGACTTGTGGAACGATTTAATCAGACTCTTAAACGTATGCTACATCATACGATTAGGGAAGAAGGAAAAAAATGGCATGAACAAATACCATTTATATTATGGGCGTATAGGGAAGTCCCAAATTCTACGACGGGAATCGCACCTTTCCAGTTATTATATGGTAGAGCGCCGGAGGGTCCGTTATCGATTCTTAAGTCGTCATGGGCAGGAGAAAATAAGGGAGCTCAGTTAGATACTACGCCGATTCATGAGTACTTGGATAAACTTAAGAACCGCTTAGAAAGAGCCGCAAATGAGGCAAAATTGTCGTCTGAGGTTCAACAAAATAGAATGGCGTATCATTATAATTCAAGGTCAAAAGAAAAAACGTTTGAGGTAGGCGACAAAGTTATACTGTTAATACCCGATTCGACTAATAAGTTATATTCTAGGTGGCAAGGGCCGGCAACTATTGTAGAAAAACGAAACCAGCATTCGTTTATTGTTGAGTTAGCCGACGGGAGTAGGAAGCATGTGCACCAAAATAAGATAAGAGAATTTATCGCTAAGTGTAATATAGTTAATATTGTTTTCGAAGGTGATGAGGAATTTGGAGAAGTTGGGGAAATTCCTATTTTGAACCGGGATCAAGAGATAGAACGGGATATTGAGAGGTTTGAAATAAAAGGGCTATCTAATAGTCAAGTCAAAGATTTAAAGTCCATTTTGAGGGAAAATAAAGAAGTGTTTATGGGTCCTGTACGACCAGCGGAAGTAGGGGAACATCGTATTGATCTGAAACCCGGTGTAGAAAGGAAAAAACCAAAGTTATATAGCGTGCCGGTAGCTTATAATGAGGAAGTGGATAGGCAGATTCAGGAGTTATTAGAATTAAATCTAATCGAACCGTCGAATGCTGAAATTAGTCATCCAATTGTTTGCGTTGCGAAAAAAGATGCAACTGTCAGAATGTGTATTGATTACAGAGCTTTAAATTCTGTAACGCAGGTTCCCACCTTCCCGATGAAAGATTCCCAAGAAATTATGTATACCGCAGGGGCGGCTAAATATTTATCTTCAATAGATTTATTGAGGGGTTACTGGCAAATTAAAATGGCTGAGGATTGTAAACCTCTGACAGCTTTTACGACGCATAACGGAACTTATCAGTGGCGTACAATGCCTTTTGGATTATCAGGGGCTGCTGCTACGTTTGAAAAAGACATGAATGAGGTTCTCCAAGGTCATCGGAGGTATGCAGAAGCATATATTGATGATGTCATCATTTTCTCCGATACCTGGGAAGAGCATTGTGAGCATGTCAGGGCTGTCATTGAAGAGTTGAAAAATAGAAATTTTACGATTAGACTAGACAAATGTAAATTTGGAGAGAAATTGACTAAGTTTTTAGGTCATGTTATTGGGGGTGGAACTCATGCACCTGATGAGGAGAAAATCGGAGCAATAAGGGACTTAAAGGGACCAAAGACTAAAAAGGAAGTTAGATCAGTTTTGGGATTAATGGGATTCTACCGATCTTATATTCCAAATTATGCTGAGATAGCTATACCTTTAACCGAATTAACCAAAGGAAATGTCAAAAATACTGTACCATGGGATGAAAGGGCAGAAAAAGCATTTAATACTCTTAAAGATGAGTTGTGTAAAGTGACGAGTTTGGCTACACCTATCGTAGGCCGGGAATATCAGCTTCACGCCGATGCTTCCGACCTTGCAGTAGGATGTTGTCTTACTCAAAAAGATGAAAAAGGTCAGTTTAAACCTATAGCTTTTGCCAGTCAGAAATTGTCAGGGGCTCAGCGTGCTTGGCCGAGTATAGAGAAAGAGGCTTGGAGTGTTCTCTTCGGGTTGCGGAAGTTTGAAAAGTGGACTTATGGATCTCAAATTGAGGTCATTACCGATCATAATCCATTAAAATTTCTCACGGAAACAACCCCAAGGTCGCCCAAACTCACTAGGTGGGCTCTAGCCTTGCAACGCTGGAACCTGAGCATTTCTCATCGTCCCGGAGTTCAACATTTGAATGCTGATGCAATTTCGAGGCTACAGAGAAAGAGCTGGGAAGAACAACCAGTTACTAGCCCATCAGTATCAATGTCAAAATAGTAGACAACCTTAAAGGATGTCATCACATGTCTAATTTTTTTTTGTGTGTGTAAATATTTTTTTTAAGTTTTGTGTTTATAATAGTAAATTAGCATGTGTATTGTTTATGCAATAGTAGTATTAGTATAAGGTTCAGTAGAGATGTCAGTAGAGAATGTTCAGACACCTGAAAATGCCTATGTAATATTTAGAATGAAGAAATCTGCAAAGAGACTATTGAACTCTTCCGTAATATTATTATATGTTTGGGGAAAATTAGCCCCTAAGAGGCATATTTTCCGCTAAGGTGGGGGGTGTCAGGTTCCTAGAAGACATCTGCCCTGAATTAGAAAGGAATAACATTTCCTTATCTGAATATTTTATGTATTGTGGGTTGTGTATCCGTGAAGCTCGAAATACCTTTCTTTCTTTTCTATAATAACGAATGACAGATGTTGACACAGGTGTGCAGATGACGCACTCGTTGATGAATGAAAGTGATGGCCGCGGGGCGTGCCTCAGCTGTCATCTAGCCATTGGAGTGATGTGTAAACAGTAGATGTCATGACTCAAGGTTGGTATGCGGAATTGAACCAATGGAGGAACTCTAAGAGGCCCTGCTGGGGGAAGGAAGATCTCTGACAAGGTCAACTCTGGACGGAGAGGTTAGACAGTTCTCGCTTGGCGTTGAGACCGATAGGTCGCTCAGGATTTGTGGTCCTGTTGGATAGTGTATATTTTGAGCGTGGGACAAGACGTCCCGGTGGATAGTGTTATAGGCTGAGAAGTGAGGCCTAATACCCTTGTGTATTGAGATTCTGCAGTAATCTCTGATAAAGCGTATCTAACGTGCGTTGAGTGTGAGGAAGAAAGTGTAAGTTGAACGGTACACAACCAACGTTTATTGTAGTTAATTTAATGTTGAACAGGATCATCTATATCCGAGTTGTAATTGTAGATAGTTGTAAATATTGTTTCTTGTGTACATATCTATATCTTAAATAAACTGTTAGTTCAGTTCATTAACAGCGTCAGTGTTATTTTACCCAATCCTCACAGCAGGTGACCGATATCACCCATTAATATCGGTGGTGGCAGCTTAAACTACCTAGGACATTCTTCTAAGTTTGGTGGACTGAGAGGAGCGTCCGACAGGTGCTGAAAATTTTGTAGCGGTTTGATAATTATAAATAAACAATTTTAATTCATTAATTAAGGGTAAAGTGTCTTAAAAGAAATATTAAATGAAATCCTCTATGCGATCTGCGATTACTCTTACCGATTTGTTTTAATTGTAGCATATCAGAAAGAGAATTAAATATCGATTACAAAATTCTACCGTTACTTTCAAAAACAAAGTTGAGTTAAAAACAAAAGTGTACAAAAATATACCACACTAACTGTAATTCGTATTAACTGAAACCTGGGAAAACGAACCTGTACATTACTTTTAATTATTTAAAATGACATCTATCTTTTATGTTTGTCTTCATACCTTAACCTTGACAAAAGTGATAGTGTCATTTTATGTACATCGAGAGACTAAAAATACGGATTAATGTCAATCGTTGAAACGTCAATAATTGGAAGTGGGATATTTTCACAAGACCTTACCTTCACGTGAGTTAATTTAGAAGTCTAGCCTGGAAACATACCAAGCTAATTTCCTGTCGTCCCGCAGGCGCGATCCTTCATTTTTACAGTCACGAAATGCTCGAACGGGGACAAATCAGTAAATGTGACGTCATACACCTTTCTAGCCCAAATTGAAGAAATTTTATGTTCATTTTTTATAGCCAAAGATTTTACGATAAGTTTCAAAGAGAAACATCTTTTATTTAAAGAAAACACTTTGTTTTAAGGAATGGTTGCTTAAACTGGCGCTGAGTTTTAATAATTTAGGTATGATTTTCATTTCTTTCATATACTTAGTTTTTATTTTTATTATTTTTTTTTCGTATACATATATCATTTAAAATTATGTCATAATTATTGCTAACATAGACGCTAAAAACAGCTTTAAAAATATGCAATACAATATAATCATCAAACAATGCATAAATTTTTCCAATTGATTACAAAAATATTTTATAATTTTATACACCTGCACCCAGAAAAAGGATTTGATTAACACTACAAAACATGTTTTGTTGAGCACCTTTTGGTTGATTTAAGCGAATTTTTTAGTTAAAGTACAAAATCAGTTTTGTTGCTCAGACAAAAAAATATTGTTAACACTCTTATAAACCTTTAACAAAATTTTATCAATTTTATTTGAGTCTTTCTAAACTTTCGTATTTTCAATTTTTAATTCCAACAAAATTTTGTTGATTTTCCAAAATTTAAATTGGTGTGCAGTAGCCATAACTCCCTCACGTAATTTTGTTCATTTGACTTTTATAGCTATAAAGGAGATTAATATATTTTTTGGATAATAAAATCTTTTCTAATTGAGACGGACTAATTACTTATAATTTCGCTATTATGCATTTCAGATGAAAATCGTGGACGAAAAATGGCAGAAAAATTACTAATATTTTTGTTGTTGTTTATTCAAACAAAATTTCCTTTCACCCATATTTAAACGAAAAGATTTGTTGGACCAAACAAATTTGTGTTGATTCAACAAAACTTTTTTCTGGGTGTGCTCTTAGAATTTTATTAAATTCATATCCATATAATGTATAATAATCATTATACATATCATCATTAACATTTTCTGTAAAATAAATGTTAAAAATCTATTTTCTGTCTTAAATGTTTGTTTATTCATCTCCGACAAAAAAAAAAGTATTGTACTATTAAAAAAAGTTGTGGTGATCATGAAAGTAGTAAATTTACAGACCAGTGGCTTCAGATATTAGTTTCATCAGTTATTTGAAATTATTTTATTTGGTACTGTAAATATCCAATTCACGATATCACTTCTTTCATATTTTTTAAAAATTAATTATTGTAAGTAATATATCAAGTAGGCTTTAGAAGTTTGTTAAAAATAGTGAGACGAAGCTACACAATCCAATACTCCAAAGCATTTTTTTTAATTAATATCTTTTAAATCCCTTACTCTTCAATAATTTGATAGCAGTAATTGTCTAATATTTAGCATTTTAAAATGTATAGCTAAAATAAATAAAATACCGAATTATTACAATAATTGATGTAAATAGGGAATGGGTATCAAAAATATGTTATTAATTGCTGGTATCTTATCGCTAAATTTATTTGAAAATAATTATTTTGTTTCATTAATATGCTTTTATTAAATTCTGGTTTTAAATACTGTCATAAAAACAGCTATATTTATTAATTTTTATGGGGTGCCAATTACTGGAGCAAAGGCTATCAATTATTGACATTTTAGGTGTTGTGATATATTTCTGTTATTTACAATTAAAGTTTGATTCATAATGAGAAATTAAACTATGATACTAGTTGAATATTGTTGTTAGATTAATATGATATTTAAAAAACTGAAATATAATAATTATAACTATTAAAAAACAATTTTTAAAGAAATTCCTTAAGGATGTCCATTACTGGAACGCTTAATTAGTCAATTTCCAGTAATGGGCACCTCATTGTAAAAATGCATTTTCAGTAGTTTTCATAGCGCATGAAACCTTTTGACTTATTTCACTCCATTTCAATCCCTCTCCATTTAAATAAGAGCTAGAGAAGTAGTTTAATTATTTATCATCCTAAATGTTTGCTTATCCATCTCTGAAAAAAAAGGAAAGAAAATCCTAATATTAATTTATACTACTAATCATACTAATAAATCTGTAGATTAGTGGCCTCAAACGTCAGTTCTGCAGTTTTATTTTGAAATTATTTTTAAAAAACAATCCGTAGTATTCTTTTTTCATATTTGCAATGCTAATTACTACAAGTAATATATCAAATAGTTTTGGAGAATTTAAATGTTAAAAATACAAATCTGTGAAAAAAAAGATATAATAATTCATTTTCTAAATTTCCAACTGTCTCAATAATTTGATACCCATAATTGCTTGACATTTAGTATTTTGAATCATGCTGTCTAAAAATACTGGTCTTGTGACAATCACAGTAATCAATTTAACCCATTTCATTCATACGGGCCTCATACGAAGATATATAAGTATTGCTCTATAAAGTACAGTGGACTCTCTCTATCCGAACACTCTCTAATATGAACGTCCCGATATTATGAACACATTCCGACAGACCCGGCAGAGCTCCATAGATTTAACAGAAGATGAACTCTCTATATTCTGAACACACTCTAATCTGATCACCCGGGTATTACGAACGCTACTTTTGGGCACCATTTCTACTCTACCTTTCTGTAAACTGAACACGTGTTTGAAATTGGAATTCGAATTCCCCCATCATGAAAAGAATTTGTTACAGGAGAAACTGTTACAAAAGAATAAAAAGGTGTAAAGAATTCTATTAAAAAATAAACGGACAAAATCACTGCTTGATTTTAATTATGTACTTAAAGTTGCAATTTATTTTAATAGTTCAGATAAAATCTTCACTTAAAAGTTTGGAGAACTTGTTGTCACATTGATGTCAGCTATCTGCTGAAAGAGAAGACATTTTATGATTTTTGATATTAGAAAATGTAAAAATTTAGTTTTTGATTAACTTGAGACAATTGAGATAAGTTAAAATAATCCACTTCCACCCTGTTTGTTTCAAATAATCTTTAAATAAGAATTAAAATAATCTTTTGAAATATTCTTTTAAAATATTATCATAAAAGGATAATATTTTAAAGTTCTCTTTTGAAATTTGACTGATTTCTTCGACTGATCAACTACTAGGAGAAAGGTAATTAAAGAAACTATTTGCGTATAGTTTTGTTACTATTTAATTTCAGCAGATTTCCTTTTTTTCCCATGATAAGACATTCATTAGGGGTTGTAACAATCACGTTAGTTTACTTCTAAAACTTAAAAGGGGAGGATATAATAAAACCCCCGTAAAAATGACCTTATTTGATCAACTACTGGTTCGATCATCTAACATAGTAGTAGTAATAATGAATTTCTAATCTCCCTCTATAATGAAGACCTTCATAATCTGGGGATAACCTTTTTAGCTGGTATTATGACTGTTCAAAATAGAGAGTCCACTGTGTTAGATTCGCAAAAAAAAAAAAAAAAAAAAAAAAAAAAAAAAAAATTAGCATTTATTTATGAAGATCTGATTTGTGAACAGACTAGCATGGAGCATGATTATAATTTTTTTTATAATGGATTCCCGTTTATCACAAAAAACGATTGTTTGATTTTTTTTTATTTGACTGTGTACAAAGTAATTAATGCATGAAAAAGTTAAACAGTGAATAAATCGTGAAGTGTAAGATATATGATTAATGACTGATAGCCTACTAATTAAATTTATTTGATAATAACAATTTTGCTTCATTAAAATAACTTTTATAAAATTCTGGTTCTATATATGTTCATAAAATATTTATATCGATTACTTTTCACGGCGTGTCCATTATTGGACTTTTGGCTGTTATGATATATTTTTCCTATTTAAAATTAAAATTTGATTAATATTGCAAAATGAGAACTTGAGAATTGTTAAATATTGCTGATATATGAATATAATATTGAAAAAACTCTATTATAATAATTATAACTATTAACTAAAGAATCATTTTAAAAGAAATTCCTTAAGGGTGTCCAACCCATTACTGATGCATTTAACACGCTCGCTGTCGCTTACGTGAAGATGTGATGAAAGACAATGCCGCACTGTAGAAGTGGGTTTTTCCCAGAAGCCGACTTACTTTTTATAGCAAAGAATCAGTGAAAGATTTTCCCGCGCCAGCGCGTGTCTGGCTATTGGACATCCCCCACATCACGCGCTGGCGCGTGAGTGGCCCCTTAACTTTGTCGCCACATCACGCGCTTTCGCGTGAGCGGCAGCGAATGTGTTAACCTATATGAAAGCATTGACATTTTGCGAGCTCCTTAAAAAAATATTATTATCATTTAATGTTGTTTTTAAAATATTACCATAATCCATAAATCCTTAAAAAAAAAAAAAAAAAAAAAAAAGATAAACTGCTAGTTGAGCTATTGGAGTTGTTTTTATAAAATCTATAATTTTTTAATGAATTTTTGATTTGACATTTCTTTCAGAGCTTAAGCGGACATACCTCATCAGTATCTTGTGTAAAATTTGGCCAATGTGAAGATATCGTTTGCGCTGGAGCAGTTAGTGGAGCTTTGAAAATATGGGATCTGGATGCTGCCAAAAGTAAGATGGCGTTACTTTTAAAAATCACCTCACACTTACAAAATTCAAAATGACTTTGCTTTTTGCAATGTGAAATTATTGTGCATTATTGCAAAATGTTATTTTACTACAAACGTTAATTTTGACTTTATTTCCTGACTAATAAAAAAACAGAATAATGTTAAAAACTCGAATTTCTTTCAAACCAGATTAATAAAAATTAATGCATATTAATTTGAAATATTGTTCGCATATTCAACACTTATCTTAGAATAACCAAATGTGAAAGTTTTGGTATATTTCTTTTATCTCATTACTTTACAAATACCATAGATCATTAAACTTAAATCATAATACATGCTATACATATTTATTAGAATAATTTAACTTGATATAATAAATAGTGTTTAAACAGGGTGTCCAGCAAATAAGTCACCGATTTCAAAATTAAATTTTTCAAAAACAAAGATGGATAGAATTGTGCGGAAAACGATTGAATGTTTCGAACGTTGAATACTTTGAAAATATTGCTTTCTGATTACAAACAATATTTGACTAGACATTTTTCTTGTTTTAGATTGCTTGCAGAGAACGAGTTTTTTGGATTACAGTGCCATATTTTAAAGATTTTTAGAGTTAAACTTTTGAAATTTTGGAATTCCAAAAGTTTAGTTCAAAATATCATTAAAATATGGCCGTGTATGCCAAAAATCTTGTTCTCTGCAAGCAATCCAAAACAAGAAAAATGTCAAAACAAATATTTTTTGCATTCAGAACATAATATATAATCAATATATTCATCGTTCGAAACTTCTGTATAAGATTTTTACAGCTTACCTGATAAATAAACCGTTTACGCATAATTCTATCGATCTTTGTTTTTCAGAAATTTAATTTTTAAATCAAGGTCTTATTTGCAGGACATTCAGTACATATATTTATATTTGTCATAGAGACAATAATAATATAGCTTTTCTCGCAAAATTTTATAGACCCTACTTAATACATAGAAATAAAAAACTTTAGCATAAGACTTCAGAAATCAATCAAATGATTCACTGACAAATATTTTTTGTGCAAATCGTTCTTATTTTTTTCTCTTAAATTTTTCAAGATAGTTTTTGAAAAATAAAAACATAAGAAAAGAGAATTTCATATAAAAGCCAACTTTTTAATTTTCCTTTTTTTCCTTGTATTTTTTTATGTGTTGAAAAAAAAAATTCAAAATACAGTCTGATATCCGAGAACATCAATCACTACGTTCAAAAAAAATAATTGACGTGAAAAATGGTTCGAAAATATTTTCTAATCTTGAAAAATATTTCGTAGAAATCCGGTAAACATATTTGGGGAATTCGATTTACTTTTCGCTGATAGTTAAAGCGTCATGCGGGCAAAAGTGAAAAGGTTAGTTATTAAAGTATAAGCTACTTTTCACTGAATATTTTAAGGGGCATTTTTAGTGATTAAAGCAGTGCATTTATAATACTTTAATAATACAAAAGTATTTCAAGTTTATTTTATCGCAAAGATCAAGTTAATTTTTGTACGAGGAAAAAGTATACACTAAAGATCTTTTTTTTTTTTTCTTTTTTTTTTTTTAACAGAAAGAACAGTAAAGACAAAAATCCCTGTCGGCTGGGCCTATAGGCGGAGGTAGATTTCGAAGAGTGCTCATTTCAACAAAAAACAAATAAATATATATATATATATATATATATATGTATATGATTAGAGATAAACCCAGTTTAATAACTTCATTTGGCCGTTTATGAAAAAATTTTAATTTCATTTTTCTGCAAAAACTGGTTTTATCAGAATCATCTTAAGAAAAATTCAGCTCAAATGCCCATTTTGACAACATATTTTGAAATAGATTCTAAATTTATTTAAAAATCGACCAAAACAGTACATTATACAATTCCTAAATAACAAAAAACTGTCAGTTGAAAGCATTTGAGAAAAAAAAATTGAATTTAAAAATGAATCATAAAATAACCGATTTGTTGTTTGAATACATCCTTAATTCTTTAATCATGATTGCTTCGGAAAATTTTGTGCGAAATACTCACTTTGACAGCATTTTTAAAAATATATTCTATCTTTATCAAAAAACTGGCCAATGCGTCACAGTATATAGTTCCTAAATAAGAGGATCTGTAAATTGGATGCATTTGAGAGCGAAAATGGATTTTAAAACGAGTCATAAAAAACGCAATTTGCTATGTGAAAACTTTAAATTTTCAAATCTCGAAGACTTCGGGAAATTCTGTTCAAGATACCCTTTTGGGAAGCCTTTTTCAAAATATATTCTGTCTTTATCAAAAAACAGATCAATGCATCACATTATATAGTTCCTAAATAAGAGGATCTGTAAATTGGATGCATTTGAGAACAAAAATGGATTTAAAAACGAGTCAGAAAAAAACACAATTTCTTATTTGAACACTTCCTTAAATTTTCAGTCAAGATGATTTCTGAAAATTTTGTTCAAAATACCCTTTTTGGTAGCCTTTTTTGAAATATATTCCGTCTTTATCAAAAAACTGACCAGTGCATCACATTATATAGAACCTAAATAAGAGGATCTGTAAGTTGGATGCATTTGAGAACAAAAATGGATTTAAAAACGAGTCAGAAAAAAAACGCAATTTCTTATTTGAATACTTCCTTTAATTTTCAGTCCCGATGACTTTCGGAAATTCTGTGCAAAATACCCTTTTTGGTAGCCTTTTTTGAAATATATTCTGTCTTTATCAGAAAATTGACCAATGCGTCACTTTATACAGTTTCTAAATAAGAGGATCTACCATTTGGATGCGTTTAAAATCAAAAATGAATTTAAAAATGAGTCAGAATATAAACAGTTTGGATTTGAGGTTTCTTCTCCAACTCCTATTTTTGTTTAATTTTTTTTTTTTTTTTGCTATACGAATTGGTCCTATGAAAAACTTGTCAATATAAAAGTTGTAGATATTTTTGAGAAGATGTAAAATAAATTTAATCAGATTTGATATCTTAAAAATTGACGGAGTTATGGACATTTTTCTTTTTTCAGCGCCTTTTTTCTTTTCGTTTTTAATTTTTTTCATCGGTAAAAGTTGGTCCTATCAAAAACTTGTAAATACAAAAGTTTTAGATAATTTTAAGAACATTTATAAAAAAATTAGTTGGACTTCATATCTTGAAAATTGACGAAGTTATGAATTTTTTTCTCTCAAAATCCCTGTTTTTTTCGCCCCTTGAGCCTACTTCTAAATTTATCAAAAATCTGTCATGTATATACTTTTGGCTCATTTTTAAGAAGTAATATAAACTTTAAACTGATTCGATATCTACTTTAATTAAGAAGTTATGGCGTTTTTTCGGTTTTCACAAAAACGCCCCCTATTCCGACCCCCTTGGTCCGATTTTGCCCATTAACGAACTCAGCCAAGATTTTATCCCCATTGATTTTATGTACAAGTTTGGTGGAGATTGGTGAAGAATTATAGAAGTTATCGTGTCCATAAAAACGTGAGATAGATAGATAGATAGATAGATAGATAGATAAACTGGTGCGATTGCAATAGGTAGTATTTCTTACGAAATCTACCTAAAAGAACTTCGTAAGACCACTGCAAAATTTCATAGGATCCACACTTTGCAATGTAACAACAGTATAGGAGGACTTGAGTTTCATAACTCGCCTTATCAGAATTAAAAAAAAAAAATGTTTTTTCTCTATCAATCTGTTTTATTGGTAAACCTGCGCCGAATTTGACATTGTAAAATCTTGCTTTACAATGAAAACAATGGATGCTGTGTTACAGGTTTTCCATCATTTCCCAAAATTTGATTTTTTGGATAAGGTGAGTTGGAAATTCGCGTTTTCATATGAACTATGAAAAAGTAGTAAAATATTTTTCCCAAAATACATAATGCATTGAACTAAAAAAGTAAATGGGCTATAAAGACTATATTCCGGCATTTATTTGATACGCATTTCTCTATTTTCATAACCAAAACATTATTATAAAATATTTTTAATTACTACAAGAAACACAGACATTGGAAATATATGTTTCATTAAACATGTTTAACCCAATAATTCCCATGATAGAACACGTTCTAGAAATTATGTAGTTCAAAAAATCTGACTTTACACCAGAAAAATTCTATGGCTAATTTCGCTTTATTTAATTACGGAATGTCTGTCATTAAGTTACGCAAATGTTGGTATTTTAATTTTCTGATGAGAGTATACGAATTAAAATGTCTCAAAATATCTCAGGCAGTTTGAGATCTTGAGGGTTAAAGCAAGTATTATCTTAAAATACAGCACTTAGTCTATTCTGCCTATCCAAATAAAACAGAAAAAATATCATGTGATTTGGCATTGTCCTACAAATTGACCCCTATATAAACTATAGGCTGGTAATGATATCTTTGAGAATTTTGGTTATCTAATTAAAATGTATTTTTTCCTGGAATAATCATGATGGATTAAAAAAAATTAAATTTATTTTTAAAAGTATATCACCACTTTTAACTATATATTAGATCATAATAAATAATTACATTACTAAATAGTTTTCGAGGTCTGACCCATTTTTTGAAAAAATAAAAAATAAAAAAATCGTTATCATCTTTATACATTGTATATCATAAAAACCATTAATTATTCTAACAATATTTTTAGTAGTATCATAGAAAATATGTTAATATTTAATTTCATCCTTACTTTATTTGAAATTTTTTTATTAAATTAGTCACAAATGATATATTTAAAGCATTGAATACACGCTTCCATATTTGTAAGCTTTAAAAATTATTAACAAACTAGGCAGAAATTAAACTCTTAAAGAGTTTCATTTGACATATAGATACTCACAGAAATAATATTTTTTTTTAAGTTTTAAAGAAAGCATTCTTAAATCTCTTACTCTAAATATCGGTTAAACAAATTTTTCATGTTTTTCTATATGTATTTAATTGAGATTTGTGGAATTTGCATGCAGAATCTCAATAAAAAGTCTATACAAATAAATATACTCTCTTCTGTTTTTATTTTAAAGGGTTTTGCCTGTCATTTTGATAAAAATTGACAAAATGTCGAATTTCAGATTTTTAATTTAAAATATGACGTAATATTTTTAGAATATTCAGTAAAATTTCGAAGCATTTCGATATTTTGACGAAATAATAAGAATAATATAAAAATAAAAATAATAAATCGATAATCGAATAATAAAGGAGATATACTTAATTTCCCTAATCCTTTGCGTTTAACGTCCATTTAAATGCCAATAATAAAATAACCTTTCTCATTTCGAAATTTTTCATATTTCTATTTTAATCGAAATTTTAAGGCTTCTACAATAACTAAGCAAATTGTTTGAAATTTTTTTTTAAATTACCTTTACACCTAGTGTGTGATAACCAAGTATCGGATTTTTGCTACATTTGTAAATAAACTAAAAAACTTTGTAAAATCACCATAAAAAGAATGAAAAAATTTTTCATTCTTTTTATGGTGATTTTACAAAGTTTTTTAGTTTATTTATTAATTTATCACCAGTGATTACTGTGTTTTTCTCTATATTTGTAACCTTTTATAAAAAGAACTACTAACTTTAAAACATGCTATTTTCTCATTTTTTTTTCATATACATTCACAAATTACTTTTTTCTCTGTTGATCTAATAGTCTGATTAATAAATACGATATTTAGATTTATAGAAAAAAAATCTCAAAAAAGGATAAAAAATATGTTTCCAAATATGAGAAATATATGAATAAAAGAAGGAATGGTTAATTTGAAAAAATTAGTTTAAAAAAAAAGTTGTTGCTGTACTTTGAATTTAATACTTTATATGATGTACACTGTCAGAAAAATTCGTCAATATACACTAAGTTATCGTTATTTTTTCACAAATAATTTCTGTTCTCCCAGAAAACGTATTTGTTCTGTGAGTTCATTCCGAGCGTCGAAAAATGAGGAAAAATTTCCGTTTATATCCAGCACGCATGCGCATTGGGTCTGTTAGTAATAA
Organism: Maratus speculifer; assembly: GCA_964019185.1. Taxonomy (NCBI): domain Eukaryota; kingdom Metazoa; phylum Arthropoda; class Arachnida; order Araneae; family Salticidae; genus Maratus; species Maratus speculifer. Next base: position 85,052,060 of record OZ025290.1, read on the forward strand.
GTTCGAATTTATTTTTAAAATGAAAAACAAAAATATTCTATTGATTAAAATGTCTAATTTAGTTTTAAAAGACAAAAATGTTTTCGAATTTAAAAATAAATAACAATTAATTTCTTTATTCGTTCAAAAATTCTCACAAATAGAACATCCATGTTTTTTCTCTAACATTCTACGTAATATATTTAAAATTCACATTTTTATACTATATTAATACTAAACGTAAAAAAAACCCAGCCACAGTTTCATTAAAGATGAAATCTTTCCGAGATTAACTGCATAATTAAAAGCTTTTTAACGAAATACACCAACCCACACCATACGGAATGAACGGTTCTATTTTAACGCACAAGCATCATGAGCAGCCGTAGCGCCGTGGATTAGCGTTGGTCTGGTAATCCTGGGGTCCTTGGTTCGATCCCCGCCTCTTCCGCATTGATTTTTTCCAAACTTTTTTCAAGTGACGGATATTTTTCCTCTTTTGACAGAGAAAAAAATAAACAGAAAATCGTCAATATACAGACAATTTCTGGCAGCAGTGCTGCCAGTGCATTTTCTGTGAAAAGACGGAAGTTTTTTTGAGAGTGTAGAATGACTATGCTTTGCTTAAACATGAACCAAAAAAATATTATATAAGTTATAGTTACAATACATATATATACATATACACTGGTGCGCAAAATTTAAGGATGAAGGGATTTTCAAACGATAATTTTCACGCGAATATTTAACAGAAAGTAATATAATTCTAATAATTACCATCCCTGCATAACAGGTAGTCCATATAACATCTCATTCAGGTCGCACATTGTCGCAAGAGTCATAGTCACTGTACGGCGAAACAAAAAATAGGAAATTCCATGCGTCTCTTTTATGAGTCTCAAATGACTAATAAAATGAGAAAGGTTATTTTATAATATGTGACTCCACTGTCAGGTCACTGCGACTGCTGCTTTGTGACGAGTCACCAGGTGACTTTACAGTGTCATTTTTTTTTAGACTCTCATATGACTGTCATTTGGAGGCTCAATTCCATTGTGAATGTTGCATTATTATAAATAACCAAATAATGACACATTAAAGTCACATTGTGACTTTCTGTCACAAGACTTTGTCAAATGGTAACAGAGACCCTACTATGAAGTAACCACTGTGAAAAGTAGTGAAAATTCACCATGTGACTTTAATGGGACATTGTTTGGTGAGTTATCATAATGCAACAATCACAATGACTTTGAAATTGAGCCTCTAAATGACAGTCCCACGAGAGTCTCAATAAAACAACACTGTAAAGTTCCCTGGTGACTCGTCACAAAGCAGCAGTCGCAGTGACCTGACAGTGCAGTCACATACAGTAATCATTTGAGATTCATAAAAGAGACGTATGAAATTTCCTATTTTTTTGTTTCACCGTAGTGACTGTGACTCTTCTGACCATGAGTGACCTGAATGAGATGTTATATGGACTAGCTGTTATGCAGGTATAGTAATTATTCTAGTTATATTACTTCCTTTTGGATATTCGCGTGAAAATTATCACTTGAAAATCCCTTGAAAATTGGCATTTTGGGATTCGTCCTTAAATTTTGCACAACAGTGTATGTATATGTATTGGGGGGGGGGGGGAGTACCCAGTTTTTTAAAGAAGTCGTGATCCCACCACCCACTGCCCATCTTCTATCCTCTTCTTCTATTTTAGAATAATTTCATTTGACATTCGTTTATGTTTTCAATCATTACAAAAAATTAATTTAAGCTATTTCAAATGAGTTTGAAAAATAAATTTTCTTTGGCGTAAAATTTATTTCCAATTATACTCATATTATATATTTCTTTAAAATCCCCGTTCCATCAGGTTTAAAAAATTCAGCGGTTCTACTGTTTGGGTAAATTTTACATGTGTTTTCGAAGTAATTCTGAGTTCCTTTTAAAATAACTTAATTTTTGTCCTAAATTATATAATAAGATAGTTATACTTTAAAATTCGCAGGCTATGTGTTTATACAATTGGAATATATACAATACTATGTGTGGCACAATTGTAAACTAACTGTTTAAAAATGTATTTATTTAAGTTAAATAATTAAAAACAGTTCAGGATGTAGTTTAAAAACTTTTTTGCGTACATTTTTCCCATATAGAGATAATCGAAAATTTATAACACAAAAGAGTTCCTTTATTCTTTCTTTTTTTTTCTTTTTCTATTCTTTTCTTTTTAATTCCTTGTGTGAGCAATCAGTGATACATTGCCAAGCGGCGATTTTTTTTTTTCTTGCGCGCGTATAGTTGATATTCCATTGAAATTATTTTTCTAATTTGTTAGATCCATATGAAGGGAACATTCCTATATTTTATCCAAATATGTTTTTAGTAAGTACAATTGGAAACTCACTTGTTAATATACCTGTCATAAATCCTAGTTATAAAAATTACCATAATTTACAGGATGTGTATTTCCTTAATCTGAATAAACTTTAAATTTGAATGATTCAAAATTTAAACAAAAATTATTTATGTTATTCTTTATTTAGATATATATTTATATATGTATTGATTTTGCCTTTCCGGATTTCGTTCATTTGACGAAATCTTATTCGTCTCTGTTCTCTGTCTGTCTATCTATATCAGAGTCCGCACACAAAAATTGTGTAAGTCAGAAACTTCAAATTCTGTGTATTCACAGCTAAATACCTCGTGTCACATATTTCGACAATCATAAAATTTTGAAAAAGTGTATTATTTTAGTTAAATTAATTTTTTCAATGTCATCCGTTCATTTTTGCAATTTAAATTTCAAAGGAGAACCTTAATTTCAATGTTTTTCGTGCAGACATCATGGCTTGGGGTAAAGCATCTCACTGGTAAACAGAAAGCTCTTATTTCGATCCTCTGCGCTGGAATTTTAATTTTCACCTTAAAATTTTATATTTTAATAACATGATATTTCGTATTTTTGGCCAATTTAAGGGTTTATGTGAACATGTTTCGTTCATCTGACGTTCATAATATTATCTGAAATTCAATTTTTTCTGTTTTAAAAACTTTTGCGATTTTTTAATAATTCAGCGTTTTTAATTTAAGTTTTAAAAATTTGCTTTTGCTTTTAGCAATTTAAGGTTTAATTTATACCTTCGCTATTTTTTTTTTTTTCATTTCAGATGATCAAAAAATTTCGAATTTTGCATTTTATTTAAACGAGGTGGTATCCGTCGAATTTCGACGCAAGAAAATGTTTAAGAATTAAATGTTTTATTAATTTACTAGATAATGCCTGTCAAGATTTGACGATAAATAACTTGAATGTTTCATCAGAAAAATTCTTGAATTTTTAATTAGTTGCTTTTAAATTTATCTATTGAAATTGTGATGAAATACTATATTACGTAAATGATTTCTATTTTTTTTAAGACGATAGATTATCTAATCTATTCGATGAAGTAAAATAGTTTTAAATTTATAATTTACAACTAATTATGTTTGTATTTTATCAGAAATTTAACTACAAATACTGTGTAGGCAATTATTTTTGTTTTACTACGGCCTATTTTCTTTCTGCCCCCCCCCCCCCCTGTCTCAAATAACAATATTCATGCGACCATTCAAAACAGCCATGACTTTTATTTTTATCTGTCTTATTCTCTAAAATTCTCAATTCTAAATTTGATGCTGCTAACTATTTATAATATAATTTTTTTATTACTTGAATTTTCTTACGCATTTATATACACCTTTTTAAATATTAAATCATGGGTATCAATGTAATTTATTTTATAGCTGTTATACTAATATTTTTATTTATTTCTTTTTTTTTTACTAATGAATGACAAACTTTTCTTTCTTACAGACATCTATATTCTCGATAATGGTAGAAAAAATGTTAACGAAAATTGTAGATCAATTCGATTTACGTAATTGATAATTGAAAGTAAAATATTTTAGGTTAAGTATTTTAAGTATAAAATAATTATTTTTTCAAGATATTGTTCAGTGTTAAATTTTGTTCAATTATAAATCATTCAAATAATGATAATAATAAGAATCCTATAACTTTTCTTACTAATAAAATATATTATCGAAATGAATTATCGGCAAAAATTCTACACACATCATTTTGTCGGGTTTGGATTCGAAAATGCATCCTCTACAAAAACTCAAAGCTTAAAATAGCTGAGTTACTGCACTACGCTACCGGGAACTCGCTAAATAATCTTCTATATAGGAGAATTTCTAGAATCAGTTGACGCATGCGTGATTCTCTGAAATTTGGATTTTGATTTTACAGAAACTGTTTTGTGTTTTAATGTTTATGACAACTTATTTTTTTTATTTATTTATTTTTTTTTATTTTATTTATTTATTATTATTATTTTTTTTATATATATATTGGTATCAGCTACAGCTTAAAATGTTAACATTTCCAGTCTTCGTGTATAACGGCAATTTATAAGAAGGATTACCAGTCGTAACTTTTAACCTCAGATCACTGAGTTTATCTTCTATGTGTAATACGGAATAAACCATATTTTTTGAATTGTTAATAACACTGAAAGAGATAAATAATAATTTTGTGATAAAAAAAAGAGCTTTTTTACAATAAGATTGAATAAATTATATATGAGATGCAGACGCATTTAAAACTAAACTTCTACCTGCGAAATGATAGTTCAACTGAGTGAGGATCTCTACGCATGTGTAGCGCGTCGCTCCAAAGACAGACTTGTACTTATGTACTACGCATGCGCATACGTGAAATTTTAATTAAAAATTGCGGCTAATTAATAAATTTTTAAACAAACAAATGTACGATAACAAGTCTGTGGCCAAATACCTTTCGTTTAAAAAAAGAATGGTGCGATTTGATGCAGTAGTTTGCTTTCACGGACTGTCGAAAGGAAATGCTTAGCATTTTAAATATATAGATAATAAATCTACAAAATTAGTTACAGTAAAAAAGCATCTTATATTGGTCAATCTAACTTTCAAAAATATTATTTTAAGCTAAAATTTAAAAAAAAAAAAACACTTTTTCTATAAAACTCAGTAGTCCAAATTATTAAAATCAAACTTTAAACGCTTATGTAATTAGTACAATACTAGCGGCACCCGTCGAAATTCGACGGAAAAGAATATGTATTAGATATGATATACATCAGTCTTATACACACAAAAAGATACTGAGCGAAATAAATAATTGCCATCTCTTAAAATAGGGATAACATAACGTTCCATGATAAAGATACACAAAGTTCAGAAAATAACAAAAAATAAGGAAAATAATTCATAAAATATTATGTTGTGCTTAACTTCAGCTACAAATCTTTTTAATGTGGTTTCTAGAGCCCTAAACATTATTTAAAAGCCAAATTATTCAGGAAGTTAACATAATATAATATCTCAGAAAATGAATTCAAAAATATCTGCATAGTTTATTTTTTCTTTGTTTAAACATCGCTTGATAACTGTACAATAATTATAATATCAACAAAACATTTTAATTATAATAGAAACAGGGAGTATTAAACTGCATAACCAATCCACAACACATTTACAGCATTTGCAATAAATTCAATTTATTTATTCGTTTGTAGCCTCCATGAACTTGTCAAAATTAATTTTATTGTCATGACAACGAAGAGAAAAACGATATCTTTGTTACTAAAAAGAATAAAAATTTTGTGTTTGTTATTAATATGTAGAAAACGTTTTATTTATTTTTATTTTAAATAATAACTTAATGCAACGAAATGATTTTAATTAATTTTTGATATTATGTAAAATAGAAATATCGTAATACCGGCATATCACAGGTTTTATTCTTTTTTTTTCTAATGTGACATCATTTACACCTTCAGAAATACGCATCTTTTCTGAAATAAAAGCGTGATTTTCGCAGTTATTTAAAAATTCTTTAGTTTAATAAAATATTTATTATAATTAAATGAAAATGACGCAATTTATACAAACATTTTCGTTTGCGCATACCAAGGACCTTTATGTAAATAGAAGAAGTTCTATTTATTTAAATGCAGGAATAAAAGTCACTGAACATGACATCATCACTGACACAGCTATAACAATATATATTATATTCATAGAACAAATTTATCTGGTCTCTGAATGATGACATTATCTCCATCGAAAAAATTTCGCTCTTTAGATATCATATTTTATTAAAGTTTACTTTTTACTGTTTTATTTACGTAAAACTTAATAATATTACTCAGCAAATCATATGTGTATAGTACCGCGATTAGTGAATAATTATGCACAATCATTTTATTAGGATTGAATTTTACAAAAACCATTTTTTTTTTTTTTTTTTTTTTTTTTTTTGAAATGCGATGACACATTTATCAATGAGATCGAGATCCTGATTGGTGGAAAGCAATAAAGCAAAATAAATTTTTATTATAGAGAGAAAAGTTAAACCTGTTGCCATTGTTTTGAAGAAATGTCACGAAAAAGCTTTTAAAATTAAAAATAAAATATAAAAATTGAAATATTTAAAAAATTAGCCAGAATGGGCACATCTACACATGAACAGCTTTCATTTAAAAAAATAATTATTAAAATCGGGCCAGTAGAAAACTCAGGGCTGATGACTAAAAAAACAGCCAGGTGTTTTAAATATATAGATAATAAAGATAAGTTATTATGACTAAGTTATCCATTGAGGCTCTTATGTTTGGTATAAATGCGAATGAATAAAAAATATATTTTCTAAATTGACACGATCATAGGATTTCATGTGAAATCTAAACCCGTTTCATCTTTTCAAAATTTACACACACTTCTCATATCCGTATTCACCATGCTTAAAAAATTGTATTTTAATTTTATCATTTTAAAATCACTTTAGCTCAAAACTTGAAGTCACGATTAACAACAACATCCTTGCATGTAAACAATCACACTCTGAACTTCAGTTGCTAATCTCAGTGGTGAAGAATGAAAATTGCTGTAATTTATGTTTTTTTAACGTATTTGTGTTAAAATGTTTAATTTTATCTAATAAAGTGATCGTTTGGTTTTAAATACAATGCCATTTTCAATTATTTAAACATTTCGCCTAATATTAAAGAAATAAAGAAAAAACAAACTGGCAGTGCAGACACATCTACAAATGAATTAAAAAAATAATTAGTAAAATTGGTTCAGTAGAGAACTCAGGGCAGATGACTAAAAAACAGTCTTAAGTGTACAGCTTCTATAAAATTATGAAAAATTAAATTAAGGAAATTTTATCATTTTTATAAAAGTATAGTTAAATTTTTTAAAGAATGGCAATAAAATTTTATTAGTCAAGAGAATTTTGGACAAAAACGTGGAAAACCTGATATTATTGTAAACCTTAAATTATTGCCAAAATCTTCATTGCTTGCTTGTCTAATTCGATGAAGCGAATTCAGCCAGGCGGAAATCATTTGGTTCTTTATTTAACTCTATTTTCTGGACAAAAACTTGCGATTTGACCATGCACACTGCATATCATTGCTTTTCTATAAAGACACTCTAAAACTTTGTGAAACAATAAGCTTTATTTGTCTATGATTTCAGTTGCATTATTATTAAAAGTAAAGAATTTCAAAGGTTTTCTCCTTTGAAGAATTTCAAAGTAGCTAGGATAAAATGACGCACTTTTACAAAATGTATTTCAGTTGAAGAATTAAATTAGTAAGAAAAATCATGCGTTAATAATAGATTATGAAACACTTTCCAACGCTTCCTGAAATCTTTAACAAAACTTTGTTATTTAGGGAAATAAGATGCTACTGTTCATAGCCAAATATGTATTGAAATACTTTTGAACAGCTCTGTATTTGATCCGTCGATTGATATATACATACAATATAATGGGAAAATTTAGTTTAGCAAGAAAATGCCTAACTTGCTGAAATTTCTCTTGCAGCACCTTATTCTAATAGATGGAAAATACTTCAATACCGTTGTTCAGTCCTGTAATTGATCCAGTATCTTTACTACACGCCAGTATTTTGTTAAAATTTGCTTCAAACAAACACATTCTTAAAGCTACTTAAATCACATTTCCAGAAATTATCACATATGGGTGACCATGTAGCAAATTCTTTGCGTGACCCTGTATATCATTTAATCTATATTCTACAAACATTTCTCAGCAAACTGAAAGTAGTTCGACGTAAAAATGCATAACTACTACCTTTAAGTTAATCACTCTCATATTCAGTAACCGTTATGAGCTCTTTTGTGTAACCCTGTATATCAACTATAACATTTATATACACCATATAATTTGCAGACATTTTGTAAAACGTAAAAGCGCATATCATAATTGAAAATGCATTTCAACCATCCATCAGCTATCATCGATAATACACAGTATTTCGGATAAAAATATAAGGTTTTAATTATTTTGTGTGTCCCTGTAAAAGCTATGCATTTCATATTATGCGTTAGATATTAAATCTCAGCGGCGTATATAAATTTTATGATACTTGAAACGTTTAACATTATTAAAATATGTTGCAAACAATTCCCTCCTTTATTATTGTGTAATGGAATTCTTTTGAGTGGCCCTATAAAAGGATAATTATTATTTTGACAGCATATTTTACAGAATGCGTATTCTAGTGCACTTTGCGAATTCATGTAAATTTGAAAAAGTTTAAGAGGGTGTAACACCTTTAAAATTCATTTGAAATGATTTTTTCCCATTGACCGTAATGTATCGGAAAACATTCGACTATCCCTGTAAATAAACTAATCATATTAGAAACTTCATTTTCAATAGGGTTTGTGCTAGGGTAAACATCAATAACATATAAAAATTTCAGAGCGATCCGAGTATATTTATGGGAGTTAGAGCGCGGACAGACGGCCAGAAAAGCCGAATGCATAAACACTTTTCAACTTTGTTAGAAAGTGTTAAAAAACATGGTTTTTTTTAATGAAATGGCGTTATTTGCATCTGCTAAAGCATTCCACTTTTACAGATCCAGTCCTAAAAAACATCTATAGAAAAGCATGCATTTGACGTCATTAGGGTAGAATAATACACAACCGCAGCAAAAAATAATGTTCAAGACGCTCGACAAAACAATTCGGTTATTTGATGATTCATAGGTCTTTGCTTGTTTGTTTATAATCCTTCCATGTTTTAACAAAAATCATTCATCTGAATTTTTTTTTTCAAAATTTGGAAAATATCATTACATACAGATAAATAAAATTGCACTTTTTCAGCTTTTTGATATGAATTAAGTAAATGTGGTGGAAAGTCACTCAAATATTATTTAAAATATTTTTTTGTAAAAAGAAAGTGTTATATCATTTGTAAAGTAAATTGTAATCATTTGTAAAGTGTTATATCATTTGTAAAGTAAATTGTAAACCATTTCAGTTGATGAATAAAAACGAAATAAAACCAAAATTCGCTGGATTTTATAACATACGATTTTCTTAATATAGTATTTTTATTTCAACTTTTATCAGTTTTAAGCGAAAAAAAAGTGCATTTCTGTTACCACAATTACAAAATTGGTAGTAAAAAATATAATATGTCAAAAATAAATTCAGTTAAAACTTTCAAACAAATTGCATTTAAAAGTACATTTTTTTCTCTATAAGACAGTGTAAAAATTGAAAGTGTGTGATGTTTAGAAATATAAAAATATGCAGTACAGAAAATTGATTAACTGAATTGCATATGAAAATTCGCAAATTGACTGCATTGACGTATGCGTTACGCACAGATACGTTTGACCTTTATACACTGCTCAAAACAATTAAAGGATATTTGAAGTTTTATATAAAATAAAGATATAAACGAAATTTTTTTGCCGAAGATAGACGAAGAGAATCACAAATGCAAATTTTTCTGGTTTTCAAACTGTGGAGTATGCAAATTTTGAGTTCGACGTCAAAAACGTCGCTTCAGCGGCGGCGAATGAAATTTGACTTTCAACTGGATAAAAGAGAATGAAGACAAGGATGATCGGCATTCAGTGATTACTTTGTTTCGATGAGTACGATGTCTCAGCGAAATTTTTTGACAGATTCAGAAGCCTGGAGAATTGTTGGTAGGTTAGAAGGGGCCAAACTCAAGCCGAAGTAGCGCAAGTCATTGGAGTGTCACAAAGTGTCATTTCCAGGATCTGGAACCGTTTTTTGGAGAGTGGATGTGCAGGCCGAAGATCAGGGCAAGGTCGTAGACGGGCAACAACGCCCAATGAAGATCGGTATTTAGCGTTAACAGCTCGGAGACACCGAAACATGAACGCTACTCTTCTCCAACAACACCTTCGCTCGGCTACAGGCACCACGATTTCAACTCAGACTGTCCGAAACCGGCTCCATGCTGTAGGTCTGTATGCTCGCCGACCGGTGGTATGTGTTAGATTAACATCAAGGCATCGTCGCGACCGCAGGGAGTGGACAACCAAGCATGTCAACTGGAGGAGAAATGAATGGAGCAATATTCTGTTTTCTGACGAGTCCCGTTTTTCTGTGAGTCCGGATAATAGGCGTATTTTTATCTGGAGGTACCGTGGCAGTAGGAATAATCCTGCGTTCGTGCACGAAAGTGTCAGATTTGGCGGTGGAGGAGTGTTGGTGTATGGTGGCATCTCCATTGACGGGCGCACTGACCTCTACATCATTCGAGATGGAGCTCTGACTGGTCGCCATTATAGGGATGAGATGCTCAGACCTACTGTAGTCCCTTACGCTGCAGCAATCGGAGATAACTTCATTTTAATGGACGATAACTGCAGGACACATCGTGCAAACCTGGTGGAGGATTTCCTTTTCGAGGAAGGAATCGTTTGAATGGAATGGCCAGCGTGTTCTCCAGACATGAATCCAATCGAGCACGTTTGGCACGCTCTAGGAAGACGAGTTTCTGGCCGCCAACAACCCCCACAAACTCTCCAAGAACTGGAAAGAGCTCTTCTGGAAGAGTGGGGCAGAATACCCCAACTCGTCATTAATAGCCTCATTGAGTCCATGCCTCAAAGCTGTTCAACGTTGCTGGCCGCCCGTGGAAACCATACCCCCTACTGAAAATGATTTTCTTTGAAGAAAACACCTTTTCTTATTCTTTTTTTCACATATGCACAAATTGTGTTTTTTTCCTTTTGTACACAAATGCGCAATAAAATACATTTTTTTCTGCCAAACATGTGTAATTTATTCTCATATAACCTACTATGTTTGTCGACCATGTATCAATCAGATAAAAAGTTTCCCAGATACAAAATCCACTTAAAACTGCAATATCCTTTAATTGTTTTGAGCAGTGTAGTATATATATAATTTTATTTGAACATTTTTAATTTGATTAAAATAAATAACTTAATTTTAAAATTAAATTTATTGTTGCTACCATCTATGTAAGAATTAAATAATTATAAATTAACAACTTGGATTTATTAATTAATGGATAAGTTGTTTTGAAGGAAATGTTAATTGAAACCCTCTGTCCGATCTACGATCATACTTACCATTTGTTTATTATTATTATTATTATTAATTAATTAATTAATTAATTGGTTTCCAAAGTAATTTGCAATAATCAATTTATCAAAAAATTATTTTTTAAAATATACGTATTTAATATATAATGTGATTTGTGTAATATGATGATAGATGTAATATAGATATGAATTTTATTCCAGTCGGGAAACACAACTTTAATAAAAAGGAATATTGCTCAGTTAAACTGATGTCATAGAGCTCACAGCCTGTACTTGAACGAAATCTGATAATTCTGCATGAAAAATCCATTTACATAAGTTAAGGGGAGGGGCATTAACCCCCGTTCCCCTTCTTAATACTTATTTAATGAACACCCAAATTAATCATGGAGGTGCCTCTTCAGAATGATCCCATACCTAAGATTTGAGCGAAAACTGTTAATTCTGCAAGAAAATCCCATTTATATAAATTATGGGGTGGGACATTAGCCCCCGTTCCTCTTCTTATACTTATCGAATGAACTCTCAAAAGTAAGCAGGGAAGCGCCTTATCATAATAAGGCTATATCCAAAATTTCAAGTAAATCTTATATTTTTATCACGAGTTATCGCGTTACGTACGTACGCATGTACATACATACAGAACGGGCGGGCACATAAGCTCTCAGACATTGATAGCCTGTGAGCTAAAAAACCAGTTTAACATTAAGAATTATACATTAAAATTGATGCAAAAAACTGCGAAAATCAATCAAATGGTTCACTGAGACATACTTTTGTAAAAGTTTTCTCATTTTCTCGCGTAACATTTTTGAAGCGTTGTTTTAAAATTAAAAATTAAGAAACTCACGTTTTAATTTAAGAAACGGTCTTTCTTTTTCCTAATCAATATATTTTAGGAAAGGAAATTTCTTCTTTTGCACAGAATATTCTAAAATATTCTAAAATATTGTCTGATATCCGAGAATATCAGTCAGTATATTAAGAAGGAAAAAATCACTGATGTGAAAAATAGCTCACAAATATTTTCTAATCTTGAAAGTTTTGTTCGTAAAAATTTAGAAAGCATGTCTCAAGAATTCGATTTCCTTTTTACTGATAGTTATAGGATCACATCCAATAAAAGTGATTTTTTTTTAAAGAATACAAATTTTAAAGAATAATGTACCGGAAGAAATAAAATCTCTTTACAATTTCGCGCTTGTATTACAAGCACTAATGAATAGATGCATGTGTAAGAAGTGGATACTTAGTTTAGCTTTCTTTCTTGAAAATTTACTAGTTTTTTTTTTTTTCTTTTTTCATTTTGCTATTTTAAGAGAAACGGACAAAATGTCCCAAAATTGCCACATACAGAAATACCTACATTTATTTCGTTATAGTTTTTATAAATATAAACTATACATTAAAATTGATTACCAAAATTATATTTTTATATTAGCCTAGTTGTTTCAAATTGAGGCTACAATAGCAATGTTAAAACAGCAGTAATATGTAAAAAAGCTATTGCAAACATGATATGGACCGGTCTTTAGTAAGTTTAAAAATTTTTAAACCTTAAGGTTTAAAATGTGGAGATTTTTTATGACAGCCTATGAAGGTCTAATTAGACCTTCATAGGCTGTCCGTTTTTAAAAATAAATAAACAATAAAAATAACAAAATTTTAAATTTAACAAATTACAACGACTATTTGGAAAATGATATTTCAAAAGACTCAAATTTTAAAGACTTAAATAATATAAATTCTATATTTAAATTAATAGTAATATTAAACATCATTTTTATGATGATTATAACGAGTCACATACACTGATGTCCAAAAGTTAAGCATAACTGGTAATTAAGTAATTATTTTTAAGTAATGAAAGAAATATAAATCGAAATATGGTGAAACTCCAGGTGTGTAAACAAAATAGTACGCGTCATATATTTTCAAGAAGAGTTTTCCCCGAAATCAAACAGGGGACCGTCAACAAATTGAAAAGGAACGAAGATCTTTTGGATAACCCTGTCAAAACTAATATAGCAAAAGTTTTCAAACTGCACATTATGATTAATTGGCTTATTTTAATGTACTGTGTTTATTTTTATAAGGATAGCATGTACACTCGTAGAAAAACAGTCCTAAATTTTTCCAAGTTTTTTGCTTATAATTTGCAGAGTTCTTATTATAAAATAATGTTCTTTTCTGAAAATATGACAAACATACACAATACCCTGTCATCAGAATTTAAAAATAATAAAAATTGTATGAAAAATGAGTAGGTTTAGTAAATAATTTTTCATTGCGCATGCGTCAACGATATCAAAATGTCATTTGCATATTGTGTTAGCTAAATGTATAGAGCAACTTCTGTAAAAGTTTCAAAAACATAGCTTGAAAATTCTGAAAATGGGAGCCTATAGAATCAACTCAAAATCCGTTATTCTTAAAGGAAGCAAAAAAATCAGGGGTTTTACCTAAATATAGTTGTACGTGCAATATTTTGTAGGCACTAAACAATGGAATATGGATACAGCCCCTCATCTTTTTGCTTCATTTAGGGAATAAAGGATTTTGATCTCATTCTATCAACGATAATTTTCAGAATTTTTAAGCTATGTTTTTGAGACTTTCACAAAAGTTGCTCTATACATTTAACTAACATAATATGCAAATGAAATTTTAATAGCGTTCACGCATGCGCAGTAAAAAATTATTTAGTAAACCTGCTCATTTTTCATACAATTTTTATTATTTTTTAATTCTGATGACAGGGTATTGTGTACAATGATGTTTGTAATTTTTTCAAAAAAGAACATTATTTTATATTAAGAACTCTGCAAATTATAAGCAAAAAAACTTAGGACTGTTTTTATAAAAACCTTAATTTCTCTACGAGTATACATGCTATCCTTGTAAAAATTAACACAGTACATTACAATAAGCCAATTAATCATATTATGCAGTTTGAACGCTTTTGCTACATTAGTTTTGACAGGGTTATCCAAAAGATCTTCGTTCTTTTTCAATTTGTTGACGGTCCCCTGTTCGATTTCGGGGAAAACTCTTCGCGAAAACATGTGACGCGTACTATTGTGTTTACACACCTGGAGTTTCAGCACATTCCGATTCATATTTCTTTCATTACTTAAAAATAATTACTTAATTACCAATTATGCTTAACTTTTGGATACCAGTGTATTACGCACGCCGTGCATTAAACATTAATATTCCTAGATCAATGAAAAAAAACAGTATATTAAAGAGACAATTTTAACTCTTTAAAATGTGCATTTTTATTTGATGGAGTTAATCAGACTAATTTCTGAACTTCTCATATTACGTACGACATGTATTAAACATTAATATTCCTGGACTTTAAATGAAATTTAATTTTTACAATTTTCGGAACTGAAAACTTTTAAGCTTCCAAGTATCGCTCATTTTAAATATTTTCACCGTTGCGAAGAGAAAAAAATGCACTTTTAAATGAAATTTGCTTGAAATCTCTATCACAATTTGCTTTTAAATTATTATTATTATTTAAAGTTTTTATTGTTCTTTTTGTCATTGTGGCAACAGAAATACTCCATTTTTGGACATTAAACTTGGACCAATCAGGAAACGGATAAAATGAAAAAAGTTGCGGAATTCAACCAATAAAACGATTCAGGTATACTTTAGATTTCCTAATTCTCTACCGAGAACAACAACTATTTTTTCCAAATAGTTAATAATAGATAGAACTCCATATTTAAAATCCTAGACTCTGCCCGTCTCGGGGCCATGCTATGAAAAAATGACAAAAAGTCCTGTGCGCGACAATCACGTAAATACCTGTATTTATTGCACTGCAAATTCGTGAAGCATTTTTAGAACACTAACTTATCACAATAATTAACACTTCTAACTAAAATCGTTTTCGATTGTGTTGTAAATGTGTTGTGAATTTATTATGCGAAATAAAAAGGTTGTGCAAAAAGTGTTATTAAAAATAGCAAGAAGAAGAAATGTGTTTTCAAAACATAATTTTTTTAAATTGTATAATTTTAAAGGCTTCATATAGAAAGTTTTTTACATATGTTGTTTTATGGTGCTCTGAAAGGTGTGGTGTTTACAAGGTGTTGTTAATTTGGTGACAAAATGGTGTGAAGCACTACATTGTTGTAAGAAAACATTTTAACAATACTATTTACAGCACTATTTCAACACAATTAACAACACTAGTTTTAAAACACATTTCTAGATAGCAACACTTTTGCAACATATTAAGAACACATTTATAGATAGCAACTCTTTCGCAACATATTAATATCACAATCACAACACAACAAAAGTGTTGTATATGAAGTTTTCTAATTCACAACACATTAATGTGTTGTAAATTTGGTGGCAATTAGTGCTCTAAACTGTGTTTATTTGAATTTGCACTGTGGCTTCTGAGTTGTTAAAGCATAAATATACATTAAAAATAACAAAAAGCTCTAGATTTTCTTATCAGCGTGTTTGTTTTCATTTAACGATACAATAATGTTGCTGAACCAGCAGAAATATGTAGAAAAGATAGCCCACACATGATAGGGAATGATCCATTAATGTTCATTTGTATTTACAATAAAATCTTGAGCTTGTAAAAAAACTTTGCGGACAGCCTGTATAACTAAATTTTATCAACTTGTTGAATGAACAGCATTTCCGGTTAAATATTCTGTATACACATTAAAATATGTTTTTTTTTTTTTTCTGAACCGCTTTATAAGTTGTATTTTTTTAAAATGCTGTCCTCCGTCTGAAAGACATTAAGGAAGATCCGTAAGAAAAAACCCAAAATTTTTATTATTGATTTTAAAGTAATGAATTTTGGTGTACTACTTAAGAATCTTTTTGTAAGGAATAATTAGAAAAAAAAATCACTTTTTTTAAAAAGTATATTTTTTATGGGGATTTTTATGATATTTTTTTGTCGAAAAGTACACTTTTTAAAATTACTATTCCTCATTCAATTTTCAATATTTTGGTATTACTAAAATTTCTTAAATAGTGTTATAGTACATAGAAAAGAACTAAGGAGAGATATTTTTAATTTTCTATTTTAATCGGCTTAAAAAAAAAAAAAAAAAAAAAAAAATACGCATGGTAAATTTCCTTAAAATCGTTATAATTTTCATGTTTACCAATTTATGTAATATTTTCAGAAATAGTTTTAAAAAATATCTCTCCTTACTTTTGTTGCAAATTTTTTTAAGATTCTAAAAACATAAACACTTTATTTCTAAATTATTTTACCACTCAGCCTTAGTACTTTGAACTTAGGCAAAATATGAAAAAAGTCATTTTCAGGAAAACACGTTTTAAATGGCCGCTAGTCCTTTAAACTCTATAGTGAGTACAATTAAAAAAGCTCATTTTCTACCTGTTCCAAGTGTCCCCGAGTTCTGAAATTTTGCATGGATATTCGCAAATATGTATTTTATCGTTTTCTGAGATAAAATTTTTTTTGAACTTTTGATGATTTTTGGCCGAAAATGGGGTACGGGTCTCCCTTAAAAAGTCACCAATCCTTTACGACTAAAACTTACCCAATTATTTTCAAAAATTTAAAAAAAAAACGCTTGTCTAATTGGGGGAGGGGAGGGGGCATAATTAATGGTTCAGGAAGCAAAATTTTGGAAGCGTAATCATTCATAAGTTAGGCTAAGGTAAAAAGTTTTACAGTCTCGTTGGGCCTACCCAGCCTACTCCTAAGATCAAGGACAGATGCTATTCTAAGCTGACTCTTCTATTCCCGTTATGACCCACTATAGAAACCATTTTAATATATTTTATCTAAAACACAGGATAAATATTAATAAATGCTTTTTGTCAGATTTTGATAGGTTTTTACATGATCCCAAAAATATTTAAAAAATAAATAAAATACAAGTGCTTAACATCTTATTTTATTAATAAACAATGCTTCGAGTAACATTGCCAGGTGTCCATCCTTACGCGGAAGTTCCTGATTTGTGGGGAGTTTAAGACCCGCAGAACCATTTGCTGGAAACAGAGTCAAAACACAAAGGAAACACAGTCGTTTAATCTCGACTTAGAAGCCTCTGTCACGTTTATTTCTGTATCCCTGTTGATCTTTTTCTTAAGTGGACCGGTCAAAATCTAGCTTAAAATTACATTTATAAGTGTTGTCTATTGAATCACAGCTAAATTAGTGGTCTGAATAGGGAAGAGGGAGGTTTTCTATTTCACAGTCACTTACAGTCTCCTCTGATATTTGATCCTCTGGCTGCCAGAGCTATGTATGACACACAACAATAAAAAACTGGCGACCTTTAAATGGCGTTACTGGACTCACAATGCTTTTTTCTATTTTTATAGTTTAATTTTTAACTTTTACACAGTTGTTCAACGATGTTCACCGATGCTGGGTTTGCTTGCGTTTCATATTACGCCTCAGGATTGTGTGCTCATATCGACTATTCCATATAGTGCTGCAGTGCAGATTTACCAAATATGGGTGTAAAAACATAAGGATCTGGCCAGCGTCCTTCTAACTTGAATGGTAGAGCACTTGGAGTGCTACTTCTAGAGTTTCGGGTTCAATCCCCAGTTTGGGCGTTTTTCATCCTGTTGGTTTCTGCACTTAGTTAACAAATGACAATTCATGCATTAAATATTTTTAGTTTAACTACAAACACCACCAAAATTTTGTTCCTTTTCGAACCAGAGATTTTAGAACAGATGAATTTTAATTATAAAAATCCTGCACAAAAAAAAGTACATTTTTTTTTTATGAGTTAACCTTTTATTCATCTTTTGGTGGAGTAGTTTGACAGAGCACTTCAATTTACTTATGTTAGAATTTCTGTCACATTAGTTAAAGATTAGTACTTCTTACATGCCTTTATTTTACACTGGTGCTATATTTAAAAGTTTAACATATTAAAAAAACTAAGGAGCTGCTAATTATAGTTATAATCCAATATTCAAATTTGTCCATATGTCCATGATATGAAGATTCTAAAATAAGATTTTAATGCTTGCGATATTAAAAAAAAAGTCCTGCAAATCTTGTATGGTACTCTGATACCATTTAGAGTAAACAAGAATAAACTAATGCTGTTCGTTATTTAGAAGAATTTATATTCTTCCGGTATATGCTCACATTAACGAGTTCACTTTTTAATGGGTTGTTTGCATGAATTTATTTTAGTATTCAGCCAGAAATCCTATTTTGTGTTATTATATTTCCCTCTTTTCTATGCGAGATTTCCTTTCCTTTCATGATGACACTAGTGTTCACATAAATCGATTGCAAGATAAAAGTAAATTGACGTTTTCACCAAGATACAAGATGTTTGACAAGTGTTCTTTCTAGAAATCGCGTGTCCTGTAATAGGAAGTGAATCAAAGATCAATTATATTCCCAGAAGGAAAGATCAATGCACCTTCTTTCAATTAAGTAAAAGTATGAAATGAAGATTCTCTGCAAGACAGTGAGTAGGGAAGAAGAGGCAAAAATACGACAATCCCAAAAATATGTTTCTTATTTAGGATATTCTTCTGAATTCAATTGCATTATAAAAATGGCTAATATTATCTTAGACAATGTATATATGTATATATATATATATATATATATATATATATATATATATATATATATATATATATGCATATATACACTATATTGCCATTGATTATTGGACACTTGCGATTTTAGACATTTTACTAAATATCTAGAAAAATACATGAGGAATCATCTCGAAACTCTTAGTGTATAAATATAATAGTATACGTCAGTAGTAGGAAAACAAGAGTTTAAGGACAGGAGCAGGGACCAGGGACCGTCCCGCCTGCTCCCGTCCCTGCTCAGTCGCTGGGATGAAGGGATCGTCCTTGCTCCCACCGTGCCACCGCCGCCCCGCCTGCTCCTCCGGCTGCCCTGCCTGCGGTCCCTCCTGCTCCCACCATCTCACCGCCGCCCTCCTGCGCCCTCTAGTGGAAAAAAGGAACATTCTATTCTAACAGGAGAGGTGAACAACCTTCCCTAATTAAAAATATTATCAATCACATCTCAACTCGGAATCATACTATATGATGAAGATTAAATTTATATTTGAATTTTGAACAACCGTAATTTTAATGAGTATTATTAATTAAGCGAAACAATTAAAATCTCAGTTTTTAACCATTTTATTTAGATTTCTTCAACTACAAGATGAGATTATCAATTTAACTCAAGAAAGTTAAACATATATTTGAATTTTGCTTCATAGACATCTTAATGAGTAGTATTAATTAAGTAAAAACAATAGAAAATATCCAGTTTTATAGAAAAAGACTGATTTCTTACGATTTTTATCAACTATATGATCAATGTAACGACTTAAAAGTTGAAAGTTAAACATGTATCCTAGTTTTTCAACAGCTATAGCCTTAATGAGTATCGTTAATTAAGTAAAAAAACAATGGAAAATATCAAGTTTTATGGAAAAAGACTGCTCTCTTACGATTTTTATCAACTTAAGAGAGAAAACTTAAACATACATTTCAGTTTTTCAACAGCTATAACCTTAATGAGCATTCATAATTAAGTAAAAAACAATGGAAAATATCGGTTTTTATAGAAAAAGGCTGATTTCTTACGATTTTTATCAACTGCAACATCAGTGTATCGACTTACAAGTTGAAAGTTAAACATGCATTCTAGTTTTTCAACAGCTATAATCTTAATGAGTATCGTTAATTAAGTAAAAAACAATGGAAAATATCAAGTTTTATAGAAAAAGACTGATTTCTTACGATTTTTTCAACTCAAACTTCAGACTATCAATTTGGTAGAAAGAAATTTAAGCATGCATTCGAGTTTTGGACAACCATTTCCTTCACGAACATTATTAATTAAGCAAAACAACAGAAAATATTAAATTTTTAACTGATTTCTTCATATTTTTTTTAATATATATATAAAATCAGAATACACAACTTAAAATAGAAATTTAAACATATTTTTTAATTTTTGAACAGTCGTTACCTCAAAGAATTTCAATAATTGAACAATTAACAAAGGAAACTAATGATTTTTTAACGAAAAAAGACGAATTAAACGAATTTGGTTAACTTTTACTCTAAATGGAAATTTCATCATACTTTTATATACTAACTAAGTAGAATTTTAATGCATAAACGAACACATTTCAGTAAATATTCAACGCACACGCAAATATGAAAACAACACCTGCTTCTTGTGACGTCATATTGAAACCAAAAGTTATTCCTCCGAAGTCCCTCACCATACCTTTTCACCCCCATCTCCCCCAATTTTTTACCTTAGGTAGGGAAATGGACAATGCAATGACCTCTCATTCTTGTATATTTAGAAGTCTGGGAGAAAAAAAGAGAAATTTTATACACTCCAATTTCATAACAGTTACCGCAATATCCCAAAATTTGAATTTTGGAAGACATAATCAGTATAATTAATTAAACAAAATAATAAAAATATTATTTTTTAAGATGAAAAGGTGAATTTAAGCGAATTTGATTAGTTTTACAATAGTCTTTTGAACAACAACTTGGAAATATAGATTTCTAACAGAAGAATTAAACGTATATTTTAATTTTAACAACAAAAACTTAACAAGTATCATTAATTCAACAAAAATAAATATCAATTTTAAAGAAAAGACGAATTTGAATAATTTTACACTAGTATTTTCAAAAGCAACATAGAAATATCAATACTTATTCACATATTTCACTTATTCACTGTATTCAGTACTATATTTAATAAATATGGATACAATTTAAGAATTTTCTAATCTATAATTAAATATTAGCTGTATATTTAATGTTACCCATGTTTTCAACATTAGTTCATAATCGTGAATTTTGTATTTTAAATACCATGTATTCAGGTTCAGATTATTTTCACTTGAAATCATACAGAATTTTTTAACAGAGTTTGTTTTTGAAATCATTGAAGCAACTGTATTTAATATTTTTAACACCAATTTTCTAAAATTTTCTAACATTTTCCGATTATACATTCTTCAGAAGTACATTTCTAAATGTTACAATCACTTTACATATCGAAAAGATATCATTGAAGCAACTGTATTTAATATTTTTAATACCAATTTTCTAAGATTTTTTAACATTTTCAGGTTATACATTCCTCAAAAGTTATTATTACGTATTCTAAACAATAGAAAATATTAATTTTAAGAATAAAAAGACGAATTTAAACAAATTTTATTAGTTTTACACTATTTTTTCTCACCTCCAACACGGATATATCAATTTTAACAGAAGAATTAAACGTATATTTTAGTTTTTAACAACAAAAATGTAATAAGTATCATTAATTAAACAAAAATAAATATCAATTTTCAAGAAAAGACAATTTTTTACACAAATTTTCAACTTTGAAATACATTTGCTTACATATATTGTTACAGTATATTACTAAACTTAAACTTTTTAAAAAGTTTGAATGTCTTTACAAAGGTTCATACTTATATTTTTCACGTCTTGACTGCATTCGAAATCTTACAATAAAAGTATACTTTTATTATTATTATTATTATTATTCTAGAAAACCTAAAAAATCGTTTCTTGCTGCTTTAGACACTTGACATATTAAAACTACTCTACCCATATAATTAATCAAATTAGGACATGATTCACTTCAAAATTTCTGAATTTTTACAATACTTATTTTCATCAAACTTTATTCTTGATCCTATATATTTTAATAGCACAGAATTTTAACATCTGTTTTTATCTACTTATCAAAAAATTATTAAAACACCCAACAACATTTTCCAAATATGAATATTATCTTTACAATTTAATAATGCAAAACATACACGAATACAAAGTTTAATTTTTACAAACATTTCATATTTCAAATCAAACTATTCGAAATTTTCACAACATAAGAGCAAACATTAGACGAACTTTTTAACATTAATATTGCTTACATCTTTTCATCATAACTTTTAACTATGATAATTATCCATTTTTAGGTTGATTGTCGAAAAACTGTAACTGAAATTACATAAACTTAATGTAAAAAACCATGTTCTCACACAATTTCTTGAAATTCAACAAAGAATTGACTATTACTCCAATACTTATCTACTTCAATCTCGACTCTCGATAGTATATAGATATTGCATCATTACATACTTACAACTCTTTTCAAACGTTTATCAGAAAATCAAGTCAACCAAAGTCTAGTAGTTATTACATACCTGTTCCTCAGAAATATTACTATCATATGAAACAGTAAAGAAAATTAATAGATATTTAATATTTAATAACTTCATACGTGAAATTACTGCTGAATA
Source organism: Maratus speculifer (assembly GCA_964019185.1). Taxonomy (NCBI): domain Eukaryota; kingdom Metazoa; phylum Arthropoda; class Arachnida; order Araneae; family Salticidae; genus Maratus; species Maratus speculifer. The sequence continues at coordinate 85,074,846 of OZ025290.1, forward strand.
AGAATACTAATAATCAAAAAAATCAACTGTTGGACAAAAAAATAGTACAGATTACCGAAAATTCAAATCATTTTTTCTACAAAAATTACAAAAATTAACAAATGAATGACAAGTTAGAGAAATAACTAAAAAAAAAAAAAATAATGAACATATTTACAAATTTATTAAAATCACACCTTTTTCTGGATTACAAACCACAATTTCTTGAAAAATTTAACACCGAATTTGTAAGATTTTAATCCTAGTATTACATACACTCAATAAATATTCAAAATTAAAAAAAAATAATTTTTTAGTCTCATTAATAAGCAGAAATTCTATATTAAAAGAATATTTTCATAGTAGTACTTATAAAAATGAGAGTTTACAAACTGATTTTCATAATTTTATCACATTTAAACTTAATATTTTACATAAAACATTATTTAATCAAATTTTATGCTTTCTAATTCAGTAAAATTCAATACTTTTTTAGTTTTTAAACCAATACCACAATATTTATTTACATCAAACTTGATTCTTCACCTTTTATATTTCCACATTACACACGTGAGATAAATACTAACTTGGATCAGGAGTTGAAGTCAATTGATTCCATTCGATTTTCATCATGTACGCATTGCTCCTACACGAAATTTCTTACTGCTATAATCATCTAATGTATTAAAACTAATCTCCTCATATTTTTAATCAATTCACCAGATGTTTCATCTCGCACTTCTGAATTATCGTGCATCAAGTTGCTTAAAATATAAATACTATCTTTATAGTTTTAATGATATATAGCATACATGGTTTATCTTGAGTTAGCACTTCCATAGTATTAATCAAATTATATGTTTCATCTTGCACTTGATCTTAATGTTTTCATCTTGCATCTGAATTATCGTCCATCGAGTTTTTTAAATAATAATATATTTATAGTTTTTGATTATACATAGCATGTACAAATACAATCTTTAATTTTAACATTTCATATTTCAAATAACCTATTTCCGAAACCAAGCTATGTGAATTTTACCACAATGCTTATTATCATAGAATAATTTGTGTTTCACACTTTTCTAAAAATTATCAGATATGTACCCCTCAGAGAAATTACTATCATATGAATAAATGAAGAAAATTTAATTTATATTAAATGTACACGAAATTGATTGCAATATACATGTATTTAATAAAAATAAATAGGCGATTATTTATACATTAAACCTTTACTAAATATATATTTCTTTCATTATACAGATGTTTCAACAAGATGAACCAAAACAGCAGCAAACTTCAGAAATTAATGATCCAAATGATTCATCCCTAGCACATGTAGCGTTAACGAATAACACATATGTGAGTACTTATATGAGAAATACTAGAATTCGTATATGAAACGTAATTAGAGTAAATACAAAATGATTTGTCTTACTACCTACACTTTAACAAGTGCTTTTTACCTATATTATTGAAGAGAATCCTAACTGTGTCCATTTATTTCTACTACAGATGTGCTCTATTTGCTACAAACACTTCTTAAGTAAATAGAATTTAACAGAACATACAAAAATCTATACAGATGGAAAACCTTACACTTGGAAAGATTACCATAAATGCTGTTTTCAAGGAGACGTGAATAAAAAATGCACACATCATCATATAAAGCATCGTCAGATATATGTAAACTTAGCGAAGATATTCAAAAATTAGTCAGACTTTTGTAGAATTTAGAAATAAAGGAAGATATTTAGGCTATTTATCCATCATATTTTCACAACACTTACCACAATATCTCAAACTTAAAATTTGGAAGACATACACACTGCTGAAAAGTAATTTTGTTATTCTTCTAACCGATATGAATGTATAGATATTATTTTGCAGTGTATTCTTTGAATGCTCACATTAAATATTCTTTTATATGCATATATCGTTGTGTTTATTTTTCTAATACCTATTACATTAATGAAATACATAACATTTTAAGTGAAATAACACTCTCACAACTTAAAAAATGCATAAGAACATACAAAAAATAAGCAGATGTATGAAAAAATATACAAGTTTACAAAATAATTTCATTGTTTTCTAGAAATATTAACAAAAAATATTTACAATATGAAAAAATTGCAAAAGTGAAAAGAAAAAACACAAATGTAAAAACAAAAACCACAAAGTGAAAAACTCATAACAAAGTTTTTGAAAAAAAATATTTACAACAAAATTTTTTTTTACAAAAACCAAAACTTCCAAAAATATTTTTTTCAAAAATTTTTTTTTTCAAAAACATTTTTTACAAAAAAATTTTTTTTGAAAATAAGTTTTTACAAAAGTAAAAAATAAAAAATCACAACGTTAAAAATATGAAAAATTTTAGTTAAAAAAAGTGTAAAAAAATTGCAAAAAAAGTTGCAAAAATTTCAAAAAAAGTTACGAAAAAAGTATCAAAATTTTTGTTCTTTTTAATAGCAAATACAATGGTTTACCATTGCATACTGTATTAAAAAGAACAAAAATTTTGATACTTTTTTCGTAACTTTTTTTGAAATTTTTGCAACTTTTTTTGCAATTTTTTTTACACTTTTTTTAACTAAAATTTTTCATATTTTTAACGTTGTGATTTTTTATTTTTTACTTTTGTAAAAACTTATTTTCAAAAAAAAATTTTTTGTAAAAAATGTTTTTGAAAAAAAAAATTTTTGAAAAAAATATTTTTGGAAGTTTTGGTTTTTGTAAAAAAAAATTTTGTTGTAAATATTTTTTTTCAAAAACTTTGTTATGAGTTTTTCACTTTGTGGTTTTTGTTTTTACATTTGTGTTTTTTCTTTTCACTTTTGCAATTTTTTCATATTGTAAATATTTTTTGTTAATATTTCTAGAAAACAATGAAATTATTTTGTAAACTTGTATATTTTTTCATACATCTGCTTATTTTTTGTATGTTCTTATGCATTTTTTAAGTTGTGAGAGTGTTATTTCACTTAAAATGTTATGTATTTCATTAATGTAATAGGTATTAGAAAAATAAACACAACGATATATGCATATAAAAGAATATTTAATGTGAGCATTCAAAGAATACACTGCAAAATAATATCTATACATTCATATCGGTTAGAAGAATAACAAAATTACTTTTCAGCAGTGTGTATGTCTTCCAAATTTTAAGTTTGAGATATTGTGGTAAGTGTTGTGAAAATATGATGGATAAATAGCCTAAATATCTTCCTTTATTTCTAAATTCTACAAAAGTCTGACTAATTTTTGAATATCTTCGCTAAGTTTACATATATCTGACGATGCTTTATATGATGATGTGTGCATTTTTTATTCACGTCTCCTTGAAAACAGCATTTATGGTAATCTTTCCAAGTGTAAGGTTTTCCATCTGTATAGATTTTTGTATGTTCTGTTAAATTCTATTTACTTAAGAAGTGTTTGTAGCAAATAGAGCACATCTGTAGTAGAAATAAATGGACACAGTTAGGATTCTCTTCAATAATATAGGTAAAAAGCACTTGTTAAAGTGTAGGTAGTAAGACAAATCATTTTGTATTTACTCTAATTACGTTTCATATACGAATTCTAGTATTTCTCATATAAGTACTCACATATGTGTTATTCGTTAACGCTACATGTGCTAGGGATGAATCATTTGGATCATTAATTTCTGAAGTTTGCTGCTGTTTTGGTTCATCTTGTTGAAACATCTGTATAATGAAAGAAATATATATTTAGTAAAGGTTTAATGTATAAATAATCGCCTATTTATTTTTATTAAATACATGTATATTGCAATCAATTTCGTGTACATTTAATATAAATTAAATTTTCTTCATTTATTCATATGATAGTAATTTCTCTGAGGGGTACATATCTGATAATTTTTAGAAAAGTGTGAAACACAAATTATTCTATGATAATAAGCATTGTGGTAAAATTCACATAGCTTGGTTTCGGAAATAGGTTATTTGAAATATGAAATGTTAAAATTAAAGATTGTATTTGTACATGCTATGTATAATCAAAAACTATAAATATATTATTATTTAAAAAACTCGATGGACGATAATTCAGATGCAAGATGAAAACATTAAGATCAAGTGCAAGATGAAACATATAATTTGATTAATACTATGGAAGTGCTAACTCAAGATAAACCATGTATACTATATATCATTAAAACTATAAAGATAGTATTTATATTTTAAGCAACTTGATGCACGATAATTCAGAAGTGCGAGATGAAACATCTGATGAATTGATTAAAAATATGAGTAGATTAGTTTTAATACATTAGATGATTATAGCAGTAAGAAATTTCGTGTAGGAGCAATGCGTACATGATGAAAATCGAATGGAATCAATTGACTTCAACTCCTGATCCAAGTTAGTATTTATCTCACGTGTGTAATGTGGAAATATAAAAGGTGAAGAATCAAGTTTGATGTAAATAAATATTGTGGTATTGGTTTAAAAACTAAAAAAGTATTGAATTTTACTGAATTAGAAAGCATAAAATTTGATTAAATAATGTTTTATGTAAAATATTAAGTTTAAATGTGATAAAATTATGAAAATCAGTTTGTAAACTCTCATTTTTATAAGTACTACTATGAAAATATTCTTTTAATATAGAATTTCTGCTTATTAATGAGACTAAAAAATTATTTTTTTTTAATTTTGAATATTTATTGAGTGTATGTAATACTAGGATTAAAATCTTACAAATTCGGTGTTAAATTTTTCAAGAAATTGTGGTTTGTAATCCAGAAAAAGGTGTGATTTTAATAAATTTGTAAATATGTTCATTATTATTTTTTTTTTTTAGTTATTTCTCTAACTTGTCATTCATTTGTTAATTTTTGTAATTTTTGTAGAAAAAATGATTTGAATTTTCGGTAATCTGTACTATTTTTTTGTCCAACAGTTGATTTTTTTGATTATTAGTATTCTTATTCAGCAGTAATTTCACGTATGAAGTTATTAAATATTAAATATCTATTAATTTTCTTTACTGTTTCATATGATAGTAATATTTCTGAGGAACAGGTATGTAATAACTACTAGACTTTGATTGACTTGATTTTCTGATAAACGTTTGAAAAGAGTTGTAAGTATGTAATGATGCAATATCTATATACTATCGAGAGTCGAGATTGAAGTAGATAAGTATTGGAGTAATAGTCAATTCTTTGTTGAATTTCAAGAAATTGTGTGAGAACATGGTTTTTTACATTAAGTTTATGTAATTTCAGTTACAGTTTTTCGACAATCAACCTAAAAATGGATAATTATCATAGTTAAAAGTTATGATGAAAAGATGTAAGCAATATTAATGTTAAAAAGTTCGTCTAATGTTTGCTCTTATGTTGTGAAAATTTCGAATAGTTTGATTTGAAATATGAAATGTTTGTAAAAATTAAACTTTGTATTCGTGTATGTTTTGCATTATTAAATTGTAAAGATAATATTCATATTTGGAAAATGTTGTTGGGTGTTTTAATAATTTTTTGATAAGTAGATAAAAACAGATGTTAAAATTCTGTGCTATTAAAATATATAGGATCAAGAATAAAGTTTGATGAAAATAAGTATTGTAAAAATTCAGAAATTTTGAAGTGAATCATGTCCTAATTTGATTAATTATATGGGTAGAGTAGTTTTAATATGTCAAGTGTCTAAAGCAGCAAGAAACGATTTTTTAGGTTTTCTAGAATAATAATAATAATAATAATAAAAGTATACTTTTATTGTAAGATTTCGAATGCAGTCAAGACGTGAAAAATATAAGTATGAACCTTTGTAAAGACATTCAAACTTTTTAAAAAGTTTAAGTTTAGTAATATACTGTAACAATATATGTAAGCAAATGTATTTCAAAGTTGAAAATTTGTGTAAAAAATTGTCTTTTCTTGAAAATTGATATTTATTTTTGTTTAATTAATGATACTTATTACATTTTTGTTGTTAAAAACTAAAATATACGTTTAATTCTTCTGTTAAAATTGATATATCCGTGTTGGAGGTGAGAAAAAATAGTGTAAAACTAATAAAATTTGTTTAAATTCGTCTTTTTATTCTTAAAATTAATATTTTCTATTGTTTAGAATACGTAATAATAACTTTTGAGGAATGTATAACCGGAAAATGTTAAAAAATCTTAGATACAGTTGCTTCAATGATATCTTTTCGATATGTAAAGTGATTGTAACATTTAGAAATGTACTTCTGAAGAATGTATAATCGGAAAATGTTAGAAAATTTTAGAAAATTGGTGTTAAAAATATTAAATACAGTTGCTTCAATGATTTCAAAAACAAACTCTGTTAAAAAATTCTGTATGATTTCAAGTGAAAATAATCTGAACCTGAATACATGGTATTTAAAATACAAAATTCACGATTATGAACTAATGTTGAAAACATGGGTAACATTAAATATACAGCTAATATTTAATTATAGATTAGAAAATTCTTAAATTGTATCCATATTTATTAAATATAGTACTGAATACAGTGAATAAGTGAAATATGTGAATAAGTATTGATATTTCTATGTTGCTTTTGAAAATACTAGTGTAAAATTATTCAAATTCGTCTTTTCTTTAAAATTGATATTTATTTTTGTTGAATTAATGATACTTGTTAAGTTTTTGTTGTTAAAATTAAAATATACGTTTAATTCTTCTGTTAGAAATCTATATTTCCAAGTTGTTGTTCAAAAGACTATTGTAAAACTAATCAAATTCGCTTAAATTCACCTTTTCATCTTAAAAAATAATATTTTTATTATTTTGTTTAATTAATTATACTGATTATGTCTTCCAAAATTCAAATTTTGGGATATTGCGGTAACTGTTATGAAATTGGAGTGTATAAAATTTCTCTTTTTTTCTCCCAGACTTCTAAATATACAAGAATGAGAGGTCATTGCATTGTCCATTTCCCTACCTAAGGTAAAAAATTGGGGGAGATGGGGGTGAAAAGGTATGGTGAGGGACTTCGGAGGAATAACTTTTGGTTTCAATATGACGTCACAAGAAGCAGGTGTTGTTTTCATATTTGCGTGTGCGTTGAATATTTACTGAAATGTGTTCGTTTATGCATTAAAATTCTACTTAGTTAGTATATAAAAGTATGATGAAATTTCCATTTAGAGTAAAAGTTAACCAAATTCGTTTAATTCGTCTTTTTTCGTTAAAAAATCATTAGTTTCCTTTGTTAATTGTTCAATTATTGAAATTCTTTGAGGTAACGACTGTTCAAAAATTAAAAAATATGTTTAAATTTCTATTTTAAGTTGTGTATTCTGATTTTATATATATATTAAAAAAAAAATATGAAGAAATCAGTTAAAAATTTAATATTTTCTGTTGTTTTGCTTAATTAATAATGTTCGTGAAGGAAATGGTTGTCCAAAACTCGAATGCATGCTTAAATTTCTTTCTACCAAATTGATAGTCTGAAGTTTGAGTTGAAAAAATCGTAAGAAATCAGTCTTTTTCTATAAAACTTGATATTTTCCATTGTTTTTTACTTAATTAACGATACTCATGAAGATTATAGCTGTTGAAAAACTAGAATGCATGTTTAACTTTCAACTTGTAAGTCGATACACTGATGTTGCAGTTGATAAAAATCGTAAGAAATCAGCCTTTTTCTATAAAAACCGATATTTTCCATTGTTTTTTACTTAATTATGAATGCTCATTAAGGTTATAGCTGTTGAAAAACTGAAATGTATGTTTAAGTTTTCTCTCTTAAGTTGATAAAAATCGTAAGAGAGCAGTCTTTTTCCATAAAACTTGATATTTTCCATTGTTTTTTTACTTAATTAACGATACTCATTAAGGCTATAGCTGTTGAAAAACTAGGATACATGTTTAACTTTCAACTTTTAAGTCGTTACATTGATCATATAGTTGATAAAAATCGTAAGAAATCAGTCTTTTTCTATAAAACTGGATATTTTCTATTGTTTTTACTTAATTAATACTACTCATTAAGATGTCTATGAAGCAAAATTCAAATATATGTTTAACTTTCTTGAGTTAAATTGATAATCTCATCTTGTAGTTGAAGAAATCTAAATAAAATGGTTAAAAACTGAGATTTTAATTGTTTCGCTTAATTAATAATACTCATTAAAATTACGGTTGTTCAAAATTCAAATATAAATTTAATCTTCATCATATAGTATGATTCCGAGTTGAGATGTGATTGATAATATTTTTAATTAGGGAAGGTTGTTCACCTCTCCTGTTAGAATAGAATGTTCCTTTTTTCCACTAGAGGGCGCAGGAGGGCGGCGGTGAGATGGTGGGAGCAGGAGGGACCGCAGGCAGGGCAGCCGGAGGAGCAGGCGGGGCAGCCGGAGGAGCAGGCGGGGCGGCGGTGGCACGGTGGGAGCAAGGACGATCCCTTCATCCCAGCGACTGAGCAGGGACGGGAGCAGGCGGGACGGTCCCTGGTCCCTGCTCCTGTCCTTAAACTCTTGTTTTCCTACTACTTACGTCATACATCTCCGTGAAGATTTTTTACCGAAACTCCATAGGGGACTGTCAGCAAATTAAAAGAGAATGAATATCTTTTGAATAACCCTGTCAAAACTAATGTAGCAAAAGCGCTCAAACTCTTGATTATGATTGAATGCCTTATTGTAATACACTGTGTTCATTTTTATGCAAATAGCATGCATACTCGCAGAGTAATTAAGGTTTTTATAAAAATGGTCCCAAATTTTTCCAAGTTTTTTCCTTATAATTTTCAGAGTTCTTAATATAAAATAATATTTTTTTCAGAAAATATGACAAACAACATTGCACACAGTACCCTGTAATCAGAATTAAAAAATAATGAAAATTGTATACAAAATGAGTTGGTTTACTAAATAATTTTTTACTGCGCATGCGTCAACGATATCAAAATTTCATTTGCATATTATGTTAGCTAAATGTATAGAGCAACTTTTGTGAAAGTCACAAAATCATAGCTTGAAAATTCTGAAAATAATCGTCAATTGAATAAGTTGAAAATCCGTTATTCTCAAAATGAAGCAAAAACAAGAGGGGTTGTATCCATATATTCATTGACTAGCGGCCTTCGCCCGCTACGCTGGTCGGTTTATCTAAAGAAATCTTGAAGAAGTAGTTAGATAAGGTTCAGACATACATTAAAAAAAAAAAAGCAAGTCGATCATTCAAAAAACGTTGGGAAATATCAAATATTTACTGTAATTTTTTAAGAAAAACAAAGTTTCGAAAAAAAAAATTAAATCGAAAAAAAAATTACACTGACATATTAATGCAAGGAAATTTTCCCAGAGAGAAAATTCGCCTTGAATACAATATTTCAAATTCTTTTAATTGCTTATAGGCGTTAATGCCAACATAGTGAAAAAAAATTCCATGCTGGGAATCGAACCCGGGCCATCAGTATGGCGCACTGACGTTCTACCGACTAAACCACATGGAACGACAGCCAGCTTGAAACTTTCTCATACTTAAGTAGACTGGCGAAAACATAACGATAGCGCGTTTTAAAATCGCACAGTGACATCTATTGGATTTTATATGTACTAAAAAACGTTATGTACTAAAAAACGTGAGCAGCGCACCTAATAGTTTCTTTTGTTTCTTTTTGTTACTTTTTTGTCTGTTGTCCGATTTTGATGAAACAAAGCCTATACACTGCCCGGGAGTGTGCATTCTTCATTAGTGAAAACCGCATAAAAATCCATTCAGTAGTTACGAAGATAACCTCGAACAAACAGACAGACAGACAAAAAATTCAAAAAAAATTTTTTTGTGTTTCATTGGTTTTCTTTTATCGCCCTGACTCCATTTTTGTCAATTATCTTCAATGTACAGACACACCGGGTCCTACTGTTTTATTATATGTATAGATTAGTGTCAATATAGAATACACAATACGGGATGTTACGACTACTTTTGGATAAAATCCCTCATTTTTTTGCTTCATTTTGGAAACAACGGATTTTGTCCTTTTTCTATAGACGATTACTTTCAGAATTTTCAAGCTATAATTTTGAGACTTTTACAAAAGTTGCTCTATACACTTAGCTAGCATAATATGCAAATGAAATTTTGATATCTTTGACGCATGCGCAGTAAAAAATTATTTAGTAAACCTACTCATTTTTCATACAATTTTTATTATTTTTTAATTCTGATTACAGGGTACTGTGTGCAATGTTGTTTGACATATTTTCTGAAAAAAATATTATTTTATATTAAGAACTCTGAAAATTATAAGGGAAAAACTTAGAAAAATTTGGGGCCATTTTTATAAAAAACTTAATTACTCTGCGAGTATGCATGCTATTTGCATAAAAATGAACACAGTGTATTACAATAAGGCATTCAATCATAATCTAGAGTTTGAGCGCTTTTGCTACATTAGTTTTGACAGGGTTATTCAAACGATATTCATTCTTTTTTAATTTGTTGACGGTCCCCTATGGAGTTTCGGTAAAACATCTTCACGGAGATGTATGACGTATACTATTATATTTATACACTAAGAGTTTCGAGATGATTCCTCATGTATTTTTCTAGATATTTAGTAAAATGTCTAAAATCGCAAGTGTCCAATAATCGATGGCAATATAGTGTATAGTATATTTATATATATATAAATATATACAGTGGCGTTCAAAGTTTCCGGCCAGTTAGTTTCTTTGATTTATTTGCCAGAAGGTTTCACCGAAGAAGAAACATAATTGTTTTAAAAGTTAGGAATATGTGAATGTGCTCTGACCACATGATCATTTTGATTGGATACTGAAAACACTTCATGAAAAGGGGCAGAATTCGAAATTCGTGTGTGCAAAAGTTTCCGGCCACTCATCATTTCTTAGTTTTTTTCTATCGGTAAAGTGCTTTTTGGTCGTTTTTGTGAACGAACTTAAAATGAATAGAATAGTTTAAATACAAAAATGAAAATTTTAACAATTATTGTTCGTAAATGAGTGATTAGGTTGAAGCTAAAGGGCCAATTTTCTCGAGATATTGCGACAAAGTTATCGATAACAGACTGTAAACGATATTTAAAAATTATATAAAGATGACCATGGCCTTCAGGACTTTCTGACGTTCGAAAGAGCGCGGAAAATAAATATTTTTGTGGAGGGGATTATCAGGGGAAAAAACAGTTGATGGCCCGCATAAAAATGCCGTTGCAATATACTGCGATTTACGGAAATATTGCTGAAAACAGTCCGTCTACTGAATCAAGAGCTGACATGATGCATACCTTTATGGAAGAGTCGGTGTTAAAAAATTTTCAGAGGTAAAAAAAAGTACCAACGTATCTGACTGGCGTTTTCCAAGGAATACAAAGTCTGGTCAAGGGAAAATTGGAAAAAAGTTCTATTTTTCCATTAATCGAATTTCAGACTTTTTTGGGAGTAATGGCAGACACTACGTCCGATGACCTAACTACAAAAGGTATGTTTCGACATAAGTTTTCTTACAATGAAGCATGGCGATAGACACGTTATAATGTGGGGAGTAATTTATTCAAAAAGTGTTGGTCCGTTATTTGAAATCCTTGGCAAGATGAATGATACGATGTGTAAGGGTATCTTGCAAGAGTATTTGCTGCCTTATTAGAGCAAAAATTGTGGTCGCAACTATTTGTTTTAACATGATAATGACTTATAAATGTATGCAAACTCGACAAGCATTGGCATTTGCACAAAAATATTACGCTTTTGAAATGGCCAGCCGAAACGCCCGAGATTAATCCAACAGAAAATCTTCGCAAATAAGTTGGCAAACGTGCGCGGGACTATAAATATTCCTATTCAGTTAAATTTCCAAAAAAAAAAAGCAAGACGTGTGAAAAAACGTACAATAGACGATCTTCAACCGTTGATTGTATAAATGTCAAGTTTCTGCGCCGCAATGCTTATTACTAAAGTATGGTGATAAAATACTAATTATAAATGTTGTTGATCACTATTATTTTCTATTATAATACCATTTTTTTCAAAACTTACGAAGGTGGCCGGGAACATTTGAGCACATGCGTTTTCCTTTGTACTTAATTTCGTCAATTAAATTTATTGATATTTATATGTTGTTTCATAAATAAGTTTCTAACTATTATGTCAATAAAATGTATAAGTATCATTTTGACATTCCTCTTCATATGTGTATACTTACAAATTAACTAAAATAATTTTGCTGGCCGGAATTTTTTGATCGCCACTGTATGTCATTCTCAGATAAAGAGAAATTGTATGTCCTTGAACAAAAAAAAGAAAAATTAATGAGTCTATCATGAATGTTTTAATTTTATTTTTAAAAATAGATAAAGAACTACATTGTGCAACAGTTCAGACATGGGGAAAATAATAATTTTAATATTAAAAAATAAATAAAAAGTTGCAAATGTCATTACCATGGCATGTCCCTAACTTCAAATTTAATAACTCAAAATTACACTTTGAAGTGTTGGAAAGCCTTTGAGCAAAAACAACAACAATATACAGTAAAACCTTCATAACGGACACTCCCAGATAGTGGCCACCTCTTTTTAACGGACAGTTTACCGATTCCCACTCCCCAAAATCTAAATTCTTTTATGTTTAACCTCTGAATAACGAAAATTCCGAATAATTTTGGAGGTAAAGTATGAGAAATTGTTTTTTAATGAAGGAAAGAAAAAGCCTCTAAATTTGTCCATGAAATGTGTCGAAATTTTGTGATCGCAGATAAATGTAAAAATTGGGGCGGGTCGTACCCGGGCTTTCCCTCCCACGTCCAGTATTAAGTTCAGGAGATAGTCCGACGGACATTACCTTCCGAAAAATCACAATTCCTTTCTCTCACTCCCCTCCGGAAAATTTGGCATTTAATGCTTTTAAGAAGTAACAAAATACAGCCAGTAGTGACACATTTTTTTCTGATGATTCAGGAAAATTAAAACTATTAACATGGTTAAAACTTCACATTGAAAAAAAAAAAAAAAAGACATTGGAATTTTTAAATGCTAAATGAAACTTTTTAAATGCATTTTTTTCGTAAGAATGTAACAAAGAGTAAGAATGCAATAAGCAGAATGTAATAAACAGTACTAAACAAATTGTAATAAACCTGTATAAAGCAATGTACCATTTTATTTCAATTTTATTGCTTAAAAAATAATTTTAATTTCTGATTAATCATATATTAGAATTTTAGGACATATAAAAGTCAGTTAATGAAACTTTAAGCATCTCTTAGGAATTTTTGAATCTCCGAGGTTTTTCCCAATAGCGGACACCGCCGAATAGCGGACAATTTCCGCGCTCCCGAGGTGTCCGTTATTTGGAGTTTTTACTGTAATAAAGTTTTATCTCTCCACTTATGATATAATTAACATTTTAGTTTCAAAACAACACGTTAAACATTTTTTCTCTTAATTTTAATTAATTAAACTTTGTCCCTGAAGTTCATTACCATGGTGCAAAGTGTTTTCTTTCATAGCTCATCACTAGTAAGCGCCAGAGTATATACTTTTAGGTGCTGTATTGTAGAATAGCACATGTTCTTACATACAGGAGTGACTAACTTTTTTGCAATAGATACGTACTGTTTTATTTTTATACTTTTATTCAAAAACTGAGAAGAATGTATTTTGCATGTGTCATTACCATTGTTCCATGTAGGCAGACGATACCGTGCTACCTATAATTAAAATCTCAGTGTCCAGAAAGTGAAGAGAAGTGAAGTGTTTTTTCTGTTTTTATTCTAAAGTTGTGTTTGAGAAAAATGCAGACGATAATGCAGCAGTGAGCTGCGAGTGAGTGTTATTCTTTTAATAAAGTGTTTTTTAATAGAACCAGTGCCTATGAAATAATTTGTGTAGTGTGTGCATTAATTTTTACATGGTCCGTCTCGGAGGAGGTGAAAATAATTATTTATTTGAGTGAATAATCTTCGAATTAATTATGTGCTGATGTTATGTTAAGAGTTCTATTAAAGATCTGTCCACGTTGAACATGAGAGTCTTCGAATAATATTCTGCTTAAATTAGTGAAGTGTTGTGCTCAAATAATGGAAGTGATGTGTTTAAGAAGATATTGTTTTAAGAGTTAATGAATATTTTGACAAAAAATGTTTAGATGCTGTTCTTCATATTTCGTGAAAATTTTCTTTGAAACGACTTTGCCAATTAAAATCAAAGAAGTCGTATGTTGGTTAAATCTGAAGAAAAACTGTTTAAATTATTGTGTGATTAAGATATGCACAAATAAGTTGGCCTTTTGTATATTGAGTGAACTTTTTGCATATTGAGAGAATAAAGTTTTCAGTCTGTTTTCCTGGGATGTGATAAGAGGAACTGTGCTGATTTTTTTAAAAGTTTATCGTCTCCAGAGAGACAGTGCTGGTTTTTTCTATTAGTGTGAAGAACGACGATAAGACCTGAGTATGGTCTCCGTCCCAAACATTGGAGTTCATGCATTTTTGTCGTGAATGTCATGGTGCAGCAAGTGAAATGTGTGGGCAGTATGAAAGATTGATTGCCCTGAATGTTCACAAAAACCTTTCAGCTTTGTTTTTCTTGAACTGTGCTCTATATAGCCTATGACGACTTTGCCCAGTTGGACTTTTTGCTGTGATGCCTTATGGTGCCTGAAAGGACTTCATCCTGATGAGTTTTTGTTTGATCATGAACTGTGATAGTGCTTGAAATGACTTTATGAATGAGCTTTTGTTCCAAGGAATCATGGACTTAGTTGTGACAGACTGTATCCTGCATACCTTCAAGAGCTCTGATAAACTGGGAATCTTCTTGGCCATGACGTTTTTGCATATTTTCTCGAGAGAACTACCGGTTCGGGTACTTTGTGTGATGGAGGACTTCTGCAGTAAAAGTGAAATTTTTAAAATTCTTTTTATTGAAAATGAAATGATTTTCTTTAGTTTAATATAAAATAATTAAATGGATAAATTTTTAAGTAGTTTATGTGAAAAATATTATATAGAGATATTTATTAAAAATGAAGTGTTAAAAACTTAATAGTTTTGCTATATTTTTAAATTTAAGCTGTTAAATTTAATTTTGAAGTTTAAGTATAATGAAGTCAAAAATTGTTACATCTATCTATATATATATATTTTTTAATTAACAGTCCTGCATTTGAGGATTTTTGAAAAATATAAGATTTGAGAGTATATTTGAACTTTGAATAAAGTGTGTAATGTTTTAATAGACTCTTTTATATATTTAAAATGTTTAATAAATTTAAAGTTTTTAAAAAACTTATAAGGTGCTTAAATAGTAGGAAATCAGTTTTTGGTGCTGTCTACGGGCGGAGATTTATGAATTATTATTGAAAGTTTATAGATATTTTTGAGTAATTTAATATTTTAAATTTTGTTTTGTGACATGGCTCCAGAGGTTTACTTGATCTTGCTGATTTTCTGGAATTTATGTCCTATTCTTTTTAGTTTAAAAGTTTGGTATTTTTTTTATATATAATATTAAAGTTTAGCATATTATGTTTTAAAAAATCAAGTATATTTTTTTCAGTATGGGAGGTTTCTTGATTATTAGTGTTAGATTTAGGGAAACATGATCTCACGAAAATTTTGGCATATTAAGTACAGAATATTCTAAATAAATTTGAATTTTTATTTACTGGATAAATTTTATTATTTACTTTACACCAGTCATTGATTTAGTGCATATAATCTATAATCGGAGATAAATATTTCTTTTCTTTTTCTGAGTTCTCATAAAAATAATAATTTTTGTAATATGTTTTAGAGATTCTTTTTTTTAGAGTTTTAGAGTTGATTTAGAGTTTTAGAGTGTTAGAGTTGATTTAGAGTTTTAGAGTTGAGTTAGAGTTTTAGAGTTGAGTTAGAGTTTTAGAGTTGATTTAGAGTTTTAGAGTTGATTTAGAGTTCTAGAGTTGAGTTAGAGTTTTAGAGTTGATTTAGAGTTTTAGAGTTGAGTTAGAGTTTTAGAGTTGAGTTAGAGTTTTAGAGTTGAGTTAGAGTGTTAGAGTTGATTTAGAGTTTTAGAGTTGAGTTAGAGTTTTAGAGTTGATTTAGAGTTTTAGAGTTGAGTTAGAGTTTTAGAGTTGATTTAGAGTTTTAGAGCCATGGAAGAGATCCACCATTCTAAGTGTTAGGATTTTCGAGTTTGGTCTGGTACATTTATTTTTGTCCTGTTAAATGTATATGCATATGTTTAATGAAATATGTATTAATATGTTTTATTTTTACAGATAAAATGAATAATTAATGTTTGTTTATTTCTGTTTTAAGTATAGTGTATTTAGTATGTAGTTTTTCTGTAATTCTGCAATATTTTTTGAATATAAATCACAAAAATAGCAATAGATACGTTCCATTTTGGGAAATGTGAAAGGCATGATCCCGAAACTTGGTGCTACACAAATACCCAAATTGGAAATATTAAATTAGAATAAGTATTGAATATATACATTAAGTTCTCTGTAGATAGCTTGCTGTTGTTGTTATAGGTTTTCCGTTGTGGGCAGTACAATTGTCATGTCTTTTGAGAATAGCATATTATAGGGATCAGTACATTTAAAGATTTAAATTGTTTACTTACCCTTTCTGGTGAACAGAAATGTAGAATCTTCTGCGTTGGATATCTTAAGTGAATAGTGTATGACCACCCCACGAAAGCTTGAAGATCCGCTGAAGTTTTTCTGTTAGTTGAGAGGTAGTTGTCATAGTGGAGTATAAGCAAGTTTGGTGTAATCAGAATTTGGAAACTTTTGCTATGGAGGTGTTTAGTAAGTGATGGACTCTCATGGAATGGCTCGTTTTCAATTCTTGGGCTGAATTTTTGTATATTTAATAGAGATTTTTCGGAATGAAAATTTTTGTTTTGAAAACTGATGTTAATTTTGCTAAATGTTTCTGTGTTTAGTGGAGGGGGATTGATTTTCAGATGTTAACTTTGCTCCTCGCTGAGTGACAGAAACAATCATGTGATAGTATATTCAGTCAGCTGTGTAGTGTCAGCCGGCTTGTGAGGAGAGTCTAATTTTTGTGAAAGTGTTTTTGTGCTGGTGTACTATTTCTCGGCAATAAGGAGTTTCTGTGGTCTTGGTGTCAACATTGGTTGATCTGTCCTAATATGTTAAGTATGGAAACAATAGTTTATTATTTGAGGTTTATTTGTGATTGTCTGAATTAAAGTAATCTGTATCCGTGCTGCAACTCTTGCCTATGTGATTTTGTGTTTATCGAGAGAGTGAGGTATGAAGACCTAGGGCCCCAGGCAAATTGGGAGAGAGTGAAAGGGTAGCCAGGTGTACACGGCGCTGAAAGTTGTATGAATGTTATGTACCAATTTAATTATATGTGTCCCCTGGATTCTTAGGAGATGTTGTAGCTGAAATTTTGTTTTTATTGGAAATTGGCTGCTTGTGAAGGATAGGATTATTTTTGAGAATGGAGTCATGTGTTGATGCAAGACCGGGAAGTTTGTATGTTGTAAAAATGAGATTTGGTTACCTTTGAATTTGATCATGGGGTTCCACTATTCTTAAATTTTATAATTGAATATTAAAGATTTTTGACCTTTTTATTCAATATGTGAAAATAATATTTTTATATTGTTTAAAACAGTTAATTGTGTAAGATATATTATTAATGTATATGATAATTGAAATTTCTTCCTATTATGGACTTTGAAGATTGTTTGAAAAAGTTTAATAAGTGTAAGATATTGACATGCTGTATTCTTGTTGAAATATATGTAGGGTTTTTTCAAGTGTGTATAAGGTATATAAAAGCAGTATATATCAATATTTTTGAATATGTTTTAAAACCTAGGAGCCAGATCGAGTGGATCTTGTTGGTATAAGAGTAATTTTAAGTGACTACCTGGTAAAAGTTGTTTTTTGATGTGTGTAAATATTATATAAAAGTTTTTATTTTGTGTATAAATATGTTTGAATATTTTGGGTGTTGAGCTGAGCTGGAACTTTGGCTAATTTTTATTGTTTATTGCCGGTTATTGTGTCTTCTTTAAAGATTTATTAATATATTTGGAGTTAGTGTATAGGTGATTAAGTGCTGTTGAGATAATGGTCCTTTTTAAGATGTTATCCTTTTTTTGTTCTAAATATGGACATCGTCAGGATGCACTAGTGTGTTAGGCTATCCTTAAGAGGATTAAAACTATAGTGGTGTATTTTAATATTCTTGTAGTCGCCTCTCCTTTTTAGATAAAAGTGTTAAGAGGGGGGTTTTGATAGGATTTAATATCAGTAGGATACTAGCAGTTCTTATAACTTTTATTTCCTTCTAATATTTCTGTTTAGCACTAAAATTTAAATGATATTTAAAGCAAAGGCTAAAAGTTTATTTATCAATTGTTAAAAAATTAAATTTAAAGTTAAAGTTCTATTTAATTTAATCAATAATTGAAATTAATTGTAAGATTTGGTAAGTGGAGAATTGAAAAAGATAATGTAAAAATAGGAGATCTAATGTTAGTAGAGGAAAATACACCAAACAATAAGTGGCCATTAGGCAGAATTATTGAAGTATATTACGGTAATTATGAGAAATTTCGCGTAGTTCAGGTAAAAACTCAGAATGGAATTTTTAAAAGATCAATTAGTAAATTATGTATTTTCCTATGCCTGAAAACCACAGTACTTAAAAAAAAGATAAAAGATAAATATATATATATATCTGTGAGTGTTATATCGTTTTTTCTTTCAATTTTTATATTTGAGTAAACATATATAGTGACCTTTTGTATTTATTTGTGTAATTAGTGTACTTGGTAAAAAAAGAGTTAGTATTGAATGTGAAACATGTCAATGGGGGCCGGTATGTTCCATGTAGGCAGACGATACCGTGCTACCTATAATTAAAATCTCAGTGTCCAGAAAGTGAAGAGAAGTGAAGTGTTTTTTCTGTTTTTATTCTAAAGTTGTGTTTGAGAAAAATGCAAACGATAATGCAGCAGTGAGCTGCGAGTGAGTGTTATTCTTTTAATAAAGTGTTTTTTAATAGAACCAGTGCCTATGAAATAATTTGTGTAGTGTGTGCATTAATTTTTACAACCATGTTTCATTTTACTAAAATATAATAATACAAATTATTAACTGTATTAATTGAATTATATAGATCTCTAGGACTATTTTGAAAGTAAATGTACTGTAAGTCTTTAATTGCTATAAATTAGCTTAAAATGAGGTTAAACATTAAAAATGTCATTACCATGGTAGTCATTACCATGTCTTGCAAACATGGTAATGGCCAGCAGGCCATGGAAATGAGAAATTTAGAGCCTTTTTGTATTTTCTAATATTATTTCACAAAAATTATCATCAATAACATAAATTTGAGTTACTATAAAGATTTAAACTTACTGACCTATTGTTTAAAAATTAATTAAATACGATTTTACAAAACAATCATTTTTATTTATCTTTGTGAATAAAAATGATTTTTCTTTTACATTATTAATGTTTATACTTATTTCATGGATGATAATAACATGTGGGTCAATGATTAAATATAATTTTTTAAATTTTTAATGTCTTCCAATTATTAATTTGGGTTTCTGCAAATTAAGGCTATAAATAGGGCTAACGATTTCTGCTGATATTTTTCTCCTAATGTCAGACATGCAAACATTCCATTGTTACAAAAAAAAAAAAAAAAAAAAAAAAAAAGAAAAAAAAAAAGAAAATTTAAAACAAAAAAATTTTTTTTCAAAGGCAAAATTTCCCTTTATCTGAAAATGATCCATATACATAACTAATAGTAAAAAAGGTCCAAAATTTAATTTCCAGACAACTTAAAAATTGTGAAAATTTTATCCTACAACCCCTCAAGTGCAGGTGGAATGGATAATAATAGTCGAACATCTAAAGTTTAAAAAAAATGAATTATTTAAGGAGTACTATACTTTTATTGATAAATGAAAAGCATGACTTAAATTTATTTTTTATTATGCACATCTGCAAAATTTACATCTGGACAATTAAAGTCATTTATAATCGAAAAATTTCCTTTTTATAGATTAAAAGTAAATAACAATTGTTTTTAAAGTAATTCATGACACTTATTATAAAATAAATACAGTAAAACCTCCAAATAACGGACACCTCGGGAGCGCGGAAATTGTCCGCTATTCGGAGATGTCCGGTATTGGGTAAAACCTCGGAGATTCAAAAATTACTAAGAAATGCTTAAAGTTTCATTAACTGACTTTTATATGTCCTAAAATTCTAATATATGATTAAACAGAAATTAAAATTATTTTTTAAGCAATAAAATTGAAATAAAATGGTACATTGCTTTATACAGGTTTATTACATTTGTTTATTACTCTTTATTACATTCTGTTTATTGCATTCTTACTGTTTGTTACATTCTTACGAAAAAAATGTATTTTAAAAGTTTCATTTAGCATTTAAAGATTCCAATGTCTTTTTTTTTCTTTTTTTTTTTTTTTTTTTCGATGTGAAGTTTTAACCATGTTAATAGTTTTAATTTTCCTGAATCATCAGAAAAAAAATGTGCCACTGCTGTCTGTATTTTTCTATTCTTAAAAGCATTAAATATAAAATCTTCGGGAGGGGAGTGGGAGAGCGGAATTGTGATTTTTCGGGAGGTAATGTCCCTCGGACTATCTCCTGAATTTAATACTGGACGTGGGAGGGAAGACCCGGGTACAACTCGGCCTAATTTCTACATTTATCTGTTATCTCAAAATTTCGACACATTTCATAAACAAATTTAGAAGGGGATCAGTAAACTGTCCGTTAAAAAGAGGTGTCCGCTATTCAGGAGTGTCCGTTACGGAGGTTTTGCTGTACTATAAAAACTCTTCAACGTTATGGAAAAAATTAAGAAATTTGTTGTAATTTGTTAAATTAGGTTCTAATATTATTATTATTATTATTATTATTATTATTATTATTATTATTATTATTATTATTATTATTATTATTATTATTATTATTATTATTATTTTACCTCAAAAATAATTAAGATTTTGGCGTTTTTCTTATGTAATAAAAGAGTAATGGGAAATATTAAAACAATAGAAATTATTGAGAAAAAGATCGCTTTACATTATTTGCTATAAACGCAATCGTGTGGGGAACTGCAACAGCTAATATCTTGCAAAATTTAACGAAAATAGTAAAATTATTAGCTTACCTAATTTTACTGTAAAATAACAGGGCTAATAACGTTGAGTCTTGCTTCCCGAAAAACAAAACTCTTTCAAAAAGTAAGAATAATTGGCCATTAAAAATGATGTATGACAAAGAATGTGTCACTTATTTTTCTTTCGACTTTTTATATATTCCTTTCAGTGATACGTTTATACAAAAGTTTCTTTGCTAGCAAAAATTATACAGTAATATTAGTAACAATATTTTCAATTGTGTCTACAGAGATGGTGCTAAAATTAATATTTATGGCAGTAATTCGTCCGCTAAGCAGTTTTAGTTCGATTTTACATAGTTTGAATACTTAATGATCTATTAGAGAAAATAAAAATTATAATATGGAGTCCATTTTCGTAATCGGGTCATAAATTTCGAAAAGTTATAAACTGCTTTTTATTTGAAAAATAAGGAGTAATAAACTGAGAGCAAATTTCGGAGTTTTGCTCGGTGTATACTAAGAAATGGTTATATAAAACTTAAGTATAAAAGAGTATTTTTATTTCTATGAATTCCTTAAATAAATTTGTAATTAGTGAAGCTTAAGATAATATTGTCAATTATTAAGTTAAATACTCTTAAGTTAAAATCTTTTTCTCTTGATAGATTATATATATATATATATATACACTGGTGTGCAAAATTTAAGGACGAGTCCCAAAATGCCGATTTTCAAGAGATTTTCAAACGATAATTTTCACGCGAATATTCAAAAGGAAGAAATATTGTAACGTTAAACACACGTTGGGTGTCATTTGTAACGTTTGGTTGGTCGTGCTGGGGGTTAAATGCAGACATACTCAGATATTAAAATAAAAAAAACACAGTTTATTAAAATGATAAGGGCTCAAGGGAAGTGGAGCAAGTCTTAATTTTTACAACTGAGAACACTCTTAAAAGACTAAACGCATACTCACAGGCTCCAGACTAGCTCAATCGTGGCACCTTCTATTACTTCTCAACTATCTTTCGGCTAAGCTGCTAGATAAAGCTTAATTAGACAGCCCGTGGCTGTGTGTAATTCTTTATTCACTTTTATATAATCAAAATATAAGTACTCTGAAATTTCTTACCACGGCCAACTCTCAAGTCGAATACCGAAACTCCTTTACAACTCACTGGAGGCTCGCTGCTACTCTCAATCTGCTAGATACCAGCTGGAAACCCACTTCGCTGACTAAAAGCGCCAGAACACTCGGCTGGCTATTCCTAGTGATTCACTTCGCTATCCAATGTCAAAGATCCTCTCACTCGCTGGCTAATGCCAGAGATACTCACTCGCTGGCTAATGCCAGAGATACCCTCTTGCTGGCTAATGCCAGAGATACTCTCCACACACTCAAACTCCAAGCTTTTATATGTTGCAAACAGAGATACTTCACATTAACATATTACTAATAACCGCGAGCTAACTGCAGAACCCGAAAGAGACACACACACTCTAGAAAGTAAAAGTAAAAGAGAGGATAGATGTCGCTTTTACGCTTACACATGTTAAATTATTGACGTCACGATCTCAGAAATACTAGAGTGCCTTTATGACAAAGGTCACTCCCTCACAATATAATTCGAATAATTACTATCCCTGCATAACAGCTAACACATATAACATCTAATTCAGGTCACACATGGTCACAAGAGTCACAGACACTACGAAGAAACAAAAAATATGAAATTCCATACTTCTCTTTTGTGAGTCTTTAATGACTTCTATATGTGACTCCACTGACAGGTCATTGTGACTGCTGCTTTGTGGCAAGTCACAAGGTGATTTACAATGTCGTTTCATGGTGACTCTCGTGTGACCTCTCATCTAGAGACTCAATTTCAAAGTCATTGTGAACGTTGCATTATGATAAATCAACAAATAATGTCCCATTAAAGTCACATGGTGACTTTTCAACACTTTTCACTGTGGTTACTTCACAGTAGGGTCTCTGTCACCATTTGACAAAACCTTGTGACAAAAAGTCACCATGTGACTTTATTAGGACATTATCTGGTAATTTATCATCATGTAACATTCACAATGACTTTGAAATTGAGTCTCCAGATGGGAGGTCACACGAGAGTCTCAATGAAATGATATTGTAAAGTCACCTGGTGACTCTCCACAAAGCAGCAGTCACAATGACTTGTCAGAAAACTGGACGTGGGAGGGAAGACCCGGGTACAACTCGGCCTAATTTCTACATTTATCTGTTATCTCAAAATTTCGACACATTTCATAAACAAATTTAGAAGGGGATCAGTAAACTGTCCGTTAAAAAGAGGTGTCCGCTATTCAGGAGTGTCCGTTACGGAGGTTTTGCTGTACTATAAAAACTCTTCAACGTTATGGAAAAAATTAAGAAATTTGTTGTAATTTGTTAAATTAGGTTCTAATATTATTATTATTATTATTATTATTATTATTATTATTATTATTATTATTATTATTATTATACCATCATTTTTTAAAACGCCATCAATTTTTTTAAAAAATCAGACTACTACTTACCAATATTATCTACTACTTTTCTTAATTTAACAGTGTGGAAATATCTCTTTTTAATTTTTCTAATTAAATCATTCTTTTTTGTTGCCATACCCTAAAAAAAGTGACACAATAATTTTCAAAAATACAATAACATCTGTTTTTTTTCTTTTTTTTGGCTAATAAAAGTTCAGATGTTTTGCCATATTTTTGCATTTTTGAAATCGACCCCATTCTCAACAAGAAATGGATGTTTTTCATATAGTTATATACATGTGTAAAAACTTTAAGTAAACGTGTGTTAAAATGACGTAGTATCTCAATTTGATTTTTTTTTATTAAAAGATCTACTTTAAAGCATACTTTAAAACAAACACTTCAATTTCAAGAAAACAATTTAGGATAAAGAAAAAAAAGTAGATATGACATCACATTCTATCAAATATTTTCAACGTATCGTCAAACTCACTTTAAATAAATGCTACAATGTTTTGTTCACTAAATCGATTGCATACTACAACCATATCTTTCAGTTATACATTATAGCTAAGTATTTTATTAGTTTAGTTGTAGGGCAAGATTACATGTGATCGATATTAAAAAGATAGCAGTTATTTTCCTTTTCAAATAAACTTTACGACTGATGTCACGACTAAACATTTATGGGAAATCTTATCATTGTCATCTAATATTTGTAGATTTATTATCTGTTAATAAATAATACAAGTTTTCAGTTAAGAGTAATCAATACTAATATTATAAAGAGGAAATATTTGATTGCTTGTTTGTTTGTTTGAATTGAATAGGCTCCGAAACTACTTGACGGATTTGAAAAATTCTTTCACCGTTGGAAAGCTACACTATTTCCAGTGAACATAGGCTATAATCTCCGCTTAAAAGGATCAAAATAAAACACTGGATAAACGGATCAAAAGCAATTTGAGAAATTAAATTTACCTGACACCCTAGACACATGACAATCACTGAAACACATATGAAAATCGTAACTATGCAACCAAAAAAAACTTTATAGTCCGACCTGATATAAAAGCGTGTGTTTTAATTTTTAAAACTATTTAGCAATTATTAAAAAAGGAAAACAAATGCTAAAACGCGAATTAATTAAAATTTAAAAAAAAAATTACAAAACGATAGTTTTAGAGTTTTCAAAAAATTATAACAGATAGTGAATATTTTAAACAGTAAGGAGCATCAAATATGGGGTGGGGGGGTTAGGGGGAGCGGTCAAATATTTAAACGTTCTCTACCATTTCAAATGCGGACTTTTCACCAAGCCCAGGTATAAATATTACTTGTTTAATATAAAACTTTCAGATAGATTATAACACTAATATATATTTTAAAGAGTAGGGGACGTCCAATTATGGGTAGGGAAGGCAATAATTATTTTTGGAAGAACGTGATCAAATATTTAAAACCGTATAACTTTTTATGACATTTTGCAATACAAATTTCAGGTTTGTTTTAGAATATAATTACGGGCCCGGGCAACGCCATGCGGCTCAGCTGGTGTTTTATAAAGAGTAAAAACTCTATTGATTTAATGCTCTAATGCTCTAATTAAAATTTATAATAACACATAAAGTGAAGGCTTTCATTTTAAATAACGTCAAATAAAATTTTAGTAAATGCTACCTCATTTGGATGCATTTATTGCGTTTTCCTCCAAATTGTGAGAGAAATGGTATACATCTTATATGCTTGCCAAAGAAAACATGTATTTTAGTTTTGAAAAAGGAAAAAAATTGAAAATCGAATACCAAAATAAGACTAAAGAATGTGACTTTTTTCAGAAACGTAAAATTGTACATTCGATCTAAAATTTGCTAAATAAGTTCTGTTATGTTAAGAATATATATTTATTAGGCAATACTTTACTTATTACATAAATTCGTAGTGTATTTCATGTAGTTTCAAAATGTTGTGGTAGATTTTGGATGTATTCGAAAGATAGCTTGTAGTTTAAAATATACTGCATAAATGTATACTGGAGTAAAACGCCATCTACTGATGTTATTACGACGGTTCATTCTTTTCTGCGGCAGAACTTCATTTTTAATTTAATTTTATGCCCGAGAGACCATTATTGTCATTGTTGGAAACGAAAAAGTATAAAAAGAAGTTTGTATGTCCTAAATACTGCTAATTTATTCTTATCAGAGGAATAAAATGTCAAATAATTATTACTGCATCCTGATATTGCAGATAATGGTAAATAAAACCAACTTGCCAATTTCTAGAGTTAGAGAGTTTGTATCTTTAAAAATGGACAATTTACATGCCATTATTTCATCTTTTTTTTAATAGTTTTGTTTGCATGGCGTTATTACCCACACAGGTGGGTAATAACGCCAAATACAATTGATCAAGAAATCTAGCCACTACATTTTATGAATACATATCTGCTAAATTATTCTTTCTTGTGTACATAATCAAGACGTTTCTGTATTAAATCATACATTTATTTGGTATAAAAAATCTAAAATTATGCCGTGAAAATTTGTAGAACCTTAACGTGGCGTTATTACCCCAGGACACCTTATAGCCATAATGTTTCACGATAAAGAAGCATTTTTTCATAAATGATTGTTCATAAAAATCATGTTTTTCAGAAAAAGCATCCATATCTGAAAATCTATTAAAAATAATAACTTCAAATTCTTAAAAAATCTTTAAATTTATATGTTGTACCTTCCTTAATCTAAATATTAGATTATATTTGTTTTTTCATGATTTCCTTAATACATATTTCCAAATTAAATACTTGTTCGAGAGCCGAAACAGAAACACCCATGACTACACTTCCAATGATCGTAAAGCGAAAATAAAAATATTTTTAAATAACTAAACTTGCCGTCTTCAAACAAATCAATAATAGAACCTGTGGTACTTTCGAACAATTCTTAAATAATCGTAGTAGTTTGGATAACTTCAAATGTACTTGTAAAACTTGACATTTTCCTCTCATATTTGTTACACGACACTGGTAAGAAAATTATCTCACCATACTATACGTTAACAGAGCACCTTATCCTCTCAGTTTTTTCTATAAAAGGCTTTTCGGGAAAGTAACGATAATTGGCCATTAAAAGTGATTTATGGCAAATAATGTGCCATTTATCATTCTCCCTTTTTTACTATACAACTTGTTGGCCAATGTTTATATCAATTGCATTTCTGAGTTAAAAAACAAAACAAAAACAGAAAACCTATCTTTCTTTCAGGCAAAATATTTTTTTTAATAGGAGAGTAATGTTGATTAATTCTTATGTACATCAGATACGTGTTAGTCCGTATTTCATTTTACAGAATAAAATATACTGGAATGTTTACAAAAATGAATAACACTTTTCAACATTCAATTTTAATTAATTTGTGCAATATCGGTATTGTCAGATACTCAGAAAATGAAAATTTTTGTTTAGAGTAGGGTAGGAAGGAAGTACACTAAATTTCATTATGTAGAAAAATTCAAGAAATGTATAACTTTTGATAAACTTGTGAGAATCTGAGTATTTTTAAATTAAGCCAACAATATTGCTTTAATCGTTTGTGTATGACTGAGACAAAGAGATCAGAAGTTTGTATATACATAATTTGGAATGGTAAAGTTGTTTTTAAAATCGTCAAAAAAAAATATTAGTTAGCAAATCGCAAATGCAAGTTAAAGATGTGTGCATAAAGCAGTTTTTTCGGCCTGAAACTATAGATTAATCCCTTAACATACAACTACGAGCATAGTCCATGTACGATAATCGGGACAAATGTAAATATTACGAGCATAACCCGTGTACGATGATCGGGCAAAACGTAAATATTACCGGCATAGCCCGTAGTACGATGATCGTGGTCACGCTCAACTGTTGTAACTGCAGTATTTTTCGTATTCTAAACCTAAGAGTAGGGTATTTTAATTAATGATAGACCTGTAAACGATATGCTGTCTTAGATTCTACGTATTTCTAAACTACATAATGAAAAAGTGAAAAATTTCCTGCAACATATCAGGTTTAAGATTTACGGGGTGAATCGAAGCACATTTATTATCATGGTTTATTTTTCTATACAGTAATAGTTTCATGTCATATCTGGAAACATATGTATAAATAGGTATTGTACAATATTTTGTTTGTTCGAATCATTTGAAGAGTTTAAAGATGCCTGAAATTACTTAGTTAAGCAAAAAAAGTCAACCCTCAATCCAACAGATATATGGAACACACAATAAAAGAAATTAAAAATGGCAAGTTACTAAGAAAAGTTGCAGAGAAATAAATTCTGAGAACCAGAACATTACAAAAACATCTCAAAAAGAGAAATCAATTAAAAAAGAGAGGAGTACAAACAGTACTAAGAGATGAGCATGAGGCCGTACTAGTAGATCGTATTAATACATACAGCGATTGGGGCCACCAAATAGATTCACTTACCCAATGACTACAGTAAATAATAACTTAGAACAGAGCTGAATTTGAACTAAATTCCATCTTTCTCATTTCAAATACATTTTATTAAAATAAATTTTAATTTTTCTTGGGTTCGAAGTTGTTTTCTAATGTTTGAAAAGTCATACCTTTACCTGTATAGAAAATAAAGGATTGTTTTGATAGCAAATGTGTGTTCCTATTCCTCCCTTATCATTATTACATGTTTTTATTAATCCTATTAATCTCTGAATCGGAACAAATAAAGATCATTACATTTATTCTGATTCACCTCTACCTGCGAAGTGAATTGAAACACCATTAAACATATTAATTATATATAAATAAACTGTAAAAATTGTTTCGTTTTGACTTAAAAATAAAAGAACAAATCAAGACCGAAGTTTCTATTCAAAAAATAAAAGATTTAAAAAATCAGTCGTTGTTTTTATTATACATTAAAGTTGAAAAGAGCTCCGATTTACTTCATTTTACGGTATTATACATTGTTTTATTATGCAAAAATGCTTTATTTCGAAATCCTCGAGTGTCTCCTAATTTACTGAACGCATTATACGTAATATACATAATTTTAAAAATTAAAAGAACCCTTTTAGAAATTCTCGAATGTCTACTAAATTACTAAACGTATTATACGGCTTTTTTTTATTTATTTTTTTTTTTTCGATTATGCAAAAATTTCCTAAGAAATTAAGGATTCTATAAAGAAATTCTCGAGTGCTCACTAAATTACTGAATGCATTATACCTATCATACACTGTTTTAATTATGCAAACATCCTTTCAGAAATTACGGTCTTTATTTAAAAATCCTCGAGTGCCTACTATTAAATTACTGAATGCATTATACAAATTATATATGTATATATATATATCAACCCTTTATTCGTGTCCCACGTAAATGAGTGCTTCAAATGCTTTGGACCATATCTAATCGCCTAATCTGTGATAAAAGATGGTGAAATAAACATTAAGGTCCAAAGCATTTGGCATACGGATTTACGAAGGACACCTTATAACACTGGTAATGAGTAAGAGTCACCTCTCGAGTGCAAAGGGTTAATTGTGCAAAAATGCTTTAAGAAATTACGGTCTCTACTAAGAAATCCTCGATCGTCAACTAAAGACTGGATGCATTATGCATATCAAACATTGTTTTAATTATGCAAAAATACATTCAGATTTTAGGTCTTTATTTCGAAATTCTCGAGTCTCCTAAATTACTGAACACATTATATGTATTATGCGTTGTTTTAATTATGCAAAAATCCTTTCAGAAATTACGTCTTTATTTCGAAATCCTCTAGTATCTACTCAAATATTGAATGCATTATACGTATTATACATTTTTTTAACTATGCAAATTTGCTTTAAGAAATTATGATTTCTGTTAAGAAATCTAATCCTCGAGTATCCACTGGATTACTGAACACATTATACGTATTATACATAGTTTTTATCATGAAACTAGTTGGATGTGCCATTCCCAAAACTTTCTCCTATCTCATACGTACATTTTAATATTTAAAAAAAATAGTTACAAATGTTAATGCTTTAATAATTTTTATTCAATGCTACACCAACTTTGATTTTCATCTTAAATTTCTGCTTCAGTCAATTAATCGGAGTAATAAAAAGAATATTGCCCAGTTAAACTGATGGCATTGAGCTCACAGGCTACGCATTCTAATTGCATATTGCAACCTTATATTTTCAAGGGTTAATTCTGTTGGAAAAACATATTAAGGGGGGGGGGGATCAGCTCCCTCCATTTTCCATTTTTATACTTAATCACTGAACCCCTTAAACTAATCAGGGATATGATTTATCATATAAAAAACTTGCATGAATAATACTAATCACGGAGGCACCTCATCTAAATTTTGAACAAAAACTGATAATTCTACATGAAAAAAACCATTTATATCAATTAAAGGAAGGGGCATGAGCCCCCGTTCTTCCTGCTTTTTCTTATCCAATGAATACCTGATACTAATCACGAAAGTGCCTCATCAGAATGATTTTAGATCTAAATTTTGAACGAAAACTGATAATTCTGCATAAAAAAACCGTTTATATAAGCTAAGGGGAGGGGCATTAGCCCCCGTTCCCCCTGTTATACATATCGAATGAACTGCAAAAACTAATCAGGGATGCCCCTTATCAGAATATACTTACATACAAAATTTCAAGTGAATCGGATATTTTTATCATGAGTTATCGCGTTACGCACATACGCACATACAAAACGGACGGGCACATTAGCTCCCAGGCTTTGATAGCCTGTGAGCTAAAAAAGGGTTTCCATCTTTGTACGAGCCAATGCAAAATAGAAAGATAGGCAGATTTTTTTTTCTTTTTTCAAATTCAGGGAGGACCTACTTGCCATACAAAAAAATGATCATACACAAAAATTTTAGTTCAGTTCTATGCATTACTTCATACACTTTTTGATGGTAGAATAATGAAAATGGCACAGACATCGTGATTATAGTGCCCCTTTCCAGCGGAATTTTTTCAAATTCACGGCGGACCTATTAGCCATAGCCAAACGATTACAGAAAAAAATTCGTTCAGTTCTATGCATAACTTCATACATTTTTAGGTGCTGCAATATTAAAAATGGCACAAAAAATCGCTTCCTTCCGGCGAATTTTTTTACGAATTCAGGAAAGACCAACTAGCTATGGACAAACACTTACACAAAAAATTTGGTTCAATTCTATGCACAACTTTTAGGTGATACAATATTGAAAATAGCACAAAAATTGCTTTTCCAGCTTCCCCTGCCGACGGATTTTTTTCAAATTCAGGGAGGAACAACTAGCCATAGCCATGCACTTACACAAAAAATTTGGTTGAATTCGATGGATAAATTCATACACTTTTAGTCGGTACAATATTGAAAATGGTACAAAAATCGCGATTGCAGCTCCGCCTCCGGCGGAATATATCAAAATTGAAGGAGGACCTGCTTGCTACAGCCAAAAACATTCACAAAAAATTTGCTTCAATTCTATGCATATCTTCAAATAATTTTTGATTGTAGAATGGCGACAGACACATGGACACACAGACAGACAGACATTTTGTAAAAACATGTTTTTTGGAATTTGTGACCCCTAAAACGTCAAATTACAATACTTGCTTCTATCGAAGATAGAAGAAGGTAAAAATGCTTTCAGAAATTACTTTTTCCATAAAGAAATCCTCGCGGTTCCACTAAATTACTAAACGCGTTATATGTGTTATGCATTGTTTTAATTCTGCAAATATTATTTCAGAAATTACGGACTTAAAAATCCATCAATTTTGTACATTGTTTTCCCATAATCCGTTAGCATTTTGTACTTTTTTTTTCTTTTTTACTTGTCAGTGGAACCTTCTTTAAATATGTTCAAATAATTTTCATTGCATTTTAATTACAGTTATTCGAACTCTTTTGGGTCATAAAGGTAAAGTTAACTGCGTAGACTTTCATCCTTATGGTGACTTCGTTGCGTCAGGTTCGCATGATAGCACTATAAAGGTGAGTAAAAAATTCGTGCATCATTTCTTGTCTCACTTACTTATACTACTTATCGTTATATTATTTACAAATGATTTTAACCCTTCCGGATCCGAATTATTTTTTCAATTTTTAGAAAAAGTTACATTTATGCTAATAACATTAACACTATCAATCCAAATAGATCAGTTACTGTTTAAAGAATATTTCATTGTCTGAAAGATAACGAACGTAGTTGTTATGCATACTATTCATTGAATATGCATATGACAATAGGATAAGAAGAATTTTTGGAGATGTTTAGAAAATAATGTATTACAATGATATTTAACTTATATTTTAACTTTCTAATGCTTTTTGTGTTTTATTACACATGATTCTTTCAGGAAAGTAACTTTTATTTTTAATTTAAAAGTGAAATATATGCTTTAAATAAAAGAATTGCAAACGGCGCAAAGAGAATGAAGCAAATAATAATCATTATTATTATTACTAAATGCCTAAACATAACTGAAGTCATATAATAAATGAATATACATATACTAACATTACTACATGTAAATATTAGCAAAAGTAGTTCTTAAAACAAAATAATACTCTATTAAGAGACATGTTCTATTAATAATACACCAGACTCGGAAGGGTTTATCAAAATTTTTAATGTATAAATTTTGGACAAAGTACACATATAAGTCCATCAAGGGCATTTGAACCCAAGGCGTGCCGGTGTCCCAAAAATAACTGATGGATTTTAACCCTTCACTGGACCGTCTGCCACATCTGGCACACATCTAGAAACACTATGACTCTCATTATGTAATTTTCAAGCCAAATTCATTGGAAATTTTCCCTATTCGACAGTGTAAACATTAAATATGTACGATGTTTAGAAGTTTCAAAAACTATACTAAAAGTTAAATTGTATCGTCTGCTGTTGTAGTCGTCAAAATGACGTCAACGTAACACACGGACACGTTTGTCTTTTATAATATAGATAAAGTAAAAATTCTCAGTAACTTAAGGAAACTAAAGTTTTTCAAACACAGAATACTTTTTAGTAAATTAATAATTCGACAGTTCTCGTTTCTTAAGTTTTTCTCATATCAAAACTGGCTATTTTTTCGCTTGTTTTTAAATTCGTTTTCGTTCAGAAACGCGATTTGGTAAATTCTCTTATTAAGGAATTATATAATGGAACTGTATATTTTTTCGTTTTTTAGATGCGTTCGTAATTATATAAATACGTAGCCCCTACAGTCGTCGTCTGGTCCGTCCGTCTGTCTATCCGTCCGCATATAACAGCGCAAAAACTTTCCAACCGAAAGGCTAGAAATTTGAAATATAGATTTGATGCACAATTTTGTCGGGTCATTTCAAATTTCATGAAAATCGGATGTATAGTTTAATTACAGGGACAATCAAAAATCTTTCGTTACGTTATGGCCAATGTGAAAAAATAGTTTCAAGTACATATTAATGATGTTGTACTCTTTTGGACATAATGAAATTGAAATGCATCTATAAAATATATGAAAATATTCATTCTGTACAATATGCAATGCAAATATTATTTGTTATAAATTTAGAGGGTCACACAAAAGTATTCCATTACATAATGGTATAGAGGAAAACATGGTCTTTGGCTCATTTCAATTGAATTAAACTTTTTCACATTTTATAAAAAAGGATTTACATTGCTAAGGTTTACTACAAGTTACTTCCTGTATAATAAAAACCAGATAGTATTTAGAGAGACACACAAAACTTTTCAGTTGTTGTATCCAAAGTACTGCTTATTAATGCACCAAGATCCGAATATTTTTAAAACTCCACTATAGTACGAACACACCTCATTTTCCACGCTTGAGACGCAATTTCTAACTTATTTGTAAAGACAGGCGTTTTTGTTTACAGAAAAATCTGTCAAAGTTAGACTTTTGAATAGAATTTCGGGATGCGACCGATCAGCAAATGAAAAAACAATCACTTAGAATTCAAGATGCAATTCATTTATCGGGAAATGAAAAGACTTTTCAATTATAAATCCGTTCGATATTCATGCCTGTAAGTATCAAGCTACTTATATGTTTAAAAATGACTAGAAAATGTATCAAAAGGTTCCGCTAAAAGTCCCCTTTTTAATGTTAAGCCTATGTCTTTGAATGCATCTATATTTTCAAATTTATTACCGTTAACTTTAAACTTTTACTTTTTTTACTGTGCGTTTTTAGGTGCGTTCGTAATTATATAATACGTAGCACCTATAGTTGTCGTTCAGTCCGTCCGTCTGTCCGTCCGTCTGTCCGTCCGTCCGTCCGTCTGTCCGCATATAACAACGCAAAAACTACCCAACCGAATCGTTTGAAATTTAAAATACATAAATATTAGATATTTTTGTCGAGTCATTTCAAATTTTATGAGAATCGGATGGATAGATCAATTACAGGGACGATCAAAAGTATTCCATTACATTACGGTCAATGGGGAAAAAAGTTTCAAACGCATTTTAATCGTTTGAAATTTAAAATACGCAATTATTACATAATTCTGTCGTGTTATTTCAAATTTTTTGATAATCGTGTGCATAGATCAATTACAGGGGCAATCAAAAGTATTCAATTACATTATGGTCAATGGGGAAAAAGTTTCAAATATATTCTATACGTTTGAAATTTAAAATACATAATTATTACATAATTTTTTCGAGTTATTTCAAATTTTATGAAACTCGGACGAATAGATCAATTACAGGGACAATCAAAAGTATTCCATTACATTACAGTCAATGGGAAAAAATGTTTCAAATGCATTTTAATCGTTTGAAATTTAAAATACGCAATTATTACATAATTCTGTCGAGTTATTTCAAATTTTTTGATTATCGTGTGCATAGATCAATTACAGGGACAATCAAAAGTATTCAATTACATTATGGTCAATGGGGAAAAAGTTTCAAATATATTCTATACGTTTGAAATTTAAAATACATAATTATTGTATAATATTTTCGAGTTATTACAAATTTTATGAAAATCGGATGCATAGATCAATTACAGGGACAATCAAAAGTATTCCATTACATTACGGTCAATGGGGAAAAATGTTTCAAATGCATTTTAATCGTGTTACACTCATGCGAACTTAATAAAATTTATATGCAACTATAAAGTACATATTATAATATACATCTTACATAATTTGTGGTGCAAAGAACATTTGTTATTGATTTACAAGGCCACACAAAAGTATTCCATTACATAATGGTATAGGGAGAACATTGTTTGATGAGCGTTTTAATTGTAGTTCACTATTTACAATGTTATGAGATTGATATATGAACGTAATATTTTTAAAACTTCGTTATCGTTCGAACGCACCTAATTTGCTACGCTTCACGTGCAATTTCCAACTTGTTTTTTTTAAGGATGTTTCTTTCTTTTTTATATAATACGTAAATACGTAGTACCTATAGTCGTCTTACAGTCCGTCCGTCTGTCCGCATATTGCAGAGCAAAAACTACCTAACCTAATCATTTGGAATTTAAAATTTATAATTGTCACATAATTTTGTCGAATCATTTCAAATTTTATGAAAATCAGATGAATAGTTTAATTGTAGGGGCAATCAGCAGTATTCCGTAACATTATACGCCAATGGGAAAAAATAGTTTCAAGTACATTTTAATGGTGTTACACTCTTTCGAACATAATAAAATTGATATGCATCTATGAAGTATATACTAAAATATACATTCTGTACAATCATTGGTGCAAAGAATAATTCTTATTAACCCTTTAACCGTTTGTCCCGGCTTTTTCCGTTTCTAGAAATCATATTTAAATGGCTGCAGACAAAAATATTTTAAACGGAATATTATTTTGAATCATACATGGAAAGAAGTGATATTAAAGATATTATAGCATCAAATTCTGATTAAAGCATAAATATCTTGCAATTTATAAGCATTCTTATAAAAATACATGAAAACCCTTGGACGGTGTACAAATCTACACAAAAGTATTCCATTGCATAATAGTATAGAGAGAAACATTGTTTGTGGCGCGTTTTAATAATATTAAGCAATTTTACATATTATGAAATTGATATACTCTTCTTAGGTTTACTACAAGTAACAAAAAACGCAAAAAATTTCGAATCTCTACTGTATCCAAAGTACCGTACACTATTACACCAATATCTGAATGTTTCTAAAAAATTCTTATAGTACGAACGCATTTCATTTGCTACGCTTTACGTGCAATTTCCAGCTTTTTTTATTTGACAAAGTATTTGTAAAATATCTGCCTTGTTCTACATTTGAACTACTTTTCAGTTAATTTAAATTTTTTTTCAAATGTTTATTAATTTGTGGTTTAGAACATTTTTTTAAATGTTTATTCGAATAGTATATAAATAATAAAAAACTAACTCTAGCATTAAGTGTTTTACTGTTCATCCAAAGATTTGTGCACAATTTCCAACACTTATCCTGTTGTTAAAATCTTAAGCGGATTTTTTGTGAAACATTTATTTAATTACAAAAAATAAAATAAAATAAAAGCTTTTAAATTTAATAGACTTTTACAAAATGTTTTCTTGGAGGTTCAAAATTGCATTATTGTGTGAATATAAAAAAGTATTTTTAAGCTATAAAACATATTATTTCACAGAAATGTTACATAACTTAAATTCAATTTGTATTCCCAGTATCTATTTTATAAATACTTAAAAGTATTTTATAATTGACTTATGTTTATAGTTAAATAAAAATTTCGTTAAATAAGGTTGTTTTTTTCTCTGTAGTTGTAGGACAAAAGAAGAAAAGATAGCATCTTTAGAATTTTTTTTTTCAAATGTTTATTAATTCATAGTTTAGAACATTTTTAAGTGTTTGTTCGAATAGCATATAGAAGAAAATCGGATAAAACCGAGACCTTAATGCTTCTCTTTTTATTATTGTGCACGATGTGAACAAAACAGTCAAAATTTGTATTGAAAGGATAAATTGATTCCTTGCGAAGAAAAAAAGCCTTCATTTAGTCGCGAACAATAGCAAATAAGATCATAACAACGCTTTTTTTTTTTTTTTTTTTTTTTTTTTTTTTTTTTTTTTTTTTTGAAGTGTGCAATGTCCCTCTAACAACTCTAGCATTAAGTTTTTTTCTATTCTTCCGAAAATTTGCGAACAATTTTTTGTTATCTCCAACACTTATTCTGTTGTTAAAGTATTAAGCGGATTACTTGTAAAATATTTATTTAATTACAAAAAATAAAATAAAACAAAAGCTTTTAAATTTAATAGCCTTTCACAAAATTTTCTTGGATGTTCCAAATTGCATTATTGTGTGAATGTAAACAAGTCGGAAAGTGCACGTGAAATGTAGCAAATGAGGTGCGT
Source organism: Maratus speculifer (assembly GCA_964019185.1). Lineage (NCBI taxonomy): Eukaryota > Metazoa > Arthropoda > Arachnida > Araneae > Salticidae > Maratus > Maratus speculifer. The sequence continues at coordinate 85,111,880 of OZ025290.1, forward strand.
TCGTACTATAACGAAGCTTTAAAAATATTTAGAACGTGGTGTAGAAGTTTACAGTATTTCGGATATTATATAAGTATCCGAAATCTTTTGTGTGTCCTTGTAAGTTCTATCTGCTTTCCATTACACAGAAAGTAACCTTTAGTAAACTTCAGTAATGTATATCAATTTCATAAAATGTGAAATAGTTTAATATAATTAAAACGAACCCAAGACAAAGTTTCCTTTTATACCATTATGTAAAAGAATACTTTTATGTGGCCTTGTAAATTAATAACAAATATTATTTGCACCACAAACTGAACAGAATGTATATTTTTGAATGTACTTCATAGATGTATATCAATTTTATTATGTTCGAAAGAGTGTAATATAAAGATGCACATAAAATTATTTTTTACCTTTGGCCGTAATATAACGGTATACTTTTGATTGTCCCTGTAATAGTAATATGCATCCGAATTTCATAAAATTTGTAATGACTCGATAAAATATTGATGGCACGACAATTATATTATTTAAATTTCAAAAAAAAATTTAGTTGCGTATTTTTGCATTGTTATATGCGAATGGACAGACGGAAAAACGACTATAGGTGCTGCATATTTATGTAATTTGAACGCACCTAAAAAGTAGTGTTAAACAGTAAAATATATTATTTCAAAGAAATGTTACAGAACTAGAATTCAACTTGTACTCCCAGTATCTATGTTTATAATTACTTAAAAGTATTTTTAAATTCAACGTATTAACCCTTTATATACCGTATTATGAATTCATGAAAATTTTACATTCTAAAACATTTTACATAAATTGTTTAAACTAAATTAAAAGGTTTACATAATCTTTTAATAAATTTTTGAAGGATTTTAGAAGGATTGAAGGATGTAGAAGGTTTAATTAAATTTGAATTTACAGGGATTTTGTGCAATATTTATAACCCCACTCAAATCTTTTATTTTAAATTGTTTTCTAGTATTTTGTAGAATTATAAAATGTACAAATATGATGTTCTTACAATATAAATATAGAAATATTTCCGAATTGAAAAATCCCCACCCCCCTCCCTCAGCGCCAAGAAAGCTGAAAAGATACAAAGACAAAAGAAATCAACTTTTTAAATATATATTATGTGTGTAACCACTAATGCTTTTGGGAAAAAATAAAGTATTATATGTGTTACTCATTCTAAACAGTATTACAACTAATCGACGTATTAAAATAATTTTATAATGAATATTTTTTATGGTACTTATAAGTACCGTCGGTAGATAAAGGTCTAAACGGTAAAACAGATTATTTCAAAGAAAATTCCCAACTCGTATTCCCAGTATCTATTTTGTAAATACTTAAAATAATTTTTAAATTGACTTATGTTCATAATTAAATAAAATTTTCGTTAAATAAAGTTGTTGTTTTTTCTCTCCAGTTGTGGGACAAAAGAAGAAAAGGCAGCATCTTTACATACAAAGTAAGACTTCTATTTATTTATGTATGTATTTTAAGGAAATGTTATATTACCGCAAATAACAAATTCAGAAGATTTTCTTTCAGAGATGAAAAATTTTACTCTTGTGCATGTTTTATTCAAATAGCGCTGAAATAAGACCCATGAGAAATTTCACCGTCAAAGCTCACGGAAATGCTACATAACTAGGTTTTTTCTTCTAAAAATAAACATGTAACAGTTTCTATTTGTTTCAAAATATGCAATAAAATAGTTTCTATTTGACTTTGAAATAAAAAAATCAATATATTTTCTAAAATTTAACGCTATGATTTTGGGTTTAAATATTTGTTTTAATAAAAGATATAGATGAACAATGTAAAAAGTAAATGCAGAGTAATTTAAAATGAATGTAACAAAATGAATTGTTAATAGGTAGAATCTTTACATACAAAATAAGTTTTTTTATTTATTTATGTATGTATTTTAAGGAAATGTTATACAGTGAAACCTCCAAATAAGGGACACTCCGAATAAGGGACACCTCTATTTAAGGGACAAAAGTTGCGGTTCCATAGGTGTCCCTTATTTGGAGGTTTTATTGTATTACCTCAGATAATAAATTCAGGAGATTTTCTTTCAGAGATGAAAAATTTTACTCTTATGCATGTTTTATTCAAATAGCGCTGAAATGAGACCTATGAGAAATTTCACCGTCAAAGCACACGGAAATCCTACATTAGTTTTTTTTTTATGCTAAAAATAAACATGTAACAGTTCCTATTTGACTTTGAAATAAAAAATCAATATATTTTTTTAAATATAACGCTATTATTTTGGGTTTAAATATTTGTTTGAATAAAATGATGTAGATGAACGATGTAAAAATTAAATGCAGGGTAACTTAAAATGAATGTAATAAAATGAATTGTTAATCCTTTTCAATTTGATTCATCTTGTAGAATCTTTTACAAATTGGTTGTGCTTGTTTCAGAGTTATTTCGATGGATTTTTACAAAGCAAAAATGTCCATAGCTTTTTGTAACAAAAATAATTTAACTGCGATACATCACTAAAATATAAATTTTTTGGTACTACTTGATTATCCATTCGACTAAAAAACTGTCATCAAAGTCATCAACTGTCATGAAAACTATCATTTGTAAGATTAAATGTCAATAATGGATTATCATAAATGTCACATTCACTTGACATTAAACATGTTACATGGATTTGTTACATCATCATGTTTTTTAACCCTTTAATGCCCCATGTGCCACATCTGGTAACCCCTAAAAACATTATAATCTTCATTATGTGCCATGAATTTCGCCAATATCATCGCTGTAATTGCTTAGGAGTAGTCCATAGAATGGAATAACATTTATTTTGCCCATGTCAGATGACTGCATTTGACAAAAAATTTGAAAACAAAAAAAATTTTCAATCAAGCTATTAATGTAAAACTTACTTTTCTTATTGTTACTGAATACTTAAAATTATTAATATAAAGAAAGGGTACTTACGTATTTACGCCACCGCAGCAAAAGTTGCGCTAATGCGCCAATAAAAAGCAATCTTGTTGTTCGAACGCGCACGAAGTAAGCTTTTGGATTACTTGTTGCCTTGTTGTTTGTTATTTTTGACGCCATTTTTTTTTTCTTTGTGCGCGTGCGAACAATAACATTGCGTTTTATTGGCGCATTACCGCAACTTCTGCTGCGGTGGCCTTAATACGTAATTACCAAAGAAAGTTGCAGAGTGTTAAGCAGATAAAACTAAATAATTTAAGCCCATTTAATTACAAAATATAGTAAACAATATTTAAAAATTCAAATTGTGTGTACAGGGTTCACAAAATTTGAAATTTAATTTTTTTATTATTTTTCCCATTATTAGAGTAATATATAGATTTCAAATATTTTTTTTATATATAAAATAGAAAAAACACTCAGTAAGGGTTAATTTAACGTTTTATTTGTATTCTAATTCAGGTTTTACCGATTTATTTGTTTTTTCAATAAAAATTACTGCAAATTTTGATTTTTGTTTCAAGCTTGTATCTAATGTTTATAAACATTTTACCGTTATAGCTATCTACTTTTTTTGACTCAATAAAGCGCATTAGGCTCCTTACAATTTTTCACTATGTTTGATATTTATATTGTTCGTTAATAAATAAATAATATTGTTCGTTGAGTTATTACATATACTGAGACAATATATTTACATTTTATTCACAAATATAATATCTTAAAACTATCTGTGTATTAAGATTTAATTTAATAATACATTTAAAAAAGTCAACTATTATAATTTATCACGTAAATAAATTAAAATATGTACTTTACAAGTCGTTAAGACATAAGTGAAAGTTATTATTAAAATAACCCTATTGTTTAGAGTTTTTTAAAAAAATTTATTTATTAATTTCCCCGTCTTAAAATTTTAGACTGAAAACATTCTGCATTTTGTATAATTTGGCGAATTTGGTCAACGGGATAGTCAAGAAATACCAATTTATTAATCAATTAATTGATATGAAGAGCACTCTAAAAAAAACTTACTCAACGTTGAAGTATTTAATGGTTTCACGAAAAGGAGAAACACTAAAAATTGGTTCCCTTCATGTTTATAATTGACTATAGAAAACTTTATCGAATTCTTGATTTCTGAGACAGAAACGGTTCAACATTTCTCCATTCTACAAAGATTTGCCAGATGTACCGATTTACGTATGATGTCTCACTTTACAAAGACTCATCCCGCGGAACCAGTGCATGGGATGACAAGAACGTTCGGATTTTAGATTATCCACAAATTCTCTTAACTGGCTTTTAGTATCATGCTATTCAGATATCTAAATCGGCTAAAATACAATTTGTCTGCAATGGAAAATATTTACGACCTGACAGAAAATCCTGCCCTCAGACAAAAACCTGTTTAAAATAGATTTTTTTTTAAATCTTTGCTATCTTGTTTCTACAAGTTTTACAATAATTGCTTCAATAAACCCTGCAAAATTGGAATGTGCCTATAAAAAAATCCCGTCTTAATCGTTAAGCATTCATGGTCCATATGTAGGTAAGACCATACATTTACGACTTTTCATTCGAAAACATTTCTAATGCGGAATATATTTTTAGGGGAAGGGACTAAAATTTTCTCTTTTGCAGATTTTACGGTGTATTGTAATGTATTTGATATAAAAAAAATCTCTTAAGATTTAATATCAAGAGATAAGAAAAATATTCCGTTTTTGACATGCTTCCTTCTTAGCTGGTAGATTTGTTTAGTACTTTTTCCGTAAGGGTCATTGACTTTTTCCACTAAAGTTCCGCACTTATTTCGTTATAGAGAGTTACCATTTTCATAGTATTTATTGTATTTAATTTTTAAATTTTTGATATAAAAGCCACTTTCCCCTTTTTGTAGGAGGTGAACCTGGCAGCGCTAATCCTATGCCCATAAGTAAAAGTCAATCAATACAAATATTCCTATGCAGTTACAATACGCAGAGCATGACGACATTCGTCTGCATGACTAATTTTTATAACAAACTGGCAACTCATGAGGGTATTCAATCTAAAGATGCTGTCAGATTCACCAACTTCATGAGTTATTTTTGAGCCAACTCCTGATTTTAGCTAATTTTCTGCGACAAATCCTCTTACCTCCTCAGTATGGTAGCAAGCAGCAATATCTCGTAGCCATTTGCAGTACAAACAGGAATTAACGTTAAGCAACCGGCAAAACAAAGTATGCTCAAACGAGGAGCAAGTATTGCAGATATGATGACGTGCGAAGCGAAGGTATCAGGTTTATTGCCGCTACGCCGCGATTAGGTGGTCATCCGCTCCGAACCAGGTACCTAATTCGTTAAGCTGATGTAACTCGACAGGTAAGGGCGTGGTCATCAGTTAGAAAGGAAGAAAGAAAGCAGCAATATCGCCAAATTTTTTTATCCCGGCTTTAAAAAGGTCTCTGGCTTGCCACGACTTTTCATCAAACTTACAAGATTTCAGCCAATCAGACATAGGAGATTTTAACTATCAAATAAGTCAGTATTTATCGAGCGATAAATACTACTAAATGGTAGGAGTAGAGCCAGTTTTCCTCCGACTTTAATAACGACAGTTGCAATCTTTTTTTTATGCTGAAAAGTTGGAGGAAAAATCATCTGAAAAATTGGTCGCTCTAAAAAATGTTGAATCTGATAGCAGTTTTACAGCTCAGTTTTAGTTTACCGCAGTGTGATAAATTCCCTTTAAACAGAGGTCCAGGACAGATAACTCCTTGTTTGCAAAAGATAACGAAGGCACTTTTAAAATCTCTGTATCTTTCTCAACAATTTGAGCGATTATGCTTCAACTCGATCACCAAATCGGAACAAAATTTCCCTATCTAACTTTTTAGTTTGAAATGTCGAACGAAATTTTAAAAAAATAGGATTCAAGATACTTGTCATTGAATTAGAAAGTGGGAATTACTTTTGTTATTTTTATTTGCTTTTAATATTGATTTATTTTTTCTTATTGTTATTTTTCTAAATATTTAATCACTTTAACTTTTTAAAACTATCTTTTATAACTGATTTTATAATCTAAAGTTATATATGAGCATGCTCAGAAAACAAAAATATAATTAGATTATAACACCTTACTACACCTTTTGAATAACATACGATATTTTACGCTAACTGAACTGGAAAATTAATTATGTTGCATTTATTTCTTTTAAAAGCTTTGAAACTTGTTTCACTTTGAATCTGTGCTTTAAAGGCTTTACTTTTAGTTTTTATTTTGCCATTGATTGAATTACAGAAAAAATTAAATGCCTCCAGAAAGTAGATTGTAATTGATTTGGATAAACACTTTGAGATGAAATGAACATAATTTAGTGCTGTGAATGATTTATTATTTTGTGCATGTTAATACATGAAAAAAATGTTTGAATAGTATTATATTCCTAATACTGTTCTTATTATTATTCAAGTGTGTATTCAGAAAGACTTCAAATTAATTATTTTATTCGCTGAAAATAATAATAAAAAATTTAACTTAACAAATTACAACAACCATTTGGAAAATGATTCTTTTAAAGACTAATATTTGAGACTTATAAAAAATTTAACATTTAAAAAATAAAGATAATTTTTTTAAAGACTAAAGTTATTAATAGATTCTATATTTAAAAAAATAGTTTCAAATTTTAAATTATTGAAAGGTGCAGTTTTTCTTACATTACTCTGAATGTGTTCGAAATTGTTTCATAATATATGTTTAATGGGTGATTTTTTTTCTGTTTCATTTGTATTCAGATTTTCTATTTTTGAAACATTTTTAATACTAACTTTCCATTTTAAACATATTTTATTTTATGTAACGGTATTGGCGCATTGTTCTTTTTTTTATTATATCATTAAAACATGAAAAATAAGTGGTTTATTTCATATTATTAGTAGCAGTTTTAATTTAGCAAAATAAATAATTTTTTTCTTTCTTTCTCTTTTATGAAAGCCATAAAAATTAAATAAAATAACACAAGTGTATAAATAAAGATTGTGTTTTCTCTTCGTCTCCCATTAAAAATTTGATCTCTAAGTGATTCAAGAAATTATCTGAAAACAAAACAAAAAAATCAAATTACCTCTTTGTATTTTGGAATTTAATAGACAATACCATTTATATGAATAATATTAGTCACAGAAAAACGATGCAGCATTATTAAAACTAATCTTTTTTTTTCTTTTGAGGAACAAAACAAGTTAAAGAAAAATAAAGGAGGAAAGATTGAAGACGGAAATGGAAACGATGTTAAAATAATCAGTATTTTTCAACAAAAAAAATCCGTTTTAAAGCATTTTTCACTATAAGTGTTACTAATTAGCAACCACAGCTGTGAACTATAAACTTTCTTATTATCTTATACTATAATGCGAGCAAAAATTGTGTGTGTGTGTGTAAATTTTGTCTCCAAAACGGCTCTAACGATTTTCGCAAAAATTTGGATTTTACCATTTTCGGGCACGAGAAGACCATTAGGCTAAGCCACATGTTTGAGAAAATTCGATTATTGGGTTATAATGCGTCAGTCAAGCTATTTATATCTAGAAAACGGCTGGATCGATCTTAAGGAAATTTTGTATACAATCGTTTTTTGGCACGAGAAAACTATTGGGCTGGGTCACATGTTCGAAAGATTTCGATTAGTGGGTCATTTTTGGGTCATTATGGGTCAAGACATTTTTATCTAAAAAACGGCTCTAACGATTTTGACCAAATTTTATATTTTATCGTTTTAGATTACAGGAAGACCATTGGGTTAGGTAACATGTTCGAGAAAATTTGGTTAGTGGGTCATTTTTGGGGTCATTGTGGGTCATGCTATTTTCGATGCACCCCAATTGATCTCAATTAATACAATTAACGATGATTCTGAATAATTTTAAAAAGTTATATAATTAATTTATGCATATTTAATAAATATTCTCTTCAATTTATACATACGCAACGAATCAAATTATGCGCAAACCATAAAAATATTTGACTAATTCGTTTCACTGAAATTTTTTAAGCAACTAACATGCACAAATTCATAAATAATTCCAATTTTTAAATTTTCAATAATTCCAATTTTAAATTTGTCAATAAATTCGGTTTTTAATTTGTCTATAATTCGTTTAATTCAACTTTTTTTTATATAACATACATAATTATTGAAAAATAAAAATTTTGCACCTATTCAAATTTCCCTTTCTTGGAATCGAGCTCAAGACCTTGAGTTTAGAGGCAAATTATATAGATGTAAGGAATACGCCGCGATCTTTAATCAGACCAGTAGCGCTGAGCATGCATTCACATCCACAATCAATTTATATTATAAAAAGCACATTTACTGACAAAGGCATCTTTATTAATAAAAAAAATTGTAGAAAGCATTTTTTAGAGACTGAACCCCGTGACTAACGTGAATTACAAAAAATATAGAATAAGCCCTCTGGTAAGTCAGTTCACTCAAAAGTGTGTAAAGAACAGTGTCTATCTCCACAATGATGTTTGAGGGCCGTCTCGGACGCCTAAGTTCATGAAGAAAGGTGAAGTATAAGCGTAACAGTCAGATCACAGTCTATATCAGCACCTCCAGTGTTATTTCTTTACAGAGAATTTCTCTCTAGAAGTTCTACTGAGCACCGCTGCTAAGCACCCGTTTTTTCAAACCAAAATGGCTACCTCTCCGTCGCATCTCCCTTCGAAACAAATATTTAGGCAGGGATTTCGTTGACCTCCTATGAAAGAGTTAAAAGATGATGTCAGCCTTAAAATTCTTTCGAGTTGGCTCACTGGCTGCTTGTTGAAAAGAACATATCTCTATTTTTTTTCAGCTAAAAAGCAATTAGGCCGCCTCGTCTATCGACTCATGAGAAAGGGATTCCATGTCTGAGCCAAAGACTCCAAGTTTACAGTGTGAGAAAATGTCCTCTCGTTAACTTAAAGTTCAGCCTGGGTGCTAACATACCTCATAACTTATATAATGCTGATTTCCTAAGCAGTCCATTAAATCTGTAAAGATCAATTTTTTACACAGGTTACGCGATGCTTTCGATCATCTCTTCATAGACATTAAAAGTCACTGATGGACAAAATTGGACGTGCCACTCAGAGCGGCACTAGATTTGAACTGAGTATTGACACCATCCGACGCTTGCGCAGTTTGTGGAGTCATTACTACCCTGATATGCTCGTTAAAAAACGAGCGACTGCGACGAGTAAGTTACAATTGAAGCACACATCCAATGTCCACGTCTTGGACAATATATCACAGTTGTACTGCATATTCAGATGTGATGATTTGACAGAATTTTTTCAAAAGGCTATATAAGTTTGTCACGGCAAGTCAATTCACAATATGGAGAATGGAAATAATTGCAGATCTCCCACGACTACCTCCTTTTTTAGATGTTTCAGTTGAAAGGGAAAAAAATTATTAATGATCAAACTTCGGCTATTTTAACAATAAACAAATTTTAATTTTAAAATTAAATAAATAAATATATCCGGATAGTATTTGAATTTTAAGAATCCACTTTCTCATAAAGCTGCCATCAAACCCGTAAAATTAGAATATATTATTCTAATGATATGGCCCTTCAGTTGGAAAGAGAAAGAGTTTTTGCCGATTTGAAATGTAATGGATATTCCTTCGTCGATTTAAAAGAATTTTTTTAGAACTGAGTATTTCTTTCCTCTCTATTCGCATGGTTACTTTAAGCTATATATTGATACCATATTATAAAAACTTGTCAGATAAAATCTTCTCATTATTTAAATCAGTCAGTATCAATATTATGGATAAACCACAAAATATTCTGAAAAGATATATTTTGTAATTTCAAACAGAAGTTTTCTCTTTTCCAGTTAATGATGTTACTTACTGTAAATCAAGTAAATCAGTGGAATGTAATTCAGCGTATATAATTGAACATAGATATATACGTTAAATATGTGACTGTGAGTCGATGAGATCCCAGAAAGTCTGTTTATAAAAATAACAGTTTGAAAAATATAAGTATAAAATATTTAGCCTACCTTAAGGCAACTGTCAAAATCCAGTGATAGTTTCCAAATATATCCATAGAATCTGTATTCAGGAGATGAACTTTTACTTGAACAATAAAAAATACTTTTTATTTAAGAAAAAAAATGTGTAAAACGATAATTAAAATGATTCGCTGGATGATGACGTCTGATCTACACTTTCTTTTAATAATAATAAAGAATTAAAAAAATTACATATTATTAACTAACTTGCAATACATATTTAAAAAGATATTACAAGTAACGACTAAAATACTGCTTTAAGTTATTAATGTTTGGTTTAATGCTAGTTTTAATTGAGCTTTATTAGCTTTGGTAGTTAGTGTTATAATATTCCGCAAACAGCTAAAATATGAAGTATGTCCACATGTTAGGAGCGCACACACAAATGTATAAATGGATGATGCAGTTACGACGAAATAAAAATCATCCTTTCATCAGTTCAGAATTTCAAAAAGCTTTTCTGCCGAACAGTTTCTGGGGGTATCCTTTGTTAACAGCCTTTGAAAACAAACTTGCTACACTAATTTATACCAACATATGTGATATTAATTCAAAAGAGTATAAATTTCCATATAGGAGTAGAAGTTTACAATCAAAACCAATAAATACCACGCTAGAAATTGATCATGTTTCAGATTTTGAAAATGTAAAAATAATTTAGAAGACTGGTTTATGAAATTACATGGATACATGAAGATAGTTCCATTCGAAGTTGGGGTATTTCTGTGACGTATAACCCAGAATGTGGACATTGGTGCGTGCTTCAATTGTAAGTTATTTTCTACGACAGGAAATCATTTTTTACACTGATGTGAGGCTTTGGTACAGCCGCAAATAATTACAATGTTCTTTTATCTTGTTTCTTATCATTTTATCAAAGCTTTTATCATTAACAATTTTTCGAATAAATTCCTTTAGAAGAGTTTTTGATAAATTTACTCTACGATTGTACAACCAGCAAAAGAAATATCGTTATTGCTTTTAAGGTCGAATTTTTCAATGTGTTGAAATTATATTATGATTAAACAAAATTTAATTGATCAATTTTAATTTATTTAATTTATTCAATTAATCGAAAAAAATCTAATGTATTTTTCTTTACATCTACTTTTTACTCTGCTAACTGCTCAATTTAATCATGAAAAATGTGCACTCAAAATGTGAAATTTTATTTCCAAACTCATATATTCAATTTTTATTCCTCAGGGTCACAACAAGCCTGTAAATACTCTTAAATTCAGCCCCGATGGAAGGTGGATTGCGTCTGGATGTGATGATGGCATAGTAAAAGTAAGTTTTGCAGAAGTACAGAGATTTCATCCACACTTTTATGCATTTACACTAAAATTAATGACATTGCATAGTGCTGTTGATATTGTAAAGATATTCAAAATTCTGGTGATATTCGAAAAGGAAAATGAGTTATTTGGGGGTTTAGTTATTTTGATATTTTAAATTACATTTTTTAATATTTTGTGCTAAAAATATTGCATTATTAAGTCTTTTTCCTTTCTTTTTATAAATATTTTGGTAATATATTCAAAAATAATATTATATTAAAAAGAATGAATATACAATAAACATTATTTTTTTTTAATCTTTAATATAAATTTTGAATGCAGATATTAAATCAAGATTGCACCAAAAATTTTTTATTTAGTTTATTGCTGCCATGAAGATAATGAATTCAAATTCCATGAATTCGCATAATACGATCTGTTGTATTATAATGGCCTTTTATTTACGTCATATAATTTAATGTGCTAAACTGAACATTAAATGTGAAAAAAGTGACATTTTTTAAAGTATTATATTTTCAGCTGTTCGAAAAGACAATCTAGTTGAGAGTCGAATCCAATCCCTCAGACTGAATCTGCCAAATCTCTGCCTGTTGTGCTACATTGATCGACAGAAGTGCGACAGAACAAGGTTAAACGCAACGTTTTTCGCTCAATCGGATCTTTATTATATATAATAAAAATATCGAAATTTAGAATTTATTTTTTATTACATTTTTATGCATATGTATTATTATATATATAAAACCCCTCCGTGTATAACAATTCCGGGGTCAACCTATCCACGAGAAAAAGAAACTCATTCACCAATGAAAACGTTTCATAGTCGTAATGGAGCGTTCTCATTGGTCAGATTTACAGTCTGAGCTGTAAATGACGTCACTACATTTTACTTCACTTTGAAATCTTTCCACGATTTCAAAAAGTACACTGTTAAAAATTTGATCCATTTGCTGCAGCGGCACTTCACAGCTTTTATAGAAAATCTCTTTTTTGATCAAAGAGAATGCTCCATAACACAGTAAAGTAACCGTTTTCTATAAAAGCGGTAGAGTGACGCTGTAGCAAATGAGTCAAAATTTTTACAGTATATATTTAATTAAAACTTTTTATTAAAGGAAAGCGAAGGTGCGTTTCAAATGCAATATTGTTAAAATTTTTATATTCGGGTTGCTTTAATTTTTTTTTCTTTACAGCCGTGAATGACTCTTGCGAATTTCAAATCTATAAAAAACATTGTGAAAAGTTACCTCCAATTTTAAAGGCAATCTATTTTCTGACCAATGAAACCGTTCCATAGTCGTAATGGAGCGTTCTCAATGTTCAGAGATTTGACCATTTATTATTAAGCAAATTTTTATTTTTTTTTATTTAAGAAAACCGCGGTGCGTTTTAAATTTCATTATAATCCTCACCCCCATCTACCAGATAGTTTTGCTATAGTTTTAAATGCAGATTTCTGTTGAAATTTTCTTTCTTTCTATCTTTTTTTCTTTCTTTCTTTCTTTTTTTTTTTTTTTTTTTTTTTTTTTGTTTTGTTTTGTTAGATTTTTCCTTTTCCAAGTTTAATCGCTGTATTTATCAAAATTGTTTCAGCCTAAAGTGGTTATGATTGACCACAGTTGTTGTAATTTTTTATCATCCTTTAAAAATGCAAACACGTCGTTTTGACGGGCTATCTTCTAGTTTATATATATATGTCATGGTTTCTGTTATCCAAATTGTTCATAAATAAACATAAAATACATGACGAAATGAAATTTTTGCCCTGCTTTTAGCACAAAATCTATAATATGAACTTTAAAATGCTCAGGTTTATTTAAAAAGCGATTAAAATAATCAAATATAAATTTTAATCGTTAATTTTATTCAGAAATATCTTAGTACTTTTAAATTCTATTTTTAATCAGGCTCTTCCTCAGAGAATGTTTCCTTTATTTATGCAAATACATTATTCCATTTTGAAAAACGTATTTGTATTTGTAGACATATGATGTATTTATATAAATAAAGAACATGTTCTCTGAAGAAGAGTCTGAAATTAAAAATAGGAGTTGAAAGTACTAAGATATTTTTGAATAAAATTAACTATTAACTTCTAAATGTGATTATTTTAAGCGCCCTTTAAGTAAATATGGACATTTTAACGTTCATTTTAAATATTTTGTGCCAAATCGTTCATTTGCACATCATCTTTTTCCTTTAGAAAACTGTGAAGTTTTATTATCGCATTGAGACGGTTTTGGAAAGTGCTTCATAATCCATGCTGTGCGCGTGATTTTTCGTTCTTGTTTCTTTTAAATTTCCTCTTAACTTATGAGTAGAAAGGGTTAATAAAAATTTCTGCAATACATTCTCGAGTTAATGCTGAGATCTAAAATCGAGGTTGATAAAATGCAGAAATCAATTCTAATTATTCCAGTGACATCTATTATTAAATCAGTTAAATCATTATATCCAGCATTATTAAGTACAAATTACTCGTTATTGGAATTCAGAATAGCTAGTTATAAAAATGGCGAATAACATTGAAAATTTTACTAAAATTAAATAAATACTAGGATACAATCTGAGTGATTTTTTATTAATGTACCAAAACTAAAAAATATATACATTTCGCTATTTACGTATAAATTAAACAATATACAAATTTTAGTGATAAATTTAAAGAATAAAAGGTATCCAACACATTTCAAAATAATCTGAGCATTATCAGGTGCGTTCGTAATTACATAGAAATGTAGTTGTTGTTCAGCCTGTCCGACCAATCGTCTGCCCACATATAACTACTCAACCGATTGTTTGAAATTTAAAGTACATAATTATTACATAATTTTGTCGAGTCATTTTAAGTTTTATGAAAATCGGATGTGTAGTTCAATTACAGAAACAATCAGAATATTCCGTTACATTACGGTGATTATGAAAAAATAATTTCAAATGCATTTTAATGATGTTAAACTCTTTTGAATATAATAAAAATCATATTCATCAATTAAATATATACTGAAATATACATTCTGTAACAATCTGTGGTGCAAAAAATATTTTTTATTAATTTACAGGGTCACATAAAAGTATTTTATTACATAATGGTATAGAGAGAAACTTGTTTGGAAAGCGTTATATTTGTATTAAACTTTTTTACATTTTATAAAACTGATATACATTGATGGGGTTTACTACAAGTTAGTTCCTGTAGCATATAGGATTTACAGGCATACATAAAATATTTCGGATACTGTACTGTATCCGAAGTACTGTATATTTTTAAAACTTCGGTATAGTGAGAATGCACCTCATTTGCTACGTTTGACGTAAAATTTCTGACTTGTTTCACATAACTTGTTTATTCAAAATAATCTTTAGCCCTTTTCAACTTCTTTAAAAATGTTAGCAAAAATGTTTTTTCTTTTCTTTTTCCCTTCACATCTAATGAAGAAATATCAAGGTCATTCAAAATGCATTTTGCTTTTTATATATTTATATTTTTATAATATTATTATTATTATTATTATTATTGTATTGTAGAAAAAGCATGACACTTGTTCATTCACAGAATGTTAAAATAAATATAAAATCATATCATTTTAAAACTTATATATAGAAGTAACATAAAGTGCGTAAAATGATGAAAAAATTAACCATCTGTTAATTTACCTAGCGGGCTTTGTTTGATGCTAATATCTAATAGCAAGTCGGCGTAATATTATCATCATGTGAGTGGGAAAAAACCTTCACTCGATAGTGTGTTTTAGTAAATTATTTAGAACTTTCATTGAAATATTAAATGTAACCCTTTATTTCAAAAGTTCTTTTCGCAGATTACAAATATCATTAATATACAGGATTATTACAAAAGCATCATCGGGTTTTGATACATTACTATGTGTGAACTAGGAAACGTATATGTTTCCATGATAACTCCAATGTTAGGGCGTTAACTACAGTTTTGCTATGCGTATGCGTCATTCGTGTGTGGTTGCCATGGGTACAGTGCGAAAATCATATTCAAAATGGCGACTGGACAGCAGAAAGCGTTTTGTGAGTTAGAATTTTCAACCGGTTGTTTTTGTAAAAGCAAAAAATTCCGGTTGATTTCTTTGAACTGTCGATACCATCGTAGAATGCTTTGTTGAGTTGATGATTTGCATTTGTATGCCTTCCGAAATACTCTCTGAGCGGTTAAAAGTTATTCATATTTGAATATTCTAGTTCAGGAAACGCTTTCTGCTGTCCAGTCGCTATTTGAATATGACGCTCGCACAGAAAACATGGCAACCACACGCTCATAACACATGCGCAGCGCAAAACTATAGTTAATGCCCTCTTGTTTGAGTTGTCATACAAACATATACGATTCCTAGTTCACAAGTAGTAATGTAGCAAAACCCGATGATTCATTTGTAATAACCCTGTACAGTAAACCCTCTGTAAGCCGCACTGAGTGTAAGATGGAAATCCGTCTAGCTCGGAAAGATTTTTCAAGTTCCCTGCGTATGCATAGAAGTAAAATTTTTCTAAAGTAGAATATTGGCTACAACGGAAAATTATCTTGGTATCGATTTTGCTTTAGACAGAATTTACAGTATCTTTATGTAGATTATAGATATTTCT
The DNA here is from genome assembly GCA_964019185.1 of Maratus speculifer. NCBI lineage: Eukaryota > Metazoa > Arthropoda > Arachnida > Araneae > Salticidae > Maratus > Maratus speculifer. The sequence continues at coordinate 85,127,839 of OZ025290.1, forward strand.
CCTACCCTAAATTCTTAGATTTTTTTAAACTAGTTTATTATTTTAATGCACTTACACATGTACAATCGTAAAAAAAAACGAAAGATTATGCATACGGTATAAATTGTAAAACATTTTCTAACACATTCATAAAACTGTATTCATAGTTTATTGAAGTGGAAGATGATGTCCAAAGGAAGAATATGGAGAAACGCATAATGCATTTGCAAACTCAATTTCTGATAATTATATACAATCTTTTTGTGTAACCCTGTATATGGTCTATTGGTAAGTAAGCATACTACATAGTTTGCTAAAAGTTAGTTCGGTTAAACGAATATCACTGTTAAAAATTTTCAGTCAGTCATTTCCGCCAATAAACGAATGTTGTTGAAAACATTTTTGTGTAGCCCTATAAATCATCTACACAATTCATATACACCAAGTAACATTTAAAAACAATCAAATTTACAACCGCATACCACAAGTAAAAATGCACTTGCAGCAATTATTGCTCGTAGGCTTCAATAATTCAATTATTGCTCATTTTCATCTGCAGACAAATTCTTTTGAGTTTACTTGTAAATAAACTATAAATTCTATGCTCATCATGCTCTTATAAAAAACCTTGTAGTACACTTCGGTGAATACCTAAAATAGAGTAATATCATTAAAATACACAGAAAACGATTTTTCACCGAAGACTGTAATGTAACGGAATTCTCTTGAATCTCCTGTAAACGGAACAAAATACAAAGCACTTTATTTTCAGCAGTTAATAATTTGAATTTTGAAATTCTGAATATCAGGTGCATCAGGAGAGACTTCAAGCTACTCTCAAAAAAAAAAAAAAAAAAAAAATTAACCTCGTACGTGCCATAGGTTTTGCTAATCATCGCAGACACACGGACACACGGACATGTACACACACACACAGAGCGTTTTGTTCTTTTATTAGTATAGATATTCAACATGCCAAATTATTATCCAATAATATATATCCATTTCATGGTGATCGGACCATACTTACGCGAGTTAGAGTATGGTCAGACGGACTGACAAACTGACTTCATAAACACTTTTCATTTATATTAATATGTTTAATTTACGTATAATTCTACTGTAATTATCGTATAAAAAAGTAACTGGTACCAATCGATTAGGTAAAAGTTCTAATAATTAATTACAGAGATCAGAGGTAAGAAGTCGTCTTGCGTACAGAAATAGTATCAAACTTTGAAATCTTCAATATTAACACCTGATTTTGTCTTTTTATCTAGATTTGAAATTATAATTCATTTCTTCTAGTACTTTTTGGATTATACCTAAAAACAAATCCCTGCATTGCAATCTGTATTGCGATGATTTATAAGTGAATTTAACATTAGAAGTTGGAAACTTTAAACCGACATAATTGCTAAACTATTTTACTGAATGACTCCACGCTTCGTATTCTATGTAAAATTTAATGCAATTTGTAGATATAGACGATCCTCTAAGAAAATTTTGGGTGCATCATTATTTAATACGCGCTACTACTAATCGATTGGTGCTACGATATTTTTATTTAATGATTTATAGAAGAATTAATAAAGTAATATGTGTGCGTTTTTTTTTTTTTTTTTTTTTTTTTTTTTTTATGTTGGAACATTATATAGTGTCCTTTATCAAGAAATGAATGTAATTATTTAAACTCATCATAAAATGTTACTTCGACAAATATAAACTCCATTTTCACCGTTTATAAAATTAAGCAAAATAAATAAAAAAGAAAAGAAAAAAAATGTAATTTAACAAACTACAACGACTATTTGGAAAATAATATTTTCAAAGACTATAATTTTAGACTTATAAATAATTTCTATATTTAAAAAAAACAATAATAACATCATTTTTTATGATAAAAACGTAGCTTACGTAATAACAGAGTTACATCAATATGCCTGGACTTTTAGAGTCACGTTAATATTCCTGGGCCATTCATAAAGAAATATAAAGAAAATTTCATTTTAACAATTTTCAGTATTGTAAATTTTTAAATTTCTAAACATTTCGCATTTTTAATTTTTACACAATTCTAAACAGAAAAAAAATTCCTTTAATATGCAACTTGTTTGAAACCTGTATCTGAATTTGTTATTGAGTTATTATTATTATTATTTTGTAGTTTTTAATACTTTTTTCTCATTGTGGCAACAGAAGTATTCCATTTCTAAACATTAAGCATGGACCAATCAAAAAACGAATGAAATAACAAACAGAAGTATTGCTTTTTTGGACATTAAACATAGACCAATCAGATAACGAATAAGATGAAATAAGTTGCGGAATTCAACCAATAAAAATATTCAGATGTACTTCAGATTTCCCAATTCTCTACCGAGAACAACAACTATTTTTCCCAAATAGTTAATAAATGGCATTAATAGAGCAAAATTTTAACCTTATTTAAAATAGCAGTTAACCAGATACTTATCATTAATTATTACTGAAGATCGGTTTTGTTAAAAATTATCACAAATTCATTTAAAATTTCTTCGTCCATGAATAAATTGGTTGATTATTTTTAAGTACAAAGTTTTGTAGTTTATTTCTTTATATGTTGATTTATTTAGCATTTTAATGTGCGAGTATGCTTCATAATGTGCCAGAAATTATATGCAGTCGACTACAAGCTGTTAAAAAGCAAAACAATATAGCTCCATAAGATAACTTAATTTTATGCAATTATTTTATTTTCGAAAAGCATTTCGCTTAAATTATCTCTTTCTACAGAAAAATTATTTTCTATATTCCTTTATACTTATTCAATTTAATGCAATCTGATTAAGTTCCGTTCCTTTAAATGCATTTTGAAAAATGAAAAAATATCGAAAATCAGATTTGTTAGAAATAAACATTCCATCTATTCATACTGTGAAAAATTCATCGATAAATGCGTTTAAAGAGATTTAAATGCGTGGTGATTCAATTTAAGAGTTTCTTTAAGAAAATAGCAAAAACTTTGTTGCATTTTTTAAATTAGTTTAGAAATGTATGCGTTATTTTAGATGGTAATGAACACATATTCGATGCTGTTTTATTTTTTGCGCAAGATAAATTAGTGGATGTAAGGTATAATTTACTTTAATAGAGATGCACATATGATGTAGAAAAATATCACTCATAAAATTGATCATGTTTTTAAATTTTATGACATATTTTCCTGCTTTGGTACACACAAATAATGCATCTGTAACAGTATATATGAAATATCTATATTGATGTAATGTATGGAAGTTTGTGTGTTTCTTTAACTACCAAACCAAATTCAAAAATTAGTCGAATGTGGCAATCCCAAAAGTTTCTTCTATCTCTTTGCACGCTAATACTTCAAAATTCGCTACAGCAGTGCAAAAATTTAATGGCAATCTATGCAGATCTTGAGGATTCTAAAGGCATATAATTCCGTGAATTAATTTTTGAAATAATACTATTGCGGATATCGGGAAAATTGCAACATAAAAGCGACATCTGTTGGACGATTTATAGCAAAACGTAATCAGAAATAATAGTTATCAAGCTAAACTTTTGTGTATCAGTGTAGTAGTTCCCAGTAATTGTGATTTTAGAACGTATTTTATTCATATCCCCTTTTTTAATTTTGTATTTTTTTAGAAACTATTCTTTACGAACATTTAAGTATTAAAAGTTATAGGTATGTCAAATTTCAAGTTTCCGACTCGAACAATTACAAATAAATCATAATTTAAAACTTTTCAAACGCCTTTCGTTCTTATCACCGTTTTAAATTTTGAACGCCTCAGAAACAGTTTTTTGTGAAAATTTGTGTCTTAAAAGTAACCGCGATATCAAAATTCCAGTTTCTAGCTCCGACGCTATCATGGAAATCGAAGTTTTAGAACTTTTTTTAAATTTCTACACTCTATGGGAGGTAATGGTATGGTATCGATGTTACGGTGAAACACCGAAATCTGGAGAATGTCGACTTTCACCGGTGAATGTTAACATTCACGTAGTCTCTTGGTGTATGTCCGAAATATTTGCTAAATACCCTTATTTCTGTCTTACACCGGTAAATTTCGACATTCACCATATGCACTAATGGTAAATGTTGAACATGTCCGAGATTTATATATATATATTTTTTCTCCGTAATTCAGTCGCGATAAATTTTTCGCCTCTCTTTCTGAGATAAATGACTAAGAACTTAAAACACACAGTACATTCAAAATGAGAAAGGAAAATAATAGAAGTAAAAAGCTTACTTAATTATACAGTACATTCAAAATCAGTAAGGAAAATAATTGAAGTTAAAAACTTACTTAATTATACAGTACGTTCTAAGTGAGAAAATAAAATAATAATAATAAAAAACTTGCTAAATTATGTGGATTCAAATCGGAGAAAGAGATTCAAGCGCCTCTATTTTCGACCTCCACCAGAGCACATCTGTGATTGTCGATATACACCGGTGAGGGTCCGAATGTACAAGAATGTAATGAAATATTCGTTCTTTCACCGACGTATTTGGTGTTTGTTGACATTCACCGGTGAAAATCGACATTCTCCAGTTTCTGTCTTTCACGGTAACATCGATATAAAAGGCAGCCTACACTAGAGCAAAGACATTCATCAACATTTTGCTACCGTTAATTTTTAAATAGATTCGGTAGTTCATGAAATTACGTCCTACGAACAAACAAACGTGCATCCATTATACTAGTATATGTTACTAGCGATATCGGATTACCTTTCAATATCTCACACATAGAAACATATTTTCTCAGGGGCATTTATGAAATTCAAGAGACAGAAAGCTTTTAAAGAGAAAGGCTTTTAAAGTTTCAGCTTTAAAACAAAGCTTATTCGAAGATTCAGGCCTTGCCACCTTTATCCGTCGACAGAAAGTCATTCTTTGGACTTTGCTTTCATTAAACGAATTATCTTGCAGTAAAAGGAAATCAATGTTGAGAAAAATGTTATTTTAAACTTCTAAGATTGAAACGAAACTTTTTTTAAGAAGCTTGCACTCCATACTTCACTGTTAACCTGAAAGATTCTTAATTACATTCTGGATACATGCACATACATACTATATGTCCAAAAGTGACCGGCCACTTGCAACTTTACACATTTTATTAAATATCTAGAAAAATATTTCAGTAATTATCCTTAAACATTACGTGTGTAAACATAATATAGCAGGTCATACATTTCCGAGAAGATTTTTTTTTTCGAAATTCCAGAAGGGACCAACAACAAATAGAAAAAAAAGAACGAATATCTTTTTAATAACTTTCAAAACTAATTTAGCAAAAGCGTTCAAACTGTAGATTATAATTTAGTGGCTTATTGTAATAAACTGTGTTCATTTGTATATGGATAGCATGTATATTCGTAGAGAAATTAAAGTTTTTGTAAAAACAGTCCTATGTTTTGTCAATTTTTTGGTTTATAATTTGCAGAGTTCTTAATGTAGAAAAAAAGATTATTTTGAGAAAATATGAGAAACAATATTGCACACAATACCTTGTAATCAGAATTAAAAAATCATAAGAATTGTATGAAAAATGATCAGGTTTTTTTAAATAATGTTACACTGCGCATACGTGGATGTAACCAAAATATAATTTGCATAATGTGTTTTCAAAATCTATAGAGCAATTTTTGTGAAAGTCTCAAACACATAACTTGAAAATTCCAAAAATTATCGTCTATAAAATAAGCTGAAAATCCATTGTTCCCAAACTGAAGAAACGATGAGTGGCTGTATCCGTATATCCATTGATTAATGTCAATATAGAATACACAATATTGCACGTACAACAATATTTGGATACAGACCCTTATTTATTTTGTTTTGATTGTGTATGAAGCATTCTCACATAAAAAAAAAAAAAAAAAAAAATTAACCCTGAATAATAATTTTTATTTTTGTATATTTTCTTGGGGTTTTTTATTCTTTGTATTGGAAAACATTTCATTGCATGGACTGTTTAACGAAATTAATGGGATAAAAAATTTCGGTACGATGTAGGGGGTTCAAATATACAATGAAATTCCCCGTTCCGTCTCCAAAATTTTTAAGTTTGTAGTTGTCTGTATAAAATTTCTTCAATAAAATTAATTTGATGTATTTTTTTCAAAAACTGGGATTACTGTTTTATATAAATATGTCAAATAAATTAACCTTCATACATTTTTATGACAGATTATAGCAAGAGGAACGTTAAGGAATCTAAAATCCGGGGACAGAATTAAAAAGTAAATATTTTTGAATTCCTTCCCTGGATTTTAGATTAATTAAAGTCCCTCTTGCTAAAAGTATACAAGAAAATACTCTAGATGCAGCCTCAGAATTTTCTTACTTTTTTTTCTCATTCAGAAGTATGCTAGAAAAAAAATGGCTGTAATTCTTTGATAGGAAATTTATTGCAGAATTTAAATCGACCTTTAAATATCAGTTACAAGTATTATGGCTTTGTTGGTAGTCTTACCGTTCATAAGGTTACCTGCGATTGAGCTCCCACTTGAAGGATAAGGGGTATTACTAAATCAATATAGGAGTTATAACGCTTGGTAGTATTTATTACATAAAACTTAAAATTTTAATTAATACATAAAATAAAAGAGCAACTCGAACAGTTTTACAATGCATTAATCAGTTTTCTTACACGAAAAATCGGTTTTTCGGACCCTATCAAATCTGAAAAAAAATATTTTAAGTTACGTAACTGAATTTATGCATGCAATTGTAACAAAATAACGTTAATTGTCGCATTAGTGTTACTTGTTTGTAATTACTATTATTTCAAAGATGACTTGATGGTATCCGTCAAAAACTTGATAATAAATAATTTAAACGTTTCATTGAAAAAAAAACAGACAACAGAAAAATTTCCTGATATATCAATTTTTATATCCACAAAAGGAAACTTAAAAACTTTTAAAATAATTAATATTTTCATGTTAAAATTTTGTTTCTTTTTTCTGGTTTATAAACTTAAATTTTATTAAAATACCAAAAGAGGGCAAATATACACTCATATCTACACACATATATACACACATACATATAGAGTCGACTCTTGTTAATCCAAATTCGTCGAGATCACAATAAATGTTCAAATTATCCAAAGCTCGAATTATGGAGAGCATGAGAAGAAAACCTGATGTTTAAAGGGGTACTATTACAATGTTACGCTATTTTTTAAATTCATTTCGGCTGTTATCATTAGAATATGATTTAATATTAAATTAAAAGATATAAATACATAATCAAATTAAGAGATTAGGAACAAGCACGATGAAATAAGAGGTGGAAATATCATTATCATTGATGAACAGGCGGAACTCTAAGAAAGTAAATATCAAATGCATGGGATAGATCTAATATACTAGTTTTTAGTTAATTTTAATTCTTCTAATTTCAAAATTTATCTTTCCTTCTATTTAAATTATTTAATTTAGACTTTAGAGTAACTAATAAATTCTCTTCTCGCGTATTTTATTCCAATGAAGTACTAATCAATTGCGATTTTCTCTTTGTTTAAATCGACTTGTAATAATATTAATTGTTTTAATTTGATTTGTCTGAGAGGCGATCGGAATCAATTTACAATCCGAAGTTTTGTTGCTATGACATGAAACATACGACAATTCATTAGCAATGTTGTTACTTGCTTTAAATAGATAGAGCGATTAAATTATTTGATTTAAAGCATACTATTGATTTTAATACTGACTCAATTAAATGCTCTTTTTTTAAATACATATAAAAATTTGTATTAAAAAAATATTTTTATACTCTTTTTTTTATTTTTAACACTATTTCTATGGGTATCAACTAACACCTTTTTACTTTCTTCTATCTTTACAAAACAAAAAAGAAAAAAAAATGGATTCGTGAAAAATTCCGGTTTTTGACGGGTTTACACGTTTTAGGGTAGACTGTAGTAACTCTGTTGAAAAAAATATGTACAGTTACTAAGATTTTTCTAGTAGATTTGTATTCAAAGAAATTTTCATGTAACGGTAACAGCAAAAATTCATGTAACCTTACTCGGTTGCATGAAATTTTGCTGTTATCGTTATATGAAAACTTTTTAGAATACAAATCTACTAGAATAATTTTAGTAACTTTACAGATTTTCTTTTATAGTGCAGAGAACCCATAAAACATACTTTTACAAAATGTCTGTATGAATGCGATATAAATTTTGTGAGAGCTCTATCTTAAAATCTAATGCACGGAATTTAATAAAATTCTTATTCAGGTATATTCCTGATATAAAGTGATGCTGATTATGTTTTGGTTTAAATCGTTCAAAAGGTGGCGCTGCTATGCTACATTTTTTACGATCTTTGCAACAGTTGTACCTCAAGAATTAATGCACAGATTCTCATGAAACTTTAGATTCAGTTAATCCTTGATGTGAACTGTTACTGTTCACGTTTTCGTGTCAATCGCCTAGCAGGTGGCGCTACTATGCAGAATTTTTCCCAATTTCAGCAATAACTCTATCTCTAGAACTAATGCACGAATTTTCATGAAACGTCAGATTCAGATATATCTGATTATGTTTTCATGTAAATCACCCAACAGAGCTTTTTTGGTTCTTTTTTATTGTATTTTCCCATTATCCTCAATAGTTCTATTTAAGAGCTAATGCACGGAATTTTAAGCTTTTAGAAACTTCACGGTGGGTATAAATTGTCATCTAATTTTAGCACTGTGGCAGAGAATTTTACTAACATGTATGAGATAGAAGAAAGTTTTGTGATTGCTAAATCCGACTACTTCAAGTTTTACTTTATATTTGCTTTCTCATACTTTTAAATTGTAATAAGCGCAAAAAAGTCTTCAGTGTATTGAAAATTGCTTCTAACTGTTTCAATTTAAAAATTATAAATGAAAAACCTTAAATCGAAATCTTTTAAAAAGGTATCATTTGACAATGGTAATAATATTCTTAACTTCATTTTGTATGAAAAAAAATGAAAATTTGCAATCGATTTTTCACTCGCTTCCTGATATGCAAGACTTATAAAAATCAACTAATAAGTGTGTTTCAAAGACAATGCAACATCTTAATTCGTTGTAGCTTGACTACACCGATTTGAAAAATATGGACTCGGATGTTAGAATACATCATTTTAAGCACGTAAAAAACTAGTCGTTGGAGGCCACCATAATACTTACCCATCATGGATATGCATAGCACAATATATGAAAACATAACACATGTAAACAATTTATAAAATGCATTACAATTCCAAAACAAAATATAAACGTATATTTAAGTATTTTTAAAACATAATCATGCTCTATTAATGAATTTCTGATGACCTAATTTCGATAAATTATATGAAACGCCAAACTATTAAAGTAGCACTAAATTGCGTAATAGAAACATCCTTATAACTCCAAAAATAATAATCATATTCACTAACGGTTTCTTGCATCGAATTAAGCATCTCATTTCCAATTAAAAGATATCTTTGAATTGAAATTTGAATGAAATACAGGGTCATGAAAAATCAAAGAATGTGGAAAATAGGATTAGAAATATCTCAACAACTAATTATACGATTGATTTCGTTTTTTATGCAAAATTTGTGTTATTTTATTGCCTTTTACGTCCACTCCTTAAATAAAAAGAATTCGAAAATTTTTATATACCTTTAATCAGAACAAATTTTTCGAGAGTCCGAAAAAAATAGTTCCGGATAATCGAGGTTGCTGATATTAAATAGGCTTCGTCCCATTCTTACATACTAAGCCCATACAAAATTTCAAATCTCTATCTCAATTTTTTCGGGAGATAGAGCGGTTACAGACAGACAGACAGACAGACAGACAAACAGACGGACGGACGGCAAATTTTTTTTCTAAAAATATGTTTTTCGGAATCTCCAATGTCCGAAACGTGTAAATCCGTCAAAAAAAATTTTTTCGATTTTCAAAACGATTACAAGACTTACCCTATACTACGTATGATGGGTAAGTAATAATTAAAAAATTTAGAACTTTAAACTAAAATAATTTTTGACTAAAATGAACTTTTTCCACATCTGCAATAAAACAGAACTTGATATTCATATTGTCGGTTTTCTAATACAAAATTCTAAGGAATGCTAAGGTAAGTGGTTGAAGCAATTCTACAGAATTGCTTTAACCACTTACCTGATCAATATTTTTGAAAAAACTTTCAGTTAATGCTTATTTTTTATGTTTTTTGCAGAATTTTTAATATTTTATCACCGGTTTTTCAAAACAGAAAATGTTAGGTAAATGAATCAGAAAAATGTTCGGATTAAATAATGTAAAATTTACATTAAAAATTTACTGGTGAAAATAATAAATCATGATTGAAATATGGATGCCCGTACATTGAACGGGCAAATCATGATTGACAAAAACACGTTGCCCGTATCACATACAGACAAATCAGGGAAGTGGTTGAAACAAATCTATTTTCGGACTTCTCCAGCTTTTCTAATTTGACAAACTGAACGAAGTTATTTTTTGCAATATCGACATGAAGCTTCTTATATGATAAACAAAACTTCAGTATGAGAAATTAACTCAATATCATCGTCTGTTGAGAATTCTAATTATCATGTTATATTAACTGGTATGTCGGGAAATGGGAACAAATAAAGTCGTATTTTGTAACTTACTGTGTAAGTACTTTTGATTTTTGGATATGTTGCAGATCTGCAACACGATCATACAAAGGGTTAATAGTTTTAGAAATTAATTGTAAATTAATAAATTAACTTTAAGGCATTTTTACTTTGACCAGGCTCAGGGCCGAATGACAAATCTTCTTTTGGTTACAACTTCTTTCGTATTACAAAAACAAATTCGCTTATTATCCGCCTAATCACACTGTTAAAAACTTTTCTGTAAAATTACAGAGAATCTACGGGCGATCCATTATCTTAAGTTTTATGTAAAATTTCACAGATTATAAAAAACGAGATTCTGTTAAATAGAAGAGAACTTATTCAGTAAATTTAGATTAGACTTTGTAAATTAACATCGTTAAAAATGCACAAAACTCAGTAAATTTACTTTTAATGACAATAATTCAGTTTACTTTTTTAAATTAGTAAATTACTCAATCTTCAGTGAATTTCAAAGAGCTTGAATATTCCCAGTAAATTTGAGCTGCCGTATCATTAAAATTTAACGCAATTTGTTTTAAGCCGTCCTGCCAATACTTCTTCACAGTGGAAAATATTTATTGACTGAATTACAGCAGCTATTTCTATTGTATACAAAGTATGCCCTTTATGAATCAGCGGGAAAAATTCCTCACTAAATCTGATGATATAATTTTGCCCTTTCTAAATTATTCTTAGTTAAACCTTAAAATAAATTTTTTATTTTAATATTTCCAATAAAATTTTAAAAGTGTATATTTTGAATTGCAAAATGTTACAAAGCTAAAAAATATCTTTAAATAAAGACATTGAAATCCCTACCAGGGAATTAGATATAAGACGAGGGAAATATGTGCAAAATGTTGACCGAGAAACTGAATCGAATGCACTTAATCCAGAACTAGTAAAATTTACAGAGAATTTCGTTTTTTTTTTTTTTTTTTTTTTTTTTTTTTTTTTTTTTGTGTGTGTGTGTGTGTGTGTGTTTTAACAAAGATTTTTAGCAGTGCACTTATGCCAAATTAGATCAACTAGTTATGAAATTGCGACATTGAAACATTTTCATCACTAACAAGTAGAAAAAACAAATAAAAAATACAGAGTGCGTTATTTTTTAAGGCATTTTTTATCATTTAATACTTTGATATTACTTGCATTATGATTATATGTTGAGAAATGTGTTAGAAATTGTGAACAAATAGTTTAGACTAGACTAACAGGCTGCTTGGGTAAAAATGAATTTAAGCTTAGAAGCCACAACTACTTGAAGCAGAGTTTTGAAGGATTATTGTACACATATACGCAGAAAAAAGTCAGGAAATAATTTAAAAAATTTTATTAAAAATATTTAAATACATGATTAGTTGTAACAGCAAATTCGGGCCATAACTTCGGCCAAAAGAACGCATTGCTCATTTAGTGAGCTTTCCATTAAGTCTAACGCTCATAAGCAGAGTAGTGAAGTATCTCCGAATTGAGTTGCCTTGAAATACTGGCATCATAGTCACTTCGATACAGGCAAGAATGCCACGATATGGCATCAATGGTCCGCCTTCCACACATCTGGATAATGTTACAAACTAGTACATGAAAAATGAAACTTTAAATAACTTCGTTTCATTAAAAAGTTATAATTTAAACATTTTCTAAATATGCTAGTTTTTTTTTTTTTTTTTTTTTTTTTTTTTTTTTTTTTTTTTTTTAAGTACAGCAAGATTTCAGATTAAACTGAAATAGTCTAAGTACAAATAGAAAAAGTCAATCATTAGTTAACATTTATTTTCAAAAATTTTCTTTCTAAATTTTTCTAGTGCAATTTTAGTTGGAGGTTTTGTGAAATAATCAGCTTAATTTTCTTTACTAGAAATATACTTTAAATTAAACAATTTTTCATCAACTAAATTTCTTAAAAAATGATATCTTACATGTATATGTTTAGTTTAACTGTTTTCTATAGGAGAGTTGGAAAAATCTATAGAAGCTCTGTTATCACAATATAAGTTAAACTCTGAAAAATGAGAGGGAAATATTTTTAGTTCTTTACCTTCTTTTATTATGTTAATTATCCAAATAAGCTCCTTAGTAGCATCAGTTCAGGAAACGTACTCCACATCCATAGTGGAAAGAGCTACAGAACGCTGTTTAGAAGTTCGCCAAGATAAACCGCATCATTTAAAAATAAAATAAACCCCCCCAATCTATACTCGATCGTCTCGGTTAGATGTATACTCGGCATCACTAAAACAATTTATTGAAAAATTATCATGGCAAGAAAAATTTAATTTTTCATTTCTTGTATGATATACGTAGCCAAGGACTTTTAATAAGGCTAACCAATGTATTTTTCCCGGATTGTTTTGAAATTGTGAAAACAGATTAACTACGTAACTGATATTTGGACGTGTTCTACTAGCTAAAAAGGACAAACATCCAGTTAAGTTACGTAATGGAACTTTTTCCATTTCAGCAATTTCTTCATTAGTTTGAAGGCAATCCCTTTTAGAAAATATAACTCCCTTTGAAATGGGTAAAGAAACAATACGTTGATTAACTTTTAAACTGCTCATAATCCGTAGTTTTCGATGTAATCCGTCTGTTGAATAGAAAAACCTTTTTTAGTTTGTTCAAAATTAACCCGAAGTAACTTAACGGTCTCTCCAAAACTTTAATGTCAAATTTTTGTTTTAATGCGTTTATAACTTTAAATTTTTTATCTTTATCTTTTCCTAACAAAATCATGTTATCGAAGTTAAGAGAATAAACACAGTTGGCCCACTCGAACTTTTTAAATTTTAATCTTTCTAAGACGGAATGAAGTTTATAAAACCATTCACGTCCGCTCTGATGGAGTCCATATAGAGCTTTCTTTAACAAACAAACGTGATCTGGTTCTATAAAACCAACTGGTTGTCTCATGTAAATAACTTCGGTTAAAGGAGCATATAAATATGCACAGCGAACGTCCATTTGAATATGCCATTTCAATCCGCAAACTAAAATCGAGAAAAATAAACGTATTATAGTGAAATTAACCTCGAGACTAAAAACTTGATCATATTGAATGCATTTCTCTTGTCGGAAGCCTTGTGCAACGAGACGCACTTTATATCTAATTATTTCGTTCTCTTTATTGCACTTAATAGTATAAACCCATCTGCTTCCCAAGATCCTAGCATTCTGAGTTTTTTCTACTAATGTCCAAACTTTTTAATCTTTAATAATTTGAATTTCCTCCTCCATCGCACGCTTCTATGACTCAACTTGAGGAGAACGTATTGCATCATTAAAAGTTTTTGGGACGTTCACTTGATCCCGCTTTAATTGGCATTCATTTAAATGATTTGCCTCTAACTCCTGATTTATAACGCCCGTAAAGCTATTTTTACCGCTGAAATCAAATACTTTTGGACCGTAAGGTATATTTTTAGATCCGCAATAAGTTTTTGCATCGTTTGGGGATCTTAAACGCATATTTGTTCCTACTATGCTATAATAAATATCTGTACGCGATCCATCCGGAAGAGAAATAGCTTTTTGAAACCATTCAATTTTTGGTTTAGTTAAAGCAGGAGATTCAGACACTGTTTCAATCGGTTTTGAATTCTCCGACTCCCCCTCAATTAATTTTACTTGTTTATCGGGTTCAACACACGATTTTTCAATATTCAAAATCTCGGAATCGTCTAAATCATAATCATCTAAATGAAATAAACTTCGGTCGGAAATCTGTTTATTTTTAACTGTTTCCTTAATTCTAACGTTGATGGTCTCGATAACTTTATCATCTTGAGAAATCCAAACGCGATAACCTTTAGTGCGAAGAGCGTACCCTATGAGCACCCCCTTTTCAGGACGCATATCCAATTTACCGCGGTTATGTTTAGGAATCCCGACATATGCAGTGGAACCGAAAGCTCTCAAATGTTTAACTGTTGGTATTTTTCCCGAAAATAACTTGAACGGGGTCTTGGTGAAATTCTTATAGCAGGTACGATTCTATGTGTAGATAAAATATAACAAAGCTTCCCCCCAGAATCCTTTATGCAGTTTAGACTCATTAAGTAACGTTCTTACTGCATTTAGAGCCGTAGACTTAAATTTCTCAACAAGACCGTTCATTTTCGGTTAAAAATGGGTTGGTCCGCTCAGGCTTAATACGCCTATCTTCCAAATATTTCTCGAATTCATTTGAACAGAACTCCCCGCCATTATCAGTTCGAATGTTAATGACCTTGTTTCCGGTAAATGTCTCAGCACGTTTTTGGAATTTTACAAAGCAATTAAAAACCTACGATTTTTCCTTCATCAAGTAAACGTAAACTTTTCTGAAAAAATCGTCGATTATTGTTAGGAAATACTTATTTCCCCCTCTAGTTTTTGTATTTAACGGGCCTGCCACGTCAAGGTGCAAAAACTCCAATGGCTTTACAGACTTAATTTTTCCTATAGGTTTAAAAGAAACTCGTCTAGCTTCACCAAATTTGCACGGCTTGCAATTTAATTCTTCGTTTTTGAGTGGGGGCATTCCCCTAACTTTATGGACGGTTTTTAGTATGTAATCCTTATTTATGTGAGCAAACCTTCTGTGCCATGTTTCTAAGCTGTTTTCTGCATTAGCCTGATTAACTTCCAAATTTTGACAATTTCTACCATTACGCTTAATGTATTGAGGAAAAACATAGTAAAGGCCATTTTTTGAATAACTGAAAACAATTTTCTACTATTTAAATTTACATCTATTCGCCCATTTTTACCGATAAACGTGGCACCTTTCTCTTCAAAGCGATGGCCCGCCATCAAATTATGTCGTAATTTAGGTGAATATAAGACCTTGTGCAATGCAACAACCTGATCTCTGCGTTTAATTTTACAATTAAACTTTATAGTTCCTCTACCTAGAACCTCACAAGCAACCCCATTATTGCTGCTTTCATATCCAACCGGAAATGGGCTCAAAATCCCAAAATAAATCTTAACGGGAGCAAAAACGGGAACTAGCGGCAGTATCCAATAATCAGGCAGTATCGAATAATCAGGCAGAATTATCAGTATTCGAATTAAAATAAGCTTCAGCTATAAAACCCACGTCACCATGTTTTTCATTAGCTCTAGTTTTAAATTTTCTACAATTTTTAGCAAGGTGACCACTTAAATTAAATTTAAAACACTTTCTAGATTCATTATGAATAAAATTAAAACTGGGATCTGCTGTACTTACCTGCGTCTTATAGACTTCTGCTTAGAATATCTCTTAAACTTCATATCGTTACATTTATTTTCACTGTTATGCAGCTTCATTAGATACATTAGAATTTTTGTTAAATGAACAATTAAATACTTTTAAGCGTGCTTCCTCACAAGGAAGGTCTCTAGACGGGCATACTCAGAAAAATCTGAAAAAATTACAGAATGTTCTTCTCATATAGTTATATATATGTATAAAAAAAATTCGGCGGAACCTCCTTAGAACGTCCGTAAAAAAATAATAAAAATTTCGTTTATTTGGCGATTTATCTCCGGTTGGCGAAAAAACGAAATTTTGAAAAATACACTTTTACTCTTCGAATACTTTTTAAAGAAAAAACTTTCTATGTTCAATTTATTTAAATAAGGTTAGTTTAAGTAATTTTAGTTTTGCATTTTTACTTTACTTTAAGTGTAATTTTGTCATATACGTTTATATGTACTTATAATAAAATGAAATTAATATATTTTATCATTTAAAACACAATTTAAATTGATTAAAATTGTTCCAAATTGAAAAATACACTGTTAAAAATCTGCTGCATTTTGTTGCAACGCACTCCCTTGCTTGTATAGAAAACGGTTACTTGGCCGTGAAAGGGAGCTTTCTCAATGGTTGGAATAGAGATATTATATACAAGCGGTGGAGTGCGTTGCAACAAAATGCAGCAGATTTTTAACAGTGTATGACACGGTCAATTCACCGTGCTATGGAGCATTCTCATTGGTCAGAAGAGAGATATTCTATAAAAGTAGTGGAGTGACGTTGCTGCAAATGCTGCAGATTTTTAACAGTGAAGTCAATTAAAATCAATTTTCAGATTCGTTAAAATCGTCTGCTTTTGGCGAGGAAATACACTGCTCGCCAAATCCCGAGTCGCTTTCAGCTTTTCACGCCAATTATTCCAAACTATTTCATTTTTTTACATATCTAATAATGTAATTCCGCCGCTAATTTTCACTGATCCTTTATTACCTACATGAGTAGTTTAATTCGTATTTTTTTCAAAAAAATTCTGAGTATGCCCCCAATGGAAACCTTCCTTGTCAGACAATAGTTCACGCAAAACATTTTCGAAATTAATGTCCTCGTCCGAAAAACGGTAAATGAGCTGGACAATACCTCTGTACTCATCAGGAAGGTGTCGAAACAGCTGAAAAGGCTTTAACCACTCAGAAATTGGACGATCGGTATCCTTTAACTGCATCATAATGTCTGTCAGTCTAGCATCATAAAAATTCAGCTCCTCACCAGGCTGCAACTTGCATTCGAAAAATGCATCGGTCAATTCCACAACACGTGCACGGCTACTAAGACGAAAATGTTTCTCCAATGCTTGCCACGCTACATAAGGATCTTTGACACCAGCTAATAGAGGTCTAAATTCTTTATTAACATTCAAATACAGATTGGAATACGCCCTTATTCTTTCAGCTAAATCGGCAGGAGTTGGCGCCTTGGCTGGATCGTCGACCTCCTGCATTTTCGCAGACACGCATTCCCAAAGAGATTTTTCCATCAAAAGAATCTTTTCGCCATGTACTGTAGTTAGAAGTCAACTTTTCAATTGGGAGAAAGTCCATGCTAGATGAAGACGACATCATGACTTTTAAAAACTGAGGAAAACACGCACAAATTTAAAAAGGCTCAACTTCTCTGCACATTGTGTACTTCAATCCAGGCTGGGCCCATAACCCGTAACGGGCTGCTAGGGCAAAAATAGATTTAAGCCTAGAAGCCACAACTACTTGAAGCAGAGTTTTGAAGGACTGGTGTACACATATACACAGAAAAAAGTCAGGAAATAATTAAAACAATTTTATTAAAAATATTTAAAAACATGATTAGTTGTAACAGGAAAAACCGGCCAGAACTTCGGCCAGAAGAACGCATTGCTCATTTAATGAGCTTTTCATTAAGTCTAGACTAGCATAACTACAATACAGCATGTTAAAAATGAGTTTTTGATTAAATGTAAATCATGTCTTAAATATATACATACATGTCAAAACGAGCCATCCGAACATAAAGTTGCTCAAATATATTACCATCTGATAATCACATGGAAATAGAAAGACAATTCTGTAACAGTGAAGCATGCAGTTATACAAAACAACCAATTATAAACTGGCGAACGTCATCGGTACGATGACACAATACTTAAATTGGAATGCAAGCATTCATCACCAGATGCGTGGAATTTGTAAAAGTATGATGTCATATCGCCAACGAAAAAGAAACGTTCATAAGCAGAGTAGCGAAGTATCCCCGAATTGAGCCGCCTTGAAATACTGACATCATAGTCACTTCGATATAGGCAAGAATGCCCCGATATGACATCATAGACAATATTTTATATTTTATTTCTTATTGCCACTTCTTAAATATACAACAGGTAATTTTTTGTATAAATTATTGTAGTTCTAACAATGCAGATCAAAGCAGTGAATTCGCCGATCCAGTGGCGTGGTCGGTAGCGTGAGCTCCTCCCACACCGCTGGACCCTGGTTCGAGTCCAGCTAGCGGCATGGGTGTGCGGGTGTTGTCCCTGTGATGTGTATTAAAATGTATGTACTGGATTTCTTGTAATAATAAAGTGTTTTGTACTTGTTTCTGTGGTATATGGATCATTCGAGGTAACAGCCATTTGTAGCTATAGACCTCAAAGCTATGTTCACTCAAAACTCAAACTCAAGCAGTGAATTTTCAATAATCACAGTGTTCGAAAAATTGCAACGAAATTTATTTAGAAAAAACATGAGTTATAAAATTTGGCGTGATTACATTGAAAATTTACCTACAAAAATGTTTTGTCGTTGGTTTTATTTTTGTACTTACATAACATTCGAATTGCTTTGAAAATAAAAACATTTATTATTTCCTTTTCTCAAAGCATACTTAAACCAATTGTTAAATTTCTACAGCACACTAAAATTATGATGATAAGAAAATATATGAAATTTTTTCTTTGTTTATTAACACAAACAAAATGCTCCATCAGAACAACAAAACAAAGTATTCTAATTTATAAAAAGATTATTAAAGCTCTTTTTTTTTTTTTTTTTTCAAAGTAAGAATTTTACACAAGAATAAAATTAAACACTTCCTGCGAATATTTATTCATTTATACAAGATTTTCTTTCAGTATTATTCATAGCAAAAATGCTTAATTCTCATTTTAAGAAACAATGTTGAGATAAGAAATTTTATTTATTTTTACTATTTTACTTGCCTATTTTTTTATTACTTACCCATTATACGTAATATAGGGTAAGCCTTGCAATTTTTTTGAAAATCTAAAAGAAAAATTTACGG
This sequence comes from Maratus speculifer, assembly GCA_964019185.1. NCBI lineage: Eukaryota > Metazoa > Arthropoda > Arachnida > Araneae > Salticidae > Maratus > Maratus speculifer. Next base: position 85,147,052 of record OZ025290.1, read on the forward strand.
ATTTACACGCTTCAGACACTGGAGATTCCGCAAAATAAATTTTTAGAAAAAAAAAATTCTCTCGTTTGTCTTTGTGTTTGACTGTCTGTCTGTAAATGCTCTATCTCCCGAACAAATTGAGATAGAGACTTGAAATTTACGTGTACTTAGTATCTAATAGTGGAAAGAAGCCTATAGAATATCAGTAGCCTAGATTATCCGAAACTATTTTTTTTCGTCCTCTCGAAATGTTCGTTCTGATCGAAGGTATATAAAAATTTTCTTTTTTTCACTTTTATTTTATTTTAAGCAGTGGATTTAAAAGACAATAAAATAACAGAAATCTCTATAAATAAAAGGAATTCTGAGGATAATTAATTAATTGAGGCACAGGGGAAAGCAAATCTTGGCAATGCGCCAACTCGGTCCAGAGGAAGCAAATCTTGGCAATGCGCCAACTCGGTCCAGAGGTATAAAAGCAAGATAGAAAAAAACGCGCAGGTCTGTGCATTCAAGTACAACCACCCATATGTATATGCTGAAAGTTTGTTCTGACGCTCACCCGACGCACGTGGAGTGCCGATGGTCCGGGGAGAGTCACCGGGGGATCCGTCGCCAGCTGAGAGAGAAGCGTAGAGTCACCGGGGGATCCGTCGCCAGCTGAGAGAGAAGCGTACCATACACATAAATTATTAAATAAACTTTCAAATTAAGCCCGGCGAAGCGGGCTGCGTATGCTAGTTTTACATAAAGAACAAAATCAATCGGATAATTAGTTGCCGATATATTTGTAATCTTATTATCCACACTCTTCGAATTTTCATGACCCTGTATTTCATTCAAATTTCAATTCAAAGATACATTTTAATTGAATATAAGACGCTTAATCTGACGCAGTAAACTGTTATTTAATATATTGTTGTTATTTAATTTTTGGAGCTATAAGGATGTTTGGAGTTTTATACAATTTGTCGAAATGGGTTCATCGGCAATTCATTAATAGAGTATTAGTGTCTATATTAGAAATATTTAAATATACGTTTAAATTTTGTTTTTTGGAATGGCGATACATTTTATACATAGTTTACACATGTTTTATTTTCATATTTTATGTTATGTTATGCATATCCATGATGGGTAAGTATTACGGTGATCCCCAACGACTAGTTTATTACTCGCATGCATAGATTTTAAAATGTAGCAAGTAGTATTTGTGCGCCCATTAACATCCAAAAAAAATTATATTTTACTGATGATAAAAATATTGCTAATAAAAGGCTAATATAAAGAGTAAACAAGTTTCTTTAAATGTACAATTTTCATTATACATCATTTGTTTGTAATAACGCAAAAACTACCCATCTGAAGAGGTTGAAATTTAAAATATAGAATTGTTGCATGATTTTGTCAGACCATTTCAGATTTTATGAAAATCGGATGCATAGTTTAATTACAGGGAAATAACAAAATTTAATTACAGGACCGTAATGTATTCCATTGCATTACGGTCAACGGGAAAAAGATAGTTTCAAGTGCACTTTAATGACCTGGCGTTCTTTCGAACGTAATAAAATTGATATGCATCTAAGAATAATGTACTAAAATATACATTTTGTGAAATTTCTGGCGCAAAGAATATTTGTAATTATTTTATAAGACCACATAAAAGTATTCCATTTCATAATATTATATAAGGAAACATTGTTTGAGGCGTGTTTTAAATACATTAAATTATTTCACATTTTATAAAAATTATATAAAGGTTAAGAAAATGATTACGTTTAATAAAGGTTACTTCATGTTTTATAGAAAGCAGATAGTATTTACAGGGACACACGAAAGTTTTTGTATATTTATATAGTATCCGAAATACTGTATACTATTACACCAAGATCTAAATATTTTTAAAACTTCATTATAGTACGAACATACCTCATTTACTACGTTTGTCGCACACTTTCCAACTTGTTTACTTCGTTATTAGTAAAAAAATTTTATGGCTGAATGAAATATTTTAATAAAACATTATCATTGTTCATTTAACTGGTGTTGATTCACAGTAATACATAATCGTAAGCTATTATAGGAATGCATAATTTCAGCAAAATATTTCGGTACATTGAATAGGCTTAGTATAAATTTACTTATTTTTATAATTTCTGAAATATTTTAAAACTTGTGAAAACTGAAATTTAGGATGATATCAGATTTTTTTCAATGTCTTTCAATAAGTATATTGCTGTAAGAAATTTCAGTGTCTGAGTGTAATATAAAATATGAGAAGAATCTCTAAATAGATTTAATATGCAACAAATTATAGAAAAAGTTATTTAATTGTTCTAATATATTTAATTGTTCCGTAACAATACGGTGTTAGGAATACAAGCAGTCTTCTTTTTCTTCTTTTCTTTTTCAAGTCTGCGTTGTTTCAAAAAACTACTGCTACTTTAAGTCCTTGGCTTACATATTTCCATAAAAATTCTCTCTAAACCTTTGGCCAATTGTTTTAGCGACACACGCAAAGAACAATGTTAGCCTCACCCCATGGTGAAGATTTTCAATCCATACATAACTTCCGGCAAACCGAGTCACGCCAATCTCAGATCGATATTAGAAAAAATTACGACTTAAAATGATTATAATATAGATTTAGTGACTTTTTTTATGTAAAGATATTTGTTTTAATTTTTAAGCTTTAAGATTTATAACGTTTATAATAAAAATTAACAGCAAAACTTCCATTTAACGGACTCTCATCTTTACGTAAATATTTCCTTAGGTAGAAAATTCGTTAAATAAGAGATAGTCCACAAATTATGACATGCTTGGAGAGGGGGGAGGGTGTTTGAAAAATTGTGACAGTTTGTAAAAGGGGGTTAGTAGTAATATGACATCACAAATTCTGGTTAAAATAAAAGCACTAAAAATCAGCAGATTAAATTTTGAAATTGTTTTAAAATTAAAGTATTTTGTGTTCATAAAGTAAAGAGAAGATTTCAAGATAAATATATTAAATTCAATCTTAAATTTCAAAACACTACTGTTTTCAATTTTTTTTTTTCATATTAATATTTTATTACTATAGTATATTAATTGTGTTTCTTTTTGTTGTTATTGTTGTTATAATCTAATTTCCTTCAAATAAACTACACGAATATTTTTTATTGTTATGCTCACAAATGTCATTAAAAACACGTAAATAAGTTTAAAAATAAATTTTGAAATATGATTTGTAACGTAAGGCTTTGTTTTTGAATGGCAAGTATATGTTTATGTAATATAACGTAACATGTGACATGTGGAGAGTAGGGAGTATGGTGAAGTGTGATGCTTTGTGAAAAAAGAGGTCGAGGGGAGGATAAAAAATATTGAAAAAACGTGTGACATCATTTAAAGACAGCCTCTAATCAATTCAAATTTATAAAATTTATGTAATAGAATAGACATGCATAAAATAAAAAATATACATAAAATGGAAACATAAGAAAAATGTATTTTAATTGGGGCAGTAAAAAATTTTTCCATGTAATTTAGACATATGAGAAAACTTAGAAATAATGTTTTTAAACAAACATATGATAAAGAAACTTTTAAAAAAAAATGAAGCAAAACGTACGTTTTCCTTTTATATATGAATATATATATATATATATATATATATAGTATTTCAAGTCTAACTTTTAAAAAGTCAGTGTATTACTTCGTACAGATTTCTTAGGAAATATACATTATTCGTAAAAATGTTGGAACTTTTCTACGTATCCGAATAATTCGTCTGTAAAATTTCCCCAAAACTGGAATCCCTTTCGTATTAGATTGAACTTTTTAGCATTTATTCTTTTTGAATGCAAACGATTCAATAATTGCATTTAATACAATCATCTGAGATAAATTTAAGCATCTATCGCAACAGCAAACCTCTCGGTTCGAATGTTGTACACGTATTAAAGTGAAATACCTTTTATTACATAGACTATATTTTTCGCAATATGTGAATTAATTTATATGTTAATGTTTTTCAACGTCAAGATTCTGCAGAAAATATCGTTAAGTAGAAAACTTCTTTAAATAGGAACTTCGTTAACGAGAAGTTCAACTATACTTAAATTCTGGAAAAAAACTACAGTAAAATCTCATTACAACAAATCTCTCGGAGACGCAGATTAAATTCTCTATACTGAAAAATTTATAAAATGAAATATTTTTATAATGAAATTAATAAAATTGTTTTTAACCATCCACATGTTATTTGACTGAAAAATTCGTTAAAGTTACACACGTTCTAATGAGATTCTACTGTATCATTCTACTTAATATTTCAGAATTGTGACGTTTATAATGAATATATATAAAAAATATATACATTCAGAATGTTATGAATATATGTTCAGAAAATGACCAATGACCAAAATTACATAACTCATTTTAGATTTATCGCGTCTGGAAATATGTTTAAAAAAATAACTAAATGTTTTAAATCTATACAATATTTTCGAAATTATTAAAATGCAAATATCGGTAGACATTTTATCTCTTTCATTAAGATGAGTTGTAATTTTAACATTAATAAGCAATATGTCACTTAATTTTATTATATAAAATAATCATTTCTAAGAAAAATTCAAATGAAAGTTAGTGATAATTTTAAGTTTTGAATAAAAATACACATCTTTAAGACATGTTTATGCTTTTTTCAGTATATCTTTTAACGATGCATTGAAAACATTTTACGTTTGTGTTAGCTTATCAATTTTACTGAACCAAAATATAAACGGAAATAGCTCTTTCACAAATATAATTATAGTATTAAAACAAAAATACTTACATTTTAAAAAATCTTAAATTTAAAAAAACAATACGGTGATAAAATTGCAAGCAGTCTTTTTTTTTTTTTCCTCTTTTTCCTTTCAAGTTTGCATTGTTTAAAAAATCTACTGCTGTTTAAAGTCTTGGCTTACATAGTTCCATAAAAACACTTTCTAAACCTTTGGTCAATTGTTTTAGTTATACACGCAAAGAGCAATGTTAGAATCCCCACATGGTGAATATTTTCAGTCCATATATAACTTCCGATAAGATTAAATATAAGTTTATTTTATCTTTTCAAGCATTTTTTATTATTATTTTAGGTTTTAGCGAATTATTGAAGATATTTAGGTATCTTCCAGTACAAAAGAAGCAACCTCTCAATCGATTTCGTTGGCCAGCTTTTTGCTTTAAAATGGCTACAAGTTAAAGACTTTTATATATATTCGACCTTAATACATGGATTCTGGATCATTTTTTGTTTCGCCTGTATCTTAAAAAAGGATTAAAATATAGCAGTTTGAAATTCTATGGTGGCAGGTGAAACAAAGTAACAAAATAAAAATGAAAGATTCCACCAAAACAGGCTTAATTTACGAGTTTCACTGAAAGTAGTTTCTAACAATTTTTCTTTATTAACCATTGTTCCAAATTCCAATACTTCAAATAATATAGACTTATTTACCGATGTCAAATTTTCACAACTTGGCAATGGTTGGGGAATTGTCGCCAAATTTCACAGCAAAAAATAGGGCGCTATAAATTAAACCAATTTGATGGAAGCTATCGATTTCTTTTAAATTGCTATTCAAATTTAAAATTGGCGAAAATGTGATACAGTCGACTCTCATTAATTCGAAGTCGGATAAATCGAATCCTCGCTTAATTCGAACTAAACATGAAGTCCCGAAATTTTCAAGGGTAGAATAACGTAAAAAATTTTCACTTATCCGAATTCATTTTCTCTTGAATTCGTTTAATTCGAACTAACGAGAATTCCAATTTATCATTTTTCCTTACTTTCCACGGGCTTTAGATCCTTAAAATGACTGTCTTTCATTTTTGTCAGAATATCTCTGAAACTAGTATACATATAATCCCATTCGTTTGATACCTACTTTCTTAATGCCCCGTCTCTCCATCAATGACACCTCCAAACTTTCTTCCATCGTGCTTGTTTCTAATCCCTTAATTAGTTTATGTATTTATGTCATTTAATTTAATATTAAGTCATATTCTAATGATAACGGCCAAAATAAATAAAAAAAAAATACTGTAACATTAATTCCTTTGTAATTATACCCCTTTAAACATGTTTTCCTCACATATTTTCCATAATTCGAACTCTCGATAATTCGAACATTTCTTGTGGTCCCGACGAGTTCGAATTAACGAGAGCCGACTGTATCTTCTAATCAAGTTCCGCTTTCTTTAGCTTCAAAATTTTATTTTATTCCTTACATGTTTCTCCATATTTCTGTACAGTTTACATATGTAAAAATTTGTCATAACGTTCTACAAGCTTTTGTATGCCTATGTCATACACATTTGCCGTCTGTGAGTATAACTGATTCTTTCAAAAGTTGTTGATTTAAAATTGAATTTGTGAATTGCCGATCTTCACGACTCTTTTCGTCTGCGGCATTGACCAAATAGTCTGCGATCACGGATGGTCGTCCTGTAACCGATGTCTTTCTTGAAACGTGATCAGACCGACCATCAATGATCACAGAAGGTTTGGTCAGTGCCGTGGGCGAAAAGATTTTTGAAGACCTGTGATTAACAATCTCAACTTTATAAATTGACAACTTTTGAAAGATGCAGATTAAAAATTGATTATACTTACTGGCGCTAGACATTTATGACTTAGCCATATAAAAGGTTGCAAAACATTGTGACAAATGTTTAAACAGATATGGAAACTGTGTAAAAAATTTAGAAACATGTAAGGAATTTTTTTTTAATTACAAAAGTTTGTGTTTTATACGAAATCGGACCTTAGTTTCCGATTAATCTTCGCATTTTGCGAAAATATTCGTATCTTTAAGATATCGCTATTTGAACAATAAACTTTTACCTGTCGATCTGACTTGAATAAGGTATTTATCTATCTATTTATGTGTATTTTTATCACTTTACACATTTTTTTTTTAGTTTGGTAATATTGTGGCTTTCATACATAATTTTATAATACTAATCATTTAAAAATTTTCTCATTAAGTAATAGATTTTTTTTTTTTTCAAATTAACATATTTTTGCTTTGGGTAACTTCCGAATTTTATTTAAATTGTATCGTCCAAAAATAAATAATTGAACTTTTTCTTATTTGTATTTTTAAAAAATTATAATTTAACAAACTACAACATCCATTTGGAAAATGAAATTCTAATCAATTTTACATGATAGATTCCGATTCAGATGACAAAAGTTTACCTAATGTAAATTTATCGAATTCAGATTGCAAGTTTATCCAATGCAAATGGCCAACTAATGTTTTTATAATAATAAGACCAATGCAGCTGCGACCATTCGATAGCTTCAGAACCCGAAATCCTACCTTTTCGGTTTTTGGTGTCTTTAATTTACACAATTTTCCTTTTAAATTTATCTGGTTTCAATTTTTGACTTTTTTCCCCCCAATCTGGCTTCCACTAGAAACTCACAGGGGTCGCAGTGTCCCTAAAATTTTCGCACTTTTCTACCAGTATTTTAAATCAAATATCTTCGATTCATGTTCCTTTAAGATCTATAATGAAATCTTAGAATAAATATTATCATTCAAAAATTGTGGTAGGAAAGTGTGAAAATTTTAGGGACGCTGCGACCCCTGAACTCGGTTATTCCTTGGGTCGGGATCTTTGAACCTGGCTTCCGCTAGAGAATCGCATTAAGAGAAGAAAACCTAAAGGATCACGGATGTTAAAAAGGGTTAACACAAAAAAAATAATAATAAATGCATCACGAGATCTATTCTCGACCGAAAACAACTACCATTTTTCAAATGGCTAAAAACTAACAATTACAATATTAAATTATTTTTATAAAACTTTTGATGTATGAAAATAGGCTGTTCTACATACAAAATCATATATGTTTACTTTTTTATCATCGTCATAGTAATATTTTTTTTTTTATGATTCTTTTAAACGTAACAAAAGTGTAAGATTGCGAATACAATTTCGTCTCCAACATAATTTGGAGTCGAAGAATAAAAATTTGTAAATTCTTAATGTAAAAAGTTCAGTTTTGAACGCGTCTTAGTTATTATAACATTAAGGCATCGTAAACTTAAAACACTACTTTAAGTAGTTCATTGTCACATGCATTCTTTTTTCTCGTCTCTGTAATTGGACAGGATGATTTAATTCCGCTTTCGCTCACATTCCTAAATTTTTCATATTATGCGATTTTAATGCACTTTATCATAAAGGCTGTTTTGTCACGATATAAACGAATCAATAAAAAAAAGTCCTTTTATTTTAGAAAAAAAAAGGCAATTCTGCATTTACCAAATCTAAGTGGTAGCTATGGAAACCGAAGTTTGTTTACGAACAAAGAAAATTAGATCATATTTTTTCGAAGAAAAGTGGTGTATTGTTGTTTTACTTCTTTAAGCTTATTTTGTTCTAAAACATTTTACTTTTATAAGTTTACGAGGAATGTAAAGAAATGAATTTCTTTATTTCAGTATTTAATAGAATACTTTTTTCTTAAAATCGTAAATTTACTTTCTTTTATAAAATGGCGTCTTAATTTTTCTAAAAAATTACTTTTTCACATTAAAATTTTGCAATTTTTATGCTTTGCATAATGCGAGAATTTTATTATGACTATATACATACAGTGGCTCACAAAAGTGTTCGTACACTTTAAAAGTTTGTACTAAAAAGAAATTTCCCTGTAATTAAATTCGTATATGAAGTCGAGAAATTTTTTATATTATCTCCAAGTTATTCTAAATAACACACAACCTTTTTGTTTAAAATTAATGGATTTTTTTTAAAATCTAAAAATGTAAATTGAAGATGCCACAGAAAATACACGCCACAAAAGTCTTCGTACACAGAAACATTTTCGGATAAATTCATTATTAAAAATATTGTTTGTCGCTTTATTTTTATTTATGCATTGTATTGACATTTGAAAAATCGCTTGGCTTTATATTTTGCAGAATTGGTCCGTAATATTCTATTTATTAATTAAAAATGGTTTGTAATCGTAATGTCACGACTAATAGCGTTCGAAATGAGTTATTTTTCTTCCTAATAGTAGTAAATTAATTCGAAATATTGCAAAATGAGTTAATTTATTCCATTCTACGGCCATAAAAGGCTTTATAGAAATAGGTATGCGATAAAAGGCTTTATAGAAACAAAAAAATGGATAGAAAACTAGGTATGAAAAGGTCGTCAATCTAAGTTAACACAATGAGATCAAATACTTACAATTAGAAAAGTCGTAAAAAATCCGCGTTTAAGTGCTATAAAAGTTGCTGCAGAATTTAATGAAACAGTTTTTACTTCATTTCCACCTGAAACTATTCGACGAGTGGTAAGCCCAGCTGCATTATATAGGCATTCTGACCGTAGAAAATTCTTTGTCAGGGCGAAAAACAGAAAAGCTTAGGCTTTCTTTAGTAAAATCAATGATAAATAAACCCGAATCATATTAAAATAATGTTTTATTTACAGATTAAATCTAATATGCTATTCGTGGCTCCAGTGAAGGCATAATAGTATGGAGAAAACGAATTAAGAATTTAATTCAAAGAACTTAGTTGGAACAGTTAAAGCATGGCAGTGGAGTTGTCCTTGTGTGAGGGTGCATAGCAGCATCAGGATTAGATAATTTTGTATATATTGATAGCATAATAAATCACGATCTTTGTTCAGATATTTTAAAAGGCAATTTAAAATTATCAGGCTAATATATGGGTAACAGATACAATTTTGTTTTTGATCAGGATAATGATACAAGGCACATGGCTCTCAACGTTCGCCTCTAGCGTCTTTACAATTGTTCACAAGTTCTAAAAACATCATCTCAATTGCTGAATTTAAACCCAGTAAAACATATGTGGAGATAACTGGAAGTTAGAATACGAAAACACAGCATTGAAACAAAAAGCGAAGTAAAAACAGCAATGTTCGATGAAAGCATCAACTTTCATTCAGAAATTACAAAAAACACTAATTAAATCTATTCCCAGATGTTTAAAAAACTTTTGTGGGTGTTAAATAATATCCTATTAAGTACAACTTTAGCGAAATATTACAATATTTACAAATATACAGCGATTTTTTTAAAGTGTACGAAGACTTTTGTGAGGTAAATTTTTTGTTATTTTTTGATTAGTGATTTTTTCAAAATAAAGTTTTACTATGTTTTTAAAATATTTTATGTAGTTTTGTTATAAATGAGTCATAGATCTTACTCTTAAATACCCATTCTAAAATATTAATTTTATTTAATGGATAGAGCACTATTTCGTCGAAATTCCTAAGTGTACGAACACTTTTGTGAGCCACTGTACATGAATATTGCAAAAGCGTTTAATTCCTTAATATATCAGTTTAATTCTTCAGTCATTTCTTCAATGTGAATTTAGCTTAAAAATTAAATAGAACTTAAGAATTTCTTTATGAATTTTAATATCACGATATTTATGTAAAAAAAATGTAAAAATTCGATTCTAAATTGAACTAAAAATTGTCTATTTGTCAACAGTTAGCTAATGTTACTAGCTGTCTTGCAACAGAAGTTTATATTGTTGAAAAATATGTGTTTGTAATATCTTCTTGTTGTCATCTTATTTTCTAAAAGAAATTCATTCTTGTACAACGTGCAAATAACTAAAGGAACTATATATATTATATCTATACTATAACAAAGAGAACTATATTATAACTATACGAACACGGAAAAAAATCTTTCTTCGTTCTTTTTATGAATTGAACACTATTGCTTGAATATCTGAAGCCTTTTGGATTATCACAATTAAAAATTACTTAGTTTAAATGAATTTTGCACCATCTTTTCTTATTGAATTCTTTACAAAAAGCCATGTTTCTTGTTGTCGCAAGAAGTCTATTGAATATATAATATAACCTCTTTCGAGTTGCTGTCGATTGCAAAAAGATTTCCTTTACATTCAGAAACATCAGAAACCAACATATTTCTGAGTTTTAAAAAAGCATTTCTGAAACAAAAGTTATTTTTGGAGACCTTGTATTTCGAAAATTGTTTCAAAAAGATGAAAATTTCCAATTCCATTCGGAAATTTAAATCTCATATGATTTATTTGAGATTTGCAGGGACCCGATGCCCGCGGGCCTGAGGAATGATTCCAGGTTTTCTAATGAGAGGGGCCGGATTGGCAGAATTAGAATAATCTTTTCAACGGCAATCTTTTCAAGCAGAAACGATGAAATATGTATGCTATTTTCAATTAATATGTCTTTAATGAGAATAAGTATGTGCGTCACGAGCCGATGTTTGTTTGACAACATCAATACAAAAATGCAACTTGTACAGTGTAGAGATCAGCATCGGGCAATTACATTGCTTCTAATCCAGGGTTAATGTTTTTTAGCAGACTCCTTCCGGGCCAAGATCAAGCTTGCATTATTTCTATCTATAGACGAGCCGGGATCTATAGACGAGCCGGGACTAGACTTAATTGTTCTCATATAGGTCAGACAACATAATTTGTAAAATTATTTATAGCGATAAAGAACTTATGTTAACATAATCTTTGGAAATATACTTGTTGGTGGTTCTTAAATTCCCTTCTCGACAACGCGAAAGTTTGACACATTTTCTGACTAATTTTTTACATATCTGTATAATTTTTTTAGATATCTGTTTAAACATTTGTCTTATTTAAGTATATGTGAGTGATTTAAAAATAATATTTTGATTGTAAGGCATTATTATAAGTTCATTCTTTCTTAAATAAGGATCGGGAGGTTTGGACAGATTTTGAAACGAGATAATATATGTTTTCAAGTTGTACTAATGTTTGTTAGATGACTAAAATTTCCTTATAGTACTTGCATTTTTTTAAACATATATACTTCTTTACTTTGTATAGCTTTGGGATTTGCCAGCAGGAAAATTAAGGACGGAATACAGAGCTCATACTTCTTCCATAACAGATATTGAATTCCATCCTAACGAACTTCTGCTTGCAAGCTGTAGCTCAGATCAGTAAGCTATTTCTAACTATTTTTAAAAGACATTCATCAAAGTTTTCAATATCAAAATTATTGCTTCTTTTATTATTTTCAGTTTCCTTTGTTATATTCTTCCGAATATTTTCTAGTTTAGCAATAATAATTGACAAATTGTCTATGAATAGTAGTAAAGATACTTACTTTTTATAATGGAAGCAAAACACGAAAAAAACTCAAGGTTTTACTTCTTATTCAAAGAATCAGAAGTTTAAAATACAATATTCATCATAATTTTCATCAAAGTTTAGTCATTTAATCTGATTATTACAAATCCGTAATTCGTATAGAAAACTAAGTAATAGTTTTAAAAGACCTGAGTTTAAAATCTAAGCAAATAGTTGTTAAATATTAATGGTGCCCAACCAGTATGTTATAAAAATATTTAATAGATTCAGATGATGTATAAGTTACTGCAACTAATAGCTACAGTAGAACCTCGATCCATCGGTTTTCAAGGGATGCGGGGAAAAAAACGATGAATGCGGGAAAACGATGAATGCGGATTAACTTCAAAATACGAAAAAATACAATGTTTATGCATTACTAATGCATGCAATGTATACAGTATGATAATAAATACTGATTTCTTACTTACTAAATTGTAAAAGTAATAAATTAAAAATATAGAAAATTTTTATTTATTTTTAAAAATCGATAATTTTGTTTGACTTTTTGTTCATATTTTTTAAAATCAAAATATAAATTTTTAAGATACACAACATTTTACTGGTCATTTTCTGTAATTTCATATGCATATATAAAAGTCCATACAGTTTCAAGTGCCGTAATTGTATGAGACAGAGTTGGCATTGCGCCTTAGCTTCATCGGCTTGAAATTATCCCCTAATTATTTGCATTATCACACATTTCTTCTATGTTTAGGTCATCACATGTCGCAACATTTCGATTAATGGAAACATTTTCGCATCCTTTGCTATATACAATCACTTTTCATCTTTATTATTGTCTCCGTCATCAATACAAACAAGTTATTTTAGGATAAAAGAAGTAATGCCTGTTTGTATGTCATATGGATTCACATGTCACTCAATTTCATTTCGGTGAGTATAAAACGATTTTACAACGATGAATGCGGGAAATGACTTTTTGAAGAACGATGCATGCGGGTTTCGTTAACATTATTTAAGTATAATTTGCGCAGGGACCTTAAAAATAAAACGATCAATGCGGGAAAAGGATGGATGCGGGAACGATAGATCGGGGTTTTACTGTAATAAGAACTAGGCAACAAGACTTATAGTCCAAGAACCGACATTACAAAAATCTATGTTACCGAGCACAAGCAAAAATCCTTTATTTTATGAAAGAGTAGTAATAGGGGAATCTAATGATCCTTGTCTGCCGGAATTTAAGTGGCGCATAAGGCAAAAATTAATGCCTCTAATGGCTCACTCGTAGGTTTATCCTTGTGTTTTCCTGCTACCAGTTTACCATGTTTTCATACCTTTGATTGTACAGCAATCACAATGTTAAACCTACGAGTAAATCGCTAGTGGTTTTAATTTTTGGTTTATGCACCACTTCACTTCCGGCAGACATAGATCATTAGATTCCACTATTACTACTCTTCCATAAAGTAAAGGGGTTTTTTTCTTAAGCTCGATAACTTTGGTTTTTGTGTGGTCAGCTCTTGGACTATTATATAGGCAAATCTTTTGAATGGTTAATTTAAAAATCCAAGAAGTTCTGGAGGCGCTCTTTCTGCCTCCCCACACACACACACAAACAAACGATCAGAAGAAACCTATAGAAACATATAATTATTTTAGTAATTATGTCCATGATTTTTTGTTAGAGTTTAGAGATAGAAACTGAGTATTTTCAAAAAACGAAAATTAAATTAAATTTTTTTTTAGTTGATGCCACCATAGAATCAAAAGACATCACTCTTTAATGTCCAACATACAACTGAATCGAGTGATTACCGACTTTGACAGTACTACACAAGTTTTATCAAAGGTTTGGCACGTTCTCCCCTTTTTTTCCATTGCGTCTATAATATTACATGCAGTAGCTTAAGTTTATTTCAAAAAACTCTTTGAAAAACACTTATTGTTAAAATTTTTCCTAGTGTTTCCTAAATAATTTTCCTAGTTTAAGCCATATTTTGGTGCGCAATAGCTGTCACCATAAAATGGTGGAATCTCATTCCAACATTTGGAGCTCAACCTGAACCATACCTTTTTTTTCTATAGTTGGAACAAGATTGCCATAGAAAGTGTAGTTCAACGGAAGCTCCAAATGTTGGTATGGGATTTCATAATCTGACGGTTACAGCTACTGAGCACCAAAATTTGGTTCAAATCGTGATAAAATTTTTAACACTGACGTGAAAGCAAGATAGTTCCGCAAATCAATAAATGGTCAACATATATAATTTTATATTAAAGTTCGTTCGACGGGAAAAATACAACATCACTCTGGTATTTGGCACGCTAACAAACATAAATAACAGGTTTCTGCTGTGTCTAAAGGAAACAAAAAGATCAAAAAGGTGATTTTCTGAATATGTTATAAGATTAGCTACTGAAAATAGTTGCTGGGGAAACTATGGTGAAAGAGTGCTGTGTTTAAAAAGAGCTTCTGCTCCTAATTTTAATTTGCTGAATGGATCATGTGACTGTAAAATAAGTCACTGAAAATCTTCGCTCTTGAAACTGCAGCTCTTGCCAAACGGCAAATTAAAAATTCAGCCTCATTTTCGTACTATGTAAGAGAAATATTACAAAAAAATTTATGATGTAATGTATGTGTTACAATACATACATATATTTTATCTACATTAACACTTGATAATGTCCTCAATTTAACTAATTCAAACTTTTACTTATTTATTTATTTATTTATTTATTTATTTATTTATTATTCAAATGGGATTAAAAAAGCCAAAGTTTAAGATGGAATTTTAATTTAGAAACTGAAAAGAATAACGTATTGTTCTATGAACATATAACAAGTATGTCCAGAAAAGATATATTTAGTTTTTAAGATTGCTTTAAGTTTCTGTTTAAGAAGATATTAGAGTAAGTGGTAAAAACATTGAAGAAATTCTGCTTATAAATGAAACAATATTATAAATTTTAAAATAAGTTTTAAAGATTAACTATAAATATATCATGAAAATATCCAGGGACTGACGAAAATTGAAAATTCTTAAGCGACAGGAAAAATTGCTAGGAGCCAATTTGAAGAATCATTTCTCTGACAATATTACATATAATCATATTTGGATATTTTAGTCAATTTGCAGTAAACACGTTAATTATTCGAATTTTAAAAAAATCAAACTGAGCAAAAATTTTAAGACATTACTTTTACAGTGTAAAAATTAGGCAAATTAATATCATAATTTTTTTTATTTCAAACGAGAAATTACATGCCTAAATTAATAAGACCATTGAGATTTTGATTTGAAATACCATTTATCAATTGATTTTTCAAGATTGAGATCTTTAAATTTGGCTTTTTAAATTTATGAATAATAAACTTTTTATACTATCTCTTTTAAATTTGAACAGAGCTTATTTCTGATAATGTTCATTTTGCTGAAACCTATTTTACAAGAAATTCTTGACACAAGCAAATAGTAGCGCAGATAAAAATAAACATTTCGCGCATGCATTTTTTTTTTTTTTTGGGGGGGGGGGGGGGTTAAAGAAAAATAAATAAGAAGTAGGTTAAAAAATTAGTCACCGAGACGAATTTTTTAGACGTCCGGGATTTGTCGGACTCTGAAAATATCCTAAAGAAATGTTTATGCATCTAATTTAATTTATCTCTATTTTACGATGTCCTTTCAAAATAAAATCCAAGATTATTTTTAAAAGATTTAACGTGAGTTTCATTCAAAAAAATTTATAATTTTGTAAATAATTTTTTAAAGTATGGTCTTATAAAGTACTGTGTAGAATTTTACTAATTTACTTTAAATAAGTATTGAGCTACGCCATGAAAATCCTTAAATTTAGTACTATTTATTCGATAGTTATAAACTCATATTATTACATAACTTATAACTTAGTAATATATAACTTATAGTAATGTAAATTATAGTAACTTATTGTAATGTAAACTATAAACTATAGTATATAGTACTTAGTTTTATCCATAGTTTTAGCATATAAAATTAAAAAAAAAAAAAAAAAAAAAAAAAAAAAAAAAAAAAAAAGTTGAAGCGAAAAATTAAAAACTAAAGTCTTCGAAACTATGCGTTCCACAGTGCTTATATGTGCCTAACACTCTGCTTTTAATCAAAGTTTGTGCTAATGCATTCGGTAATCAAATAGAGTTTTATCGAAACTGTAAAATGCACAGATTCATTCTGAGAGTTTTGGGTTTTCTATGAATTAAGGGATAGCCACTGGTACTAATTTTAAGTTTAGAATGTACAAGTGAGAAAAAATTCAAGTAAAAAGATTAAATAAATTGAACGTTGTAGGTAATATCGAATAAAAACACGATGTACTGCAATTCTGTAGTGCCTAATGAGCGGCGTCTTTTTCTGTTACTGCTATTAACTCTAAATTAATAATATATTTAAACTTATAAGAATAAATAAAGAAGATTTGAAATTAAAATGTAAATTTTCGTGTGATCTCTTATTATAATGAGGGCAGAATCCATTAGTATTAAGGATCTAGATAAAAACTAGGTCTTCTTTACGTAACATTTCTGAATTAAAGCAGCGAATTAATTGTCTGGAAATTTCTGAAAATTTTCTCTTTATTTTCTTACATCTAGAGAAAAGTTTCTACATTCCTTAATACCATATATATATATATATATATATATATATATAATTTCTCGGATAAAGGGAAGTGTTGGCTTCGATAAAATGAATGATTAGATTCTAATATTTTAACTCTTGATTTCTGACTCAAATTACACCAGACATTTAAGAAATGGGAATTTTTGCTAAGGAATAGTAATGACCTTTTTTTAAAATGTCTAAAGGTGTCATTAATCTGACCTTGAAATCATAAATATAATACGCCATGATAATGACCATGGTAAAGACATTTTTAACTCTAACCCTATTTTAGAACTAAACTATAACAATTTAAAACTTATGGAGTATTTATTCTGAAAGCAGTCCCAAACTGTCTTTGTAATTGATTCTGTAAAGTTAAATTACTGAATAAGCATTTCAACAATAAGGAACTTGGTAATGACACATGTTAAGTACAAAGACTGTAATTTTGGAACAAAATCCATAAATTGAAGCAGTTCTTGCATAATTAATTAAAAATAGATGGTACAGCTTGTAAGAAGATGTGAAACTATACAATCTAAGAGAATTTCCGTATAAAAAAAACATATAGAGGAAAATTAAATAAAGAATTACTGTGGAGCATGGTAATGATAGTTAATATTAGGGACAAACTTTAAATAAGTATAATCAATAAAAATGTTTTCTGTTTTGTATAAAGTGTTAAATTTATAAAAAGTAGAAACATCAAACATACCCATGTAATCATTACATTTGTTCTAAAGCTTTCCCAATCTTAACAATAAGGGTTTGAATTCAAAAATTTGAATTTTGGGACAAGCCATGGTAATGACATCTGCAACTTTACAGCTTTTTTAGATATTGAAATTATTTTTATTTTCATATTTAAACTAGTTCACAATGTAGTATTCAAACAGAAATGTTCACAAAAAATGCAAACATTCATAACTGACTTGATTAATTCATATTTTTTTAGCCAAGGACATAAAATTTCCCTTTATCAGAGAATGACCCATATATATATACAGGGTGAACCAATCATGAACCAATCAAACATCAATGAACCAATTTTTCCGTTTTTTTATAATCATTTGAAGTTTGAACCCTCTGAACACAGTTTAGTTTGTGCTACTTAACCACTCCCATTTTCAGATTTTGAGCTCAAAATTTAAGTTTTAGTCTAAGCTTACGAAAACATTTAATATGATGCAAAAAATACCGGCAAAAAATAATTTTTCGTTACTCCAAAGTCTAAAGCGCCCTCTATCGGCATTTTTTGAAATTTATCTTTATAATTTAATTTCAAGAAAATGCCGACATAAAGAATAATTTTAGTGAAAACCGCAAATCAATCGACCGATTTTTCCATTTTTTATGTTTATTTGAAATTTTGGACCCTAAACTTTAATGGCGGCTATCTCCTTTGGAAAACGTTTGGGACCCTTAGTCTCCTATTTAATATTGTTTGTCTTGATGTGCACTATCACCCCTCTTTTATTGTAAAAAAAATTTGGAATCACCCTGTATATATACTAATGAGATTTTGGAATTTGGCACAAACAACAAAAGTTATTATTATCATTGTTTTATAATTTTTTTAAAAGAAAGTATGGTGTTAACTTTTCTTTATATCGGACGGATATTATTTTTTCTTTTTAGATATGTGAAGTTTTGGGATCTAGAAAATCATCAGATTGTCTCAAGCTCTGATGGCGATTCGGGTCCTATTCAGTAAGCATTATCACTAATGATTTATTGGTTGTTTGTTTATCAAATATTTCTTAAATTGTCTATATTAAATACATTTAACACCACAATCATTATTTTTACGTTTTCTCTATTGATCTTTTGCACAATTCTCAAATATTTACTTTGCAATAGGAAAATATATTTTAGTCCCAATGGTACTTGCCTCTTCAGTGGTGCTCAAGATATTCTCAAAATATACGCCTGGGAGCCCATTAGGACGCTAGACACTCTGGTAATGGGGTGGGGACAAGTTTCTGATATTGCATCGTCAGAAAGTCAATTGGTATGTTTTCATTTTTCGATTTCTATTTATGTATTGACCTTTTAATATTCTTTTCATTTCAATATTCGAACAATAAATACAACTAAAAAAACTAAGCAGTATAATGTTAATTTAAATTTGAATGAAACATTGAATGAAAATTTTGAACAAAATCGGGCGTAAAATTTGTGATTTCGGCAAAATAAAAGAGAATTTCGTCTCAAGGATTCTATTCCTGATAACGTACGACTGTATTTGTTTTTTTTTTTTTTTTTTTTTTTTTGTCTTTTTTAATAAGAAACTTGTGCCAAAAATTTGAGCAAAATTAGCTAGTTAGATATTTGATTTCAATCAAAAACATAAAAGAATGTTTTCACTCTTGAGCCCAACCTCTGATAAGGCACAGCACTGAAAATTATTTAATATTATATTGGCATCTACAGTGTACTTGTATAAAAGATTTAAGCAAAACGGATTCGCTATATATGAAATTCCATTCAAAAACATAAAACAATATTTTGTCCCTAACTGCTAATGTGACACAACCTGGAAAATATACTAATATTGCATTGTCCTCGACAGTGTACTTGTGTATAAAATTTTAGCAAAACCGGTTCGTTAGATATATGATTTCATACAAAAACATAAGACAATCTTGCCGTTTCTCTGAAATTGCTTGAATATTGCATGGTCATCGACAAAGCAATACCTATATAAAAAATTTGAGGAAAAACCGGTTCGTTTGATTTGAAAACACAAAAAATATATATTCTTTAATTTTTCAAAACATAAAAGAAAATTTTTGCCACTTGAACGTGATGTAGTTACGACCCTGAGCTTGAATGTACTTAAATATTGCATTGTCCTAAACAATTTGCTTTGAGTACAAAATTTCAGTAAAACCGGTTTATTAGATATGCAATTTCATTCGAAAATATAAAAAAATATTTTTCTTTCTTGCTTCTAATGAAAGCACGGCACTAAATGTATTTGATTATTGCATTGTCTTTGACAGTGTGCTTGCAAAATAAATTTAAGCAAAACCTTTCCTGTAAATATGCGGTTTCATTCAAAAAGATAAAAGAATGTTTTTCAGCCTGGACCCTGTCCTTAAACAACTATTGCCCAGACTGAATATTGCATTTCATGAGCAATGAGCTTGCGTGCAATGTTTGAGTAAAATGGATTCGAGTAAAATGGTTCAATAATCGATTGCAAGATTTGAACAAACATCCCGATTGACAGACAGATAAGCAACAAAAGAATATTATTGTGTTTAAATATTTAAATGAAAAACTATCATTGCACTTTACTTTAAAAATAAGCATCGAAACTTTCTATCATGAAAAAAAAGTTAACGAAAAATGTATAGTTACCGATAATTCTAAAAAAAACGGAAAACAATAGGTTTTCAAAAAGTCTGTCTCAAAAAAAAGAAAAGTTTCCATAAAATTAAGAATATTTGCTTCTTAATTTTTTAATTTATCAGAGTTCGTAGGGGTCTTGGAATTTTACGACCAAAAAATTCTTCGGCACAAGTACTTTATTATAGAAAAAATTCTAGACTAAATAAGGCGAAATTTTGCGCAATTAACCTAGATTTATTTTTCTTTAACGAAATACTGATATGTTTCATGGAAAATTCCAGGAAGCGTACAAACACTGACTTATTGTTTTGTGAGATTTCTGATTGATCCTTCTTCAAATGGTACATTTTAGGAAAATAAATTAATAAACGTATATAATAATATGGAATGACTTCCAATTTTAACCTTCACAATGTGGTATTGCTTTTATTTTTGAGAGGTATTTTTGGTAGTTTTACTTTGTAATATTTTGAACCTAATTGTTTCTTTCTTTTGCAGATTGTTGGTGCCTTTTCCTTAACAAATGTTTCTGTATATTTAATGGACTTGAAAAAAATCCAACCTCTAGAATCGTGGTTGAAACACACTTCTGCCTTAAGAAGCGCTGGAAGTGAAAGGTAAGACAAAATCATTTCAACAAAATCTGACTAAAAAGGAGAAATAGTGCACAATTACTTTGAAAAAAATTGTCGTAGAAAGATAATGGCGCTTTCAAAAAATTTCCTGAATATATAGAAATTAGATGTAACGCAAGTAAATATTCTTAGTTGTGAAGGCATTTATATCAATGTAACAATAAAATTTTAAAACTTAATTGTAGCTCTGATTTTTTTAAAGTATATTGTATGTTGTATAAGGACATTTTCAAATTAAATCAATTTGCTGTGAGGTTCTATGATTTTGAATATTTTATGTATTTTACTTCAAAAAAAATTAACTTTTTCATGGGATTTGTAGCAGTTCTATAGCCTTATTTTATTACAGCTCTATATTATTTTTCTGCTTGCATATAGCATTTCAAATCACCAGGTAATGAAAAATCAGTCATGTAAATTTTATTCTTATGGTAGTTAGCAACACAATACAACGACTAACGAAAGAAAAAGAATGAATTATACTTCATGAAATACATTGGATAATTCTATTTTGCTAGTATAATATTTTTCGAAGTAACCATTAACTACTATACACTGGCTTAATGTGCCTCCTGCTACTGCAACATGTGAGGGACTTCTCTTTAGCACTTTCCAACAAAGTTGAAAAGTGCTTATACATTCGCAGAGCTGCCAACTTCTACGCCTATTTAAATCTTATAAACATGTTTCGAACCACAAAAATATTTTAGTAAAATGTATACCAAATATATTCAATATTATGCATTACAGAACATATTCTTAATTATTTACTAAACTTTCTGTTTCTAAAGTGTTTATTTGACTGTAAATAAGCGTAGTAGTTGGCAGCCATGCATTCGGTTTGTCTGGCCATCTGTCCACGCTCTAACTCTCGTAAATATACTCGGATTGCCATGAAATTTTTGGACGTTATTTAGGTTTACTCCAGCACGAACCCTATTGAAAATGAAGTTTCTCCCATGATTAGTTTATTTACAAGGACAGTCAAAAGTTTTTCATTACATTACGACCTATGGGGAAAATTGTTTCAAATGAATTTTAACGCTGTTAACACTTTCCAAAAGTTTAAAAAATGCTTATGCATTTTTAAAAAATCATTCTGCTTATGCATTCTGATTATGCATCTGGTTTGTCTGTCCGTCTGGCTGTGCTCTAACTCTTGTAATTACAGTCAAATTGCCATGAAATTTTTGTATGTTATTTATGTTTACCCGGACATGAACACTATTAAAAATTAACTTTATACCATGATTATTTTATTTACAGGGAGAGTCAAAAGTTTTCCATTATATTACGGCCTATGGGGAAAAATTGCTTCAAAGGCATTTTAAAAATGTTACACCCTGTCAAACATATTAAAATTTATATGCATTTAAGAGGTGCTCTAAAATATGCATTCTCTAAAATATGCGGTGAAAATATTGCTATTATTCATTTACAGGGCCACACAAAAGAATTCCATCGGTTAATATTAAAGGCGAGAATAGTGTGCGAAATGTTTTAAATATATTAAACTGTTTCATGTATAATAAAAGTGAATATGTCACTGAGGCTTAATATAAATTATACGATACTGTCTTGCATAATATAATGTACATTGCATTTACAAAGACACACAAAATATTTCAAATAGTATATTCTTTCCGACGTACTGTATATGTTTCCGATGATGGCTGACAGATGGATGTAATACATTTTAATTTAATATATGCATTTATGTTTCACTAAATCTTTGTACATTATATGGTGTGTATAAATGGTATAGTTGATATACAGGGCTACCTAAAAGAACTCGCCAACGTTTTGAGTATGAGCGTAAATTACTTGAAGGTAGCTCTTAAATAAGGTATGCATTTTTTACGCTGAATTGCATCCAATTTACAAAGAAATGTTAACAGAATATAGATAATTTGATATACAAGGCCACACAAAGAATTGGATACATGGACGCCTATGAATGATAATTTATAGCGAAGTGATTTCAGAAGTCTTTGAGTTTGAAATAAATTTTAGCTTCTTACTGACGTGTAATAAAAATACAAGGGCTACAGGGTGGAACAAAAGTTTTCAAGTATATTTCCATTTATTAGTACAAATTACTGAAAAAGAAATTTTAAGCTTTTTTCTTGCTAAATTAAATTTTTTATATTATATAGTATGTATATCAACTGACAGATCAAATACAGAGCTGTTCAAAAGCATTGGAATACATAGTTGGCTATATACCCTTATTTCCCTAAATAACGGAGTTTTGTTAAAGATTTCCTGGAGTGTTGGAAAGTGCTTCATAATCTATGCTTAACGCATGATTTTTCTTATTTGTTTGACCAGATCTTTAAAAACATCCGTTGTTTCTTAAACCAGCTATTAATAAATCAAAATAGTCTCCTCGAAGTAGTGTAAAAGCATTCGCATGAAATCGTATTTAAGCAGTATGGAATTTGCGACATATATTCCGTAAAATGGTGTGAGAGTGTGCTGTATAGGGTGAAATGCGACTAAGAGGGTTTATATCCGATCACGGTAACCTATTCCCACCCCATATGACGTAACATCATTAAATAACTGTTTGTTTTGTTTTTGTTTTTCAAATTAAATAATGGATAGCAATGTTGCAAACTAGAAAACGTGTACTGTCCTGCTATTAATTGCATCAAGATACATACAATTCAAGCCATTACCGTTCGATATGTTGCATCGAGCTATGCAAAACATTCAGGTAATATTGGTCTTTAACAGCTGTTTGATCGAGAACTGCAAACGGATAAATCATCCTATGATCTTAAAGACAAAAGTACATGTTTTTTATAAAGACCTTACAACCTTAGTTTTTTTTCCCCATCAAGTTTACAATTTGCTGATTTCTAGACTGTACATAATGATGCAGCCAACCTTGGACTTCGAGTATCTTTCAGCACACTCTGCAACCTCATTTTGAAACTCCGGATATAAATTTATCTTGCTTCTAATCTGGAAGTAACAGCTCGGCATGCATCTCTCTCAGATATATTATATGAACAGAATTGTGCTGATGGTAAATGTGATACCATGAGAAATATGTATGATCCAGTCACGATCGACAAAGATTATTGCTTACAAATAGCGATATAAAATGTTTTCGGTGCTTTTTGTTTACGCGACAAATTTAAAACTCCAATAAAAAGTGTGAACTGTATAATAAGTGTAATGCGCAAATAATATGAATAATATATGAATTTCTAAGTTCTAAAGAAAAATTTCTTCATCCAAGCAATTCATTTAATCTTTTATTGGATATAAAAACTTATTATTTTTTATGGATTTTACTTATTATTTTTTAATGCTTCACAATTCCAAAATAAAATTTAAGCGTATATTTAAATATTTTTAATACAGAGTAATGTTCTATTATGGAATTGAGGGTACTACTTCATTATCCCATCAACACACAGACGGACAGACAGACGCACGGTAATTTTTCCTAAAAATGTGTTTTTCGGAATCTCCAATGCCTAAACGTGTATATCCGTCAAAAAACTTCTTTTTTTAATTTTCAAAATGATTACAATGTTTTCCCTATAGTACGTATGATGGGTAAGTAATAATGTTTGATAAATACTGAATATTAAGAAATGTACCGACCACTGTAACACAAATAGCTCTACATGTAAAAGGAACTTCTGACTAACCAACGGCATTAACATGTAGGTACTGATCCCATCAGCACCTAATTACGTGAATTGTAGACGCTGATTTCCGTCAGCGAGTTAAAAGAAGTCAACTACAGGTTTGTGATTAAATAAATACTTCACTCTTTTAAATTTAACAAATTAAATTATGTTTAACAAACATCTACAATACCGCATGGCAGATGCATGCTCTAAGTAAACAGCGTCGAATGTTGAATGTCAAAATACAGTGAGTTGAGTTGAGTTGTAAACAGTGAGATAAGTTGAGTTGTAAAACCGTTAGTTGAAAGTTCAGAAAAAAGGAAATTATTTTTTCACGGTTATGATTAACCACTACAGTACTCCCCCCCCCGGTATTCAAGCATTGAGGACTAGAGATACCGAGAGTTAAAATGAACACGTCGTCCTGAGCGTGTGGTAACGGGTGGCACTGGAACACTGGGCTTGAGTGCAGGAGGCGGGACGGGAACACTGGGCTTGAGTGCAGGAGGCGGGACGGGAACACTGGGCTTGAGTGCAGGAGGCGGGACGGGAACACTGGGCTTGAGTGCAGGAGGCGGGACGGGAACACTGGGCTCCGGTGTGGAAGGTGCAACAGGAACACTGGATGATGAACTAGATTCGTTGTCGGAAAAGGCTGGCTTGAGACGGTCAATGCTGACCGTGAACTGCTTACCATTGATGAGCAAAGTGTAAGTTTTTGTCGTACGAGAGATGACTTTATAGGGTCCATCATAAAGTGCTTGCAGGGGTTTCTTCACACTGTCGTTGCGGAGAAAGACATGTGTGCAGGACTCCAAAGCTGGATGGACAAAAACTGAAGGTTTCTTATGAGTTGTGGTGGGTGTTGCCTTCAGATTCTCTGGTGGACCTAAGGCGTTGGAGGAATTTGTGTGGCTCTAGCTCAACATCTGTAGAAGGTGCATCGAGGAATTCAGCAGGTAAACGAAGTAGGATTCCATAGACGAGTTCGGCAGTGGTGCACTGCAAATCATCTTTCAGTGCTGACCGAAGTCCAAGGAGTACCAATGGCGAGGTGTCAGTCCATTTTATGGTTCGATGACATTTAAGACCTTGTTTAAGGGATCGATGGAATCGTTCAACAATCCCATTACTGGAAGGATGGTACGGTGGTGTGCGAAACTTCTTAACTCCTAGCAGGTGAGCAAGAACATTAAAAAGAGTGCTTTGGAAGTGCCTGCCTTGATCTGTTGTGATGACAGACGGTAACCCAAAACGTGAGATCCAGTGGCTAATAAAGGTATGTGCGACTGTCTTAGCTGTGATGTCAGAGATAGGTATGGCCTCGAGCTATCTTGTATACCTATCTATACAAGTAAGAAGATAGGTGTAATCATCAGATGGTGGGAGTGGACCAACCAGATCTAAATGGACATGGTCGAAACGTAATGAGGGTAGAGTGAAGTTTTGAATAGGACTGCGTGTATGGCGAATGACTTTAGAACGCTGACAGTCCAAACAGGAACGAGTCCATTCAGTGACATTTTTAGACATGGATGGCCAAATAAATCTAGTTTGAATGAGTTTTTTTGATGCTCTGATGCTTGGATGTGACAAATTATGTAAAGATTCAAAAACGACTTTACGATAATTTGGAGGCACATATGGTCTCACCATGTCATGGCTGACGTCACAATATAATTTCAAATTGGGATTTATGGCCCATGACTGAAGTTTAAAAGAATGAGTTGGGTCTTGCAGTAATTCAGTAAGTTCTGCATCATTTTTTTCTGGGATTCAGCTATAGCTGCAAAGTCCACAGATCTAAGGCTTACTGACTGCAGACGAGAAAGTGTGTCAGCAACTACATTTTCAGACCCTGATATATGCCTGATGTCAGTGCTAAATTGAGAGATATAGTCAAGATGTCGAAGTTGCCGTGGTGAAGAAGAATCAGAATTTCTGATAAAAGCAAAAGTTAATGGGCGATGATCAGTAAAAGTTATGAAATTTTGACCTTCAAGATTGTGGCGAAAATGTTTTACAGCCGAATATATTGCCAGTAATTCCCTATCATAAGTACTATACTTCTTTTCAGCAGGTGAAAGTTTTCAAGAGAAAAAAGCAAGAAGTTTGTAACCATTTGTTGTTAAAGTATTTAAGGCTGCGCCTATTGCCACGTCAGAGGCATCAACCATTAAAGAAAGCTGTTGATTAGGAGCTTGAAAATTAAGGGTTGCCGCATTAACTAAATCAAGCTTACGTTTTTCAAAAGAAGCAAGTGCTTCGTCTGTTCATGGGACTTAATTTTTATCATTCTTTTTAGAATTTTTCAAAAATTCCTGTAAGGGTGCTTGTACTTCTGCAGTCTTTGGGAGAAATCTCCGATAAAAATTTATCATGGCAAGAAAACGTTTGAGTTCAACTAAAGTTTCAGGTTTAGGAAATTTTTTGATCTCAACTTTTTGAGGTAAAGGCTGCACGCCTTCAGAGGTTATAAGACATCCTAAAAAGCTAACAGATGATTTACCGAGGACACATTTTGAGGGATTAATTTTTAATCCGTGCTGCGCTAAGCGAGTAAAAATTTGTTCCAAATGCTGTTTATGTTGCTCAGAATGATCTGAAAATACGAGTATGTCATCATAATAAGGCACACAGTAGTCTAAGCCAGAAAGAACTTTGTGGATAAAATGCTGAAATGTCTGTCCTGCATTGAGTAAACCAAAAGGCATAAAAACATATTCGAACAAACCGAAAGGGGTTGTTATAGCAATTTTTGGTATATCGGGAATATTTACAGGAATTTGGTGATAAGCCCTTTCTAAATCGATAGTTGAAAATATTTTCTTTTCAGAACATACCTGTATGCAGTCTTGTATATGAGGGACAGGGTATCTGTCAGGTATGGTAATAGCATTTAGGCGGCGGTAATCACCACAAGGGCGCCATTGACCATTAGGCTTTTGGACCATATGCAAAGTATTCGGCCAGGGGCTGTTAGAGGGGCGTATAATACCTTGGCTCATTAGGTACTCGAACTCTGTGCGTGCAGTATGATGTAGCTCAGAAGATAAACGCCTAGGTTTTGAAAATACCGGGGGACCAGTTGTCTCAATATGGTGATAAATGTCTACAGATTCAGGCTGCTTAATTGGTTGGGAGGGATTAGTGAGTTCGGGAAATTTGCTAAGAATTTTATCGAATTCAGAATCACCAAGTAGTACTGATAACTGGGGGTGTATAGAATTATCATGCATTATTTTCCCTTTTGACGTGAGTTTGGTTATGGCGTCAATTAAACAACCATTTTGTTACATCGATAACGAGATTGAAATGCTTGAGAAAATCAATCCCAATGATAGGTTGGTTAACATTAGCGATGACGAAACACCAAAAAAAGCACGGCGTAAATTTAGGTCAAGAGTTAAAAATTTTGTGCCATAAGTAGCAATTTTAGTACCATTTGCCGCATAAAGGAATAAGTCAGAAGAGGGAGAAGTTACAGAGGAATAACTTTTCGGTAACACAGACAAATCCGCCCCTGTGTCGATTAAAAATTTTTTACCAGTTTTTTTATCGGCCAACATAAGTCTGTTTACCTGGCGGTCGCTAGTGTGGCCGGTTGGCGATCGCCGGCTTAGTTTCCCGAAAATGTACAAGGTAAGTTACATTTTTTGGCATTGTTTCCAAAATTTGTATGGTAAAAACACATACCATTAGAAGGTTCTTTAATTTATTTTGTCTGCGAGTTTGAGATGAGCTTCTGCTCTCATTGTTATGTCTACTTCTTCTTCTCGAGTGTCGTCTGTTTAATGAGGTGATCAATTCAGACACATTGTTGTCAATTGGGAAATTTGGTTTTCGAGTTAACTTATTTTAAGGTCACATGAAGTATTTGGAGTAGCGACAGCATTTACTGAAGGGTTACTGGTCAGATCATTAATTTTATCAGCAACAGCAGCTAAACCTGAGAGATCCTCACTGAGAGCAGCCAAAATAGTTTGTGTGTTGCTGGGGAGTCTACCTAGCCACAAAGATTTTAACAAGGGCTCACTAACAGTATCACCAGCAAGGGTACGCATCCGGGTAAGTAATTGGGAAGGCCGCTGATCCCCTAACTCTAACCCTTGCAGCAAAGTTCGGATTTTTGAGGCTTGACTTTCTGAATGTAAATCAATTAGGCGAGATTTGAATGCCTTGTATTTGTCATCTTGAGGTGGCTGTAAGATGATATCGCTCACCGAATTTAAAATATCCGAAGCCACGGCCGAATTCACGTGGTTAAATTTTGTCTCGTCCGCAGTAATGCCAGCGAGGGAAAATTGCGCCTCCAGCCGAACAAACCATAACGGAGGATTTGTTTTCGAGAACGCCGGGGGTTTTACAGAAACGCGTGCAACTTCCGCGGAAACTGTGTTACCGGTTTCGTTTGAATTCATAGTTGAAAAATAATGTATTTATACGGAACAGAGACAAAACAAAATAAAATAAAATAATTGGGCGATTCACTACTAATGGTGTGACGATTTCATCTGTTATTTACAATACAAAAAAATAAAAAACAAAAGTGCAATCAAGTTGAAGAAAGAAAAGTTATGAAAATAAACATTTTGGATTTTGTTTACAATTGGAAATACTGGCAATATAAACGACACACACTAAAAAATATATATATACAAAATAGATCATGCCCATACATTAAATTTAAAAAAAATCAACTTACCGATCACCACGTGACAACAGCGACATCAAAAAATTTCGATCACAAGCGATAAAGATCCCTCATAATGCAATAGTTACCACGACATTAATAAGAGAGAAATTCACGAAGTAGGTTTTTTGATCTTCATAATAATAATAAAAAAAACTCTCGGCGCGTGTCAAACACTACGATAAGGTCACCAGTGTAGGTACTGATCCCATCAGCACCTAACTACGTGAATTGTAGACGCTGATTTCCATCAGCGAGTTAAAAGAAGGCAACTACAGGTTTGTGATTAAATAATTACTTCACTCTTTTAAATTTAACAAACTAAATTATATTTAACAAAACAGCTACAATACCGCATGGCAGATGCATGCTCTAAGTAAACAGCGTCGAATGTTGAATGTCAAAATACAGTGAGTTGAGTTGAGTTGTAAACAGTGAGATAAGTTGAGTTGTAAAACAGTCAGTTGAAAGTTCAGAAAAAAAGGAAATTAATTTTTCACGGTTATGATTAACCACTACAAACATAATAATTAAATTAATTGAAATAACAGACAGATTTTGTGTTCCAGTGAAAATATATAAAACAATAGAGAAGGTCTTAAGTATTTTCTATGCTCATCTCAATTAATTTTGTGAATATAGATCTGGGATTATGAATCTTGAGATGTACATAAAAGGCCGACAAAATGCAGGTTGATTATAACTTAATCAGGTAAATAAGTTCATCATTTAATATAAAAGGCCAATTGCTCAGCTATTTATTGTGCCAATGACAGTAGTGGAAGGGAATACGGTGATGTATGCCGTATACCAAATGCGAATTTGTAGCATTTGATTTGTAGCATATTTGTAGCATCACCAACACGCATTTTGTAGTAAGCCTTACTATTTTTTTTCAAATTTATTGTAGTTTAAATAGTGTAAAAATAGTAAAATACGCTGCAAACTGTTTTTCCCCGTACACCATTATGTAACAGAATTATTTTGTGTTGTTCTGTAAATGAATAATAAATGTTACATTCTACGAAATATGTATTTTTAGTGCATTTCATAAATGCATATTAATTTCAGTACGTTTCAAATATTCTAACATGAATGTCATTAAAATGAACTTGAAACGATTTTTTCCCGTTGACCGTAATGTAATCGAATACTTTTGAATATTTCTATAAATGAACTAAGAGAAGTTACATATTTTATTTTAAATACTGATAGTGCTAAGTAAAGGTAAGTAACATGTGAAAGGTAATAAAAGTTAGTTCAATCGTAATATTTGCACAAGTTTTTTCAAAGCGCAGATACACATAAAATAAGTTTTTCGAATGCTGTAAGCACTTTATATATGATCCCTCAATTCATAATCAAACTCATTTTGTTTTTAATGCAGGAAAGAGGTACCAGTCATGCATTTTTAAAGTTTCATAACTCGGTCAATTTTAATATTATATGAACAAGATTTTTTTTCTTGTCTTACTTGTTAGCGTAATAGGAAAAATTTACTAAATATAACTTATAGGACCAGAGGCTGTATACAAATTTAAATTTTGTAATTTTTTAAGAAATAATTTTATTCAACCAAATTGCTTTAAAATACACTCTATAACAACAACAACAAAAAAATCAATGCACCAAAAAGGAGTTGTCCGATGGAGACAAAAATTGATTAATAGGAAGATTATATGCAGAATAGAAAATGATTAAAATTTCAGAATAATTGAATGATTTATTTGAGAGTTACATAGTTGCAAAGTAACTAATTTAATACGGTGTTGACTCACCTCTAGCTTGGATGCAAGCTGCCACAAGGCGGCGTGGCAATGCTTGATAAAGCGCCCGGATGGTCTCATGCGGTATTTCGTGCCAAATTTTCTCCAATTGTCGGGCTAGGTCATCAACATTTTCTGGTAGATGCGGTTTCCTTCCCATTATGCCCCATACATGCTCGAAGGGAGAAAGATCTGGCAATCTGGCAGGCCAAGAAAGTGTTCGACAAGCTTGAAGACAGTTCATAGCAACATGTGCCGTGTGTGGTCTGGCATTATCCTGCTGAAAAGTAAGCCCACGGTCATGGTGATGCGAAAGGTGTGGTAGCAAAACAGGTCTCAGAATGTGATCGACGTACCGCTGTGCTGTAAATGTGCCTCTAATGATGACCAAATGGATTCGACTATTAAGGGAAACGGCACCCCAGACCATAACACTTTGTTGAGGGTCTGTGTGACGTGCAATATTAAAAGCAGGATCAGCACGTTGGCCTCGGCGTCTCAAGATTAGTCTTCGATTATCGTCAGGGCACAGTTTAAAATGGGATTCGTCACCAGTCAGAATCATTCCAACATGATCGAGACAAGTACCATTGTAATATGGCTCGACAGTGTGCAGGCGTGAGTGGTAGATGGCGTAATAGTTGGTTTGTGCGTAGATTCCGCTCTCTCAGCCATCTGTAAGTGGTCAGGGTGGAAATTCTTGTGTGGGTCGCACGTCTGATGGTTGATAGTGATGAATCAGGTTATGTGACAGCTGATCTGACAATCATTCTGCCTTTCCGATCTATTGTGGCCCTAAGTAGACCGCTACCATCAGGATACTGAAATCTACCGTTGCCCACCCACTCTTGCAAGCATCTTCTGATTGCTGCATTGCTACGACCCCGATGTCGTGCGATTCTTCCAATTGCCCAACTTGTATCTTTCAGTCCAATAATACGACCTATTTCAAACTCAAAAAGTTGCTCACAATAAGCTCGAATCCTGAGGCAAGGCATTTTTATAGTCGTTGAAATGTCTCCTAAATCGGAATCGGACAGAAATTTTTAACAAAAGACCGAGAACAGCTCCTTATATACATCTACTGGATGTGCAGTTCTCACAGTTTCGGAGTTTCAAACTCTTTAACCCCCTGACAGCCGAGCAAAAGGGCAAAAATGTAATGTTGTTTTCTCCTTAATTTATTTTAAATGTTAATAAAAGAGGGATTTTATAAATTTGAATTATATATTTTGTTTTTGTTACGCATATGCTTATAAGCCTTGAAAGTATCAATCATAATTTACTTTCTTAAAACTGGAATATATTTGTAGAATTATATTAATTTAAATAAAGCTTCAATTGCAGTGAAACCTGCAGCCTAGTAAACGGATATATCCGGTTGCGGCAGTGGGAAGGTTAATCTTTTGATGCATGATTTTTTTTATTTTTCCTTTAAAAAATGTATTTGACTGCTTATTGAGCATACATTAAAGGAAAAAAATAATGAAAAAATATCACTTTTTTATTTTTCGGAATTTTCGATTTTCGTAAACGGTTGCCAAATTCCAACATCATGCATTAATCGCATGTATACAATATTTTTTGCAAAAAACTTTAATAAAAATTATTTAAAATTACTTTTTAAAACTTTTTTTTCGAAAAAGATTTTTTTCAAATGAAATTTTACAATTTAAATATGTTTTTATTTTTGTTTGAAATTCATCTATGGTTAGGACAATGGAAGGCTTCGAAAGTTCCTTTTTATTTGTAATTGATAAAAAAAATATTATCACTTATAGCATACTTAATGGATTAAACATAAATATAGGGTCAAAATGAATATCTAAAGCATAAAGTTTCTAAGAGACAATGGTAAATAAACGATAAGGGAGAGTAAATTTAATGTGTTGCCAATGGGCAACACTATGCGCTAAAGGTTAAGATAAATCATGGCAATGAAAGCGCTAGTTATTTTGGAACCTGCACATTTGCTTTACATATTTAATAACATTTTCCATATGATTTCATTTTCTACTTTCTTAAGCAGTTTACGAAACATAAATAACTAGAATGCATTGGAATGTCATTCTGATCTATATCTAATTATATGACTAAAAGATAACATGA
This sequence comes from Maratus speculifer, assembly GCA_964019185.1. Taxonomy (NCBI): domain Eukaryota; kingdom Metazoa; phylum Arthropoda; class Arachnida; order Araneae; family Salticidae; genus Maratus; species Maratus speculifer. The sequence goes on from OZ025290.1 coordinate 85,180,054, forward strand.
AACATGATTTTCATGAAACACTTAAAATTTTGATATGAATGGTTTCACAGGGCTCAAGCTCGTAATCCACCATATTCAGAGATTACATAAACACAAGATTTCTTTGCATCCCCAAAAAAAGGTTGAAAATCACCAGTTAGGGTTACCAAGCTGTAAACATAGAATAAGTCCAGCTCTCAAAAGCTATTTGCACCAGTTTAAGAAAGGATTAGTGGACAAAACAATGCTTGTCAAATAACAATGGCGCTCTGTAACGTCCATCTCCCTATGTATATGAATATATAATCACAGTTCGGGAAACCTTGAGTGAAGTATATTTGAAATGAAGGTTGTGTTTGCTAATAAGTAAAAGAAAAAGTGAAGGAATTGTACCTATTTGTTTTACTGATAAGAATTTCTATATGCCCCCACCCCTCCTCCGTTTCGGGTAAATACAACAGGACTTAATTACTGTTGAATGCATTGCGTAATAAAAAGCTACTATAAAATATTTAAAAATAGTAACTATTTCTTTTAAATGTATATTACTTCGAATAAAGGAAATAAACTCTAGAAATCAAAAATTTTTTACACTTAGATAACGATATCATTACCAGGGAGGTGGGGGGGGGGGGTCGAAAGATGATAACGTATGATACCAAAAGGAGGGGAGAGGGTCCAAAATTATCAAAAAGTTAATAACGTTATATTTGCACAGTCCCTTTATAATGTCCCATAACTTATTTCTAAATAACGTCTGTATTTATTTAGATTATTTCTGACTTAAATTTTGAATGAGAGTGAAATTGTACCATTTTAAATAAATTCCTTTTTTTTTCTACTTTTAATAGTTCGTATGATGATGTGACTGCTGATGTCGATATTGATAATTCAGAAGTAATCGATTATACAGGACAAGTAGACTTCCTCGCAAATTACCATCCAATGGACGGTAAGTTAATCTGCTAAGAGCAAAACTATTTAGACAGTAATTTTATTTCCCAATTCTGTGAACCAGCTTTTCTTTAAAGATATTTTTGTAATCCTAATTTATAAACATGGATTTTTCTCTATAAACTGCGTTCTTTTTATAATATTTATTCTACCGTAATACAATTTATTATTGTCTTCCAATGCAGAAAATCACTAAGAAAAACATTAAATTGTATTTTCAGAAACTATTTTATTTTCTTTCATCACAACCAAAAGTTTGTTCTTTGCTTTTCCTTGAAGAACTTTATCAATCAAATGGAGCAAAAAAGAAACAATAAATGACAGCAAACAGGAAAAATTATTTTATTTTTAAACTTCAGAAAGCGATTGAATAAGTGGATTAAAAAATAAATAGGTGTAAAACTCTGGTGATTAATGTAGGAAGAAGAAGAGGAAATAAATGGCAGAAAGCAGAAAAAATTATTTTTAAATCTTACGCAAGTGGTTGCATAAATGGATTAGAAAATAAATAAACATACAACCAGATGTTTAATTTTACAACATGGAAAATTTATCGCGATATACTTATTAATGAGATTTGTTGTCCTTATTTTTTTTTTCTAAAAATGTTTAAACAGAAAATTATTGCAGTTTAATTTTATCTTTAAATCATAAAAATATGAAATGTTTTAAACAGGGTTTTCTTCAATTTTACTCCAATAAAACTCTCTGGTGGGAAATTTCAACAATGGAACACCCTTTAGGGTAATTGAATCATCTCAATACAGTACTTAGTACAGTATAGTAAAGTCCAGTTACAATTTTAGGGCATCGATTAATTAAGCCACAATGTCAAGAAAAAAAGAAATTAATCCTTATAAATATACTAGTCCTCCCTTTTATCCTCAACGTAGCTGGGTAAAAGTAACTGTTATTTGATATTTCATTGAATTCATAAAGGAACTCTTTATGGTGAAACTCAATATTAATTGTGAAAAAGTTCTCCAATCATTTTGGTTATTTTAGACAAAAAGATATTAACTTTTTTTGATAGTTTAAAAAAAGCATGAGACTGATCTTTCACACAAGCTTAGAAAAAATATATACAAGTAATACAAAGAAATATTATTTGAGTGTTCGGTTGTTTGTTTATAGTGGTAATCTGTAGAACTACCAAACCGATTTCGAAAATATGACAAAATAATGGTGACCATTTCTGATCCAACGTTATTTTGTTTTATGACAGTACAAAAAATTGAAAAAGTCTGCATGAGCAAAATAGTTTTAAAATTACGTTTTCTGTAATATTGTTAGAGCTAAAAAAATTTAATTTGGATCATGGTAATTTTTAAGACGTAAATACTTACTATAAAGGATTTCTAAAAGTATCGACATTTAACCCTTTTAGGGGCAAAGCGCTCCCACCCCTAAAATGAAGAAATGAATGATACGAATTGGATATTTCCTCCTGGATGAAAAAATGCTCAAGCCGTGAATTGGAAATATTCAATTTGTATGACAAATTTACCAATCAGTATAATTATTTTAAAAGAATAGTTTGAATTACTGGCATCGGAGTTTTTTCGAACAAATGCATTTGCAAATAAGAACAAGTTAGACATTGTAGGTCGAGCGTCCCAAATAAGGTACATGCGTACTATAACGAAGTTTAAAAAATATCCCGATCTTGGTGCAATAATATACAGCACTTCGGATACAAGATAATCACCACAAATTTTCGTGTGTCTCTGTAAATACTGTCTGTTTTCCATTATACAGGAAGCAATTTAGCAAACTTCAGCAACGTAAATCAATTTCATAAAATGTGAAATGGTTTAATGTAATTAAAACGCGCCTCAAACAATGTTTCCCTTAATATCATTATGTAAAGAAATACTTTCGTGTGGCCCTGTAAATGAATAACAAATATTGTTTGCACCGCAGATTGTACAGAATGCATATTGTAGTACATATTTCATAGATGCATATCAATTTTATTATGCTCGAAAGAGTGTAACATCATTGAAATGCGTTTGAAACTATTTTTTTCCATTGGCCGTAATGTAACAAAATACTTTTGATTGTCTCTGTAACTAAACTATGCATCTGATTTTCATAAAATTCGAAATGACACGACAAAATTATGCAACAAATATATTTTAAATTTCAAGTGATTCAGATGAGTAGTTTTTGCTCTGTTATATGCGGACGGACTGAAGGACGACTATAGGTGCTACGTATTTACGTAATTACGAACGCACCTAAAAAGCGATTTTTCAGAAGAATATTGAAGAGAAAAAGGTTATTCCAAAATAATAGTGCCATTTTTGTACGTGAGAATCAAAATTAAGTAGCTTCATAAGCATATCACAGTCCCTGAAAGAACTTAAAAGGTGAAATGAGCAGAAAACATTCTAAAAACTTTCTAAATTAAGTTTATTCATAATTGTTAGGTTTATAAACGTAAAATCGGTCATGACTATCACTTTAGCGATATGAATACTTGCCGAAAAAAGTTTTATTAAATATCGAATATAAGAGTGCATAAGCAAAAAAGTACTAAAATTACGATTTAGATGATTGAGTTAATACAGAAGTCTCGAATTCGGTATGGTGATTACTTTTAACCTTTTATGCACCGACGGTACTTTAAAGTGCCATTGAAGAAAACTTTATATAACTTATTTATTCTGTCTATTAATAAAAGTTTTTTTTCTTTCCACACAAAACACTCTTCTCGATCAAATTTAGACAGAATACAGAAACAGTCGAAGCTAAATATTTTCGAAAAGTGGTCGTTTTATTGTTCATTTTTATAGGCATTTCTTTTCTTTCTTTAAATAAAGTTATATGAAACATATTCAACTGCAAAAGCGTTTCCCTTTACACACTGTTAAAACTAATGGTGACACATTGCACCCGTTAGGGGTGAAAGGCTTGTCTCACTGGTGACACCTTTAAAGGAGCCAGAATAGCACCTTTAATTAGGGTGAAAAGATGGCACCCTTCATCCAAAGTGCCCAATAATAAAAAAATTTAAAAATGTATAAACCGACTTTTGGCCCTCGAAGGATTCGAACCCACAACGTTTGATTACAAGCTCAGCGCTCTAACCGCTCGGCCATCGAGCACACCTTCAAAGTTTCCCTGAAATGTTCAAATGTCCTGAAACTCAAATGTTGCTTTATATAAAAAAGCTCGCCAAAAGTTATCCGCCCAAAATTCTAAACGAAATTGGGATAGCGTATAGTGGTGTTAGTCATCGTAGGGAGAAATTGCTATTTTGATCCACCAGTGACGGTAAGTTGAAGGGCAAGGAAGGATATACGTCACAGAGCATAGGCAAATGACTAAGGGGTGAAAATCTTCCAACAGTATACATTGCGCGGCACCCTAATTAGCATGAATCACCCATTGAGAGATCAAACAGCACCCCAAACACGTTTTCAAGCCCGCGGGTGTCAAATGATAACACCTTTCCACCCTGGGCGCCAAATGCAACTGGTTTGTCACCATTAGTTTTAACAGTGTAGAGAAGATCATGATACATTTAAACTCATTGCTTTTTTAAGAATTGTGATATTTTCAAAAGAGTAATTTTGGTTAATTAATCTGATTATTTTTGTAAATACTTCACAAAAAATTTTGACTGTCGATATATTTTATCAGATTTGATGGAAAAAAATATCTAAATTCCACATTATTATTATGTAAAAATTCAGGTATATTTCAGGTATTAAAGAAGATGATTATTCAAGTGGATTAATTTCTTGATAAATAATTCGGTAGATAAAGGGTTAAAATGTTAATGCTCACGAATGCTCAATGGTTTGTAAAAAGCCGAAAATCTAAATGCGAAATGAGCGGATAGCTTTCGAACAGCGTTCTAAATTACGACTTAGTTGGATTTGTTCGAGTTGGAAACTTGGAATTCAGCATAGTGGTACTTTAAAAATGCAGATGAATGGTAGAACAGTTGATTAAAAATTAGAAAAGAAATATTTTACTAAACAACTTATATTATTGAAAGAGGTGTTACAAAAAAAATTAAAAACAAATAACATTTCGGATCCAATCTGATAAGAATCATAATCATAATAAAAATCAAAGTCACTATAAATGTATATACCGGGTGTCCCAAAAATGACTGATGGATTTTAAAATTCAATAACTTGCAAACGGTGACAGCTATTTAAAAAATTTTTGCAGGAGGGTTATGTATAATGTCAGGAGTTTTTACCGTAATTTTTTTATTTAGTTCGCATCTCAAACAATAGGTGGCGCTGACGGCGATTGAAGGCCAAGTCGACGCTTCACCCAGCACTGATCACTTGGCCTTCAATCGCCGTCAGCGCCACCTATTGTTTGAGATGCGATCTAAAATAAAAAATTACAGTAAAAAACTCCTGACATTATACATAACCCTCCTGCAAAAAAAAATTTAAATAGCTGTCACCGTTTGCAAGTTATTGAGTTTTAAAATCCATCAGTCATTTTTGGGACCCTCGATATATATGTGTATATATATATATATATATATATATATATATATATATTTATATTAAGATTATGGTTCTTATCAGATTGGATCCGAAACACGTCAATGTTACTTGTTTTTAACTTTTTTGTAACACCTGTCTCAAGCAGTATAAATTGTTTAGTAAAATATTTATATAAAAGATGAAGTTCTTAAAATCTTGTAATTTAAAAATCTAATGAATTCAATCAACTTTTTATGGGAATTTAAATACCATATTTACTCGTGTATAACACGCACCCCGTACTTAACAAGAAAAAATGGTGATTTTTTAAAATCTCGTATACACTCAAGAGCCAAAACATTATGACCACCTGTCAATAACGAGTTGTCCCACCTTTGGCGCGCAACACAGCTTCAACCCGCCTTGGCATGGATGCCACAAGTCCTTGGTAGATGGCCAGAGACAGATTGTATCAGATGCTTAAACAACGGTCATGCAAATCCGAGATATTGCGAATTGGTGGTCTATGAACTCTGAGCTGCCGTCCCATGAAATCTCAAATGTGCTCTATCGGATTGAGATCCGGTGAGTTAGGTGGCCAGGACATTAACTGGAATTCAGCATCATGTTCCTGGAACCACTACAACACAATTTTAGTCGTGTGACACGGTGTGTTGTCCTGTTGGAACATTCCATTTTTGGCTGGAAAAACAGAGGCCATGTAAGGGTGCAACTGGTCCGCAATGATGTTCAGATACCCTGTAGCATTCATGGTCTGCTATACCACAACCACGGGTCCCAGAGCCGCCCATTAGAACGTCCCCCAAAGCATAATACCGCCACCACAGGCCTGTGTATGACCTACAGTACATTGAGGGAGCAACTGTTCTCCTGGAAGACGGCGTATCCTGACACGGCCATCGGCGTGATGAAACACAAACTGTAATTCATCTGACTAAGCAGTTCTCTCCCACTGATCCATGGACCAGTCGCGATGTTCCTGGGCCCAGCGCAGGCGCAGTGTACGATGACGCTTGGTCAGCAAAGGCACAGGAGTGCGACGTTTACTGCGTAGCCCCATATCTAACAGTGTCCGCTAAACAGTATCATCCGATACTATTCTACTTGGCCCTGCATTGTATTGGGCTGTCAGCTGAGCCACTGTCTGGCTCCGGTTTTGCTTCACCTTGCGAGACAGTCTCCGACAACCTTTTTCTTTGATAGCGTGTGGACGTCCAACACCATGTCGTCTACTGCTGGTTTCACCGTCATTCATCCACTTTGCATACATACTAACAACTGCAGATCGCGAACAACCCACGATTCGTGCAGTTTCGGAAATACTTGTTCCGAGCCTTCGAGCCATTACAATCTGCCCTCTATCAAAGTCGCTTAGATCCGCAGCCTTTCTCATCACATATAGAAGTGAAAGAATGATCCTTCAGACTCTCCAGCATCAGTTAAATACCACTTCCACCAGATCACGTGCCTTCCACGTCATCCAGACGAGTTCATTGCAAAATGTAGGGGTGGTCATAATGTTTTGGCTCTTGAGTGTATAACGCGCCCCGTAAATTTGATATGCAAATGAATGAATGACTAAATGAATTTCATTAAAGAAAGTTGAAACAAACACTACATCAGGCCAAAAAGAAGGCGAAATTACATTTTTCCACTTTTGGTAGGGATGACTTAGGGTTTGTGCGGTCGGCTCTTATACTATTCTCTGTTTCCTATTTTTTTTTTTTCAAATCAACTAAAAATTTATTATATAGCTTCTCTTACTACTAAATCCTCACATTTCAGTCTGTTTTTTCTAGCTATTTTTATTACAATCCTTAATTCATATTATATTTTATTCCAGATCCTTCCTTATGTACGGATATTGATTTATCCAAGACGCACGTGGTCGGTGTCAATCTATCAGCTTTTCTGCCACCACTCAGCCATGATTCAGCCAATTTTCTGCAAGGAGCGGCGACTTTCTCCCACCCATTCAACTGTACATATCGCTTAGCCACTGTGCAAGGGAAACCAACAGTACTAGCACTGCCTACAGCAATAACACATCCATACAACTACGAAAAAGACAAAATTCCTGAATCTTCAGACATTTCTGAAATCAGTGTCCTGCCAGTGCTCCAGAATGACGTTCAGAACATTCAGTTACCCGATCTAGAACAAAAATGTGAACTAGAAATAGTTCAACCTAGGAATAAGCCTTTTGGAATTGAGTTGGATGATTTTCTACCGGTAAATGTTTATGCAATATTTTTATCGAAATAGGTTCTTTTTTAAAAAAGAATGTGCTATTTTAAAATGTGTAATTTTTTATTCATTTTTTCATCGATATAGAAATGGGATAGGTTTAGCATAAAAAACACATATTTCGAACGTTCAGGAGCCAAATTTTACTAAAAGCCCTTACGAAATCTCTTTTCTTCCGTTTTGTCTAGCATGTAGTTTTCCGCGGTAACATTGACAAGGGAACCTCTTTTGGTGTTGCTCGACCTAGCATCGAGACCTGGTGCTATTTTGTAGCCCTATAAATAAAAGTTAGAGAACCGATAAAAATTCTTTGTTAAAATTATAGTTTATATGTTTTTCTTATACTTTATTTTTTTATTATTGAATTTTTATTTGTTTATTTTACGCCACAAGTGAGTTTAATTGTCAATTATGCCTCTATGAATTTTTCGCTTGTCTTGTTTTGGGGTTATGACATTCAGCTAAGGTTGCCGGGAAGTTTCTGTTAAAATACGCCACCTTTTTAACCGCCAAAAATGTGAATATAATGTTGTAATTTTTCAAAAAGAAATTCGTAGGTTTTTGAAGGAATCTTAAAAACATATTTTAAAATAAAACATGCGTAAACTATTGATAAAATGCATTGCAATTACAAAACGAAATTTAAAGTATACTTAAATATTTTTACTATACATAGTAATACTCTATTAAGGAATTGCTGATGAACCAATTTCGACAAATTATATAAAACGCCAAACCACTCAAGTAGTACCAAATCATGTAAAAGAAACATCCTTGTAAAACCAAAAATAAATATTGTATTAACTAACAGTTTATGCGTCGGATTAAACGTCTCATTTCCAATTAAAATATATCTTTGAACTGGAATTTCAATAAAATACAGGATCATGAAAAATCGAAAAGTGTGGAAAACAGGATTAGAAATATCTCGGCAACTATTAATCCAATCGATTTCATTCTTTATGAAAAAATTATGTTATTTTACTGCCTTTTACATCCATTCCTTAAAATAAAAAAATTTCGAAAATTTTTATATACCTTTCAACAGAACGAATTTTTCGAGAGTCTGAAAAAAATAGTTTCGGATAATCGAGGTTACTGATATTAAATAGACTTTTTCCCATTCTTACATAATACGTTCACGTCTCTATCTGTATTTGTTCGGGAGGTAGAGATTTTAGAGACACACAGACGAAAGGCAACTTTTTTTCTAAAAATATGCTTTTCGGAATCTCCAGTATCTGAAACGTGTAAATAAATCAGCCAAACAAAAAAAAAAAAAGAAAAAAAGAAAAAAAAAAAGAAAAAAAATTCAATTTTCAAAACGATTGCAAGATTTACCACATACTACGTATGATTGGTAAATAATAGTTTGAAATTGATGTGAATCAATGTGAAGAGATAAAAACTGCTTAAATACACCATAAAAAACTTAAATTAGCTAGGTCTTACAACAGAACTCAGTCTTCTTTCGTCAGGCGAAATGCATCGACTATGAAAGCAGCGACACGACTGTCGTTCCGCTACTATTCTAATATTTCTAACAGTAAAGTAACTTATAAAATCGAATTTATAAAATGAAACTTTTTACTATAAAAATAATAAGAAAAATTACATAATTATGCTTCAATAAATATATTACATTTCTAAATAATAAAAAGGAAGGATGTAGAGTTCATATTTCAGGAATATAAAGCTATTTATATATAATAGCTTATAAGTATCTAATAGAATTATTGAATACATTTATTATTAATCTAATTAGAAGAAAAAAGAAGCACTTTTTTGATAATAATTAATAATAATTTAAAGGTTCAAAAAAATTGCATTAAATCAACCAAAAAATTATTTACGGCAGCTTATAGTTTATATAAAATAACTAATACTAATGATAAATAAAAAAAAACTTAAACAATTCATTCTCTTAAATAACAATAATTTAAAACAATGACAGAGTCCCATATGAGATTATGCCACATTGCTCAATAAAACAAAATTTCATCTCGCTGTGATTTCATTATCATGAGTTATAAAAGTTACTTTATCAGATTCTTATATTCAACTCTTTATAAAATTTAAGGAAACAGTTGTTAAATAAATATTAATAATAAAAAAAAGGTTGAAAATTGCACGTCAAACATACAAATGAGGTGCGTTCATACTATAATTAATCTTATAAATATTCAGAGCTTGATGCATTGTCTGTAAAACTCTTTTGCAAAAGTGAATGAATTTGATACGATTACATATCTTGAATTCAGTAATCGAAAATAATAGGACTCCATCTTAAATAGGATGTAATCAACATGTCAAACCTAGAATCATTATCTGTCATGGGATATATTAAGAAAGCGTAACACATTTAAAAAACACTTTTAAGCTATTTTTATACATACTCTGTAACTCTTATAGGTACTTTTGTGTTACCTTGTACATGATCTATACCATTTATACACATAACTTAATAAGCAAAAATGTAGTTAAACTTAAAAACTCAGATCACAACTAAAAATGTACTTCTAGCAATAATCTGCAACATACAGTATTTCTGGTACAGTATAGTATCCGAAATCCTTTGTAAGCCCTGTAAATGCTGTTTGCACTATCTATTATATAGGAAGTAACTTTTAGTAAATTTCAGCAACTTATGTCAATTTTATTATATATGAAGTAATTTAACATGATTGAAATACATCGAAAGCAATGTTTTTCCATATATCATTAAGTAACGGAATATTTTTGTGTAGCTCTCTAAATGAATAATAAACATTTTTTGCGCCGCATATTGCACAGAATGTATATTTTAGTATTCTTCAGCAATTGTATATCTATTTTATTCTGTTTAGAAGGCTGTAACACTAAAATGAACTCAAAAGATTTTTTTTTTCCATTAGCCGTAATGTAACGGAAAACTCCGTACTGTCCCTGTAATTGAACTATAAATCGATTTTCATAAAATTTGAAATGACTCGAGAAAATTATACAACAATTATACGTTTAAAATTTCAAAAAATTCTGTTAATTTGCTCTATTATATGAAGACAGACAGACGGACAGATTGAAACGACTGTTATATGTGGTACGTTATACATAATTATGAAAATATCTAAAACAAAGGCCCAAATCTTATACTATAATGCGAGCAAAAATTGTGTGTGTGTGTGTGTGTGTGTGTGTGTCTGTGTGGGTAAATTTTATCTCAAAAACGGCTCTAACGATTTTCGCAAAAATTTGGATTTTACCATTTTTGGGCACGAGAAGACCATTGGGCTAGGTCCCATGTTCGGGAAAATTCGATTATTGGGTCATTTTGGGTCATAATGGGTCAGGATCAAGCTATTTATATCTAGAGAACGGCTGGATCGATTTTAAGGAAATTTTGTATCCAATCGTTTTTTGGCACGAGAAAACAATTGAGCTGGGTCACATGTTCGAAAAATTTTGATTAGTGGGTCATTTTTGGGTCATTGTGGGTCAAGCCATTTTTATTTAAAAAACGGCTCTAACGATTTCGACCAAATTTTATATTTTATCGTTTTGGATTACAAGAAAACCATTGGATTAGGTAACATGTTCGAGAAAATTCGGTTAGTGGGTCATTTTTGGGGTCATTGTGGGTCATGCTATTTTTATCTAGAGATTTTCTCACGCAATTTTGACTAAAAAATGCATTCTATGGTTTTCGGGCACGAGAAAAACATTGGGCTAGGTTACATGTTCGAAAAATTTTGATTAATGGGTCATTTTGGGTCATTAAGAGTCTGGGTCAAGCTATTTATATTTAAAGAACGGCGTAATGGATTATAACGAAATTTTGTATGTAACAGTTTTTTAACATGAGAAAACTAATGGGCTAAATCACATGTTTGAGAGATTTCGACTATGGGGGTCATTTGTGGGTCATGATGAGTCATAATGGGTCATGGTCAAGCTATATCTAAAGAACAGGTGGATCGATTTTAACGAAATTTTGTATGCAACATTTTTTTTTGGCACGATAAAATCATTGGACTAGGTTACATGTTCGAAAATTTCGATTAATGGGTCATTTTGGGTCATTAAGAGTCAAGCTATTTATATTTAAAGAACGGCGTGATAGATTGTAACGAAATTTTGGTTGTAACAGTTTTTTGACATGAGAAAACTAATGGGCTAAATCACATGTTTGAGAGATTTCGACTATGAGGGTCATTTGTGGGTCATGATGGATCATAATAGGTCATGGTCAAGCTATATCTAAAGAACAGGTGGATCGATTTTAATGAAATTTTGTATGCAACATTTTTTTGGCACGATAAAATCATTGGACTAGGTTACATGTTCGAAAAATTTCGATGAATGGGTCATTTTCGATCATAAAGGGTCTGGGTCAAGCTATATATAATTAAAGAACGGCAGGATCAATTTTAACGAAATTCTGTATGTAACAATTTTTAGAAACGAGAAAACTAATGGACTAAGTCACATATTCGAGAGCTTTCGATTATAAGGGTCATTTGAGGGTCTTAATGGGTCAAGGTCAAGCTATATATAAAGAATAGGTGGGTAGATTTTAACGAAATTTTGTATACAACATATTTTTGGCATGAGAAAATCATTGGGGTAGATCACATGTTCGAGAAATTTTGATTAGTGGGCCACTTTTGGGTCATTCTAATTTTATCTAGACAACGTTTCGCGCAATTTCGACTTAATTTTGTATTTTATTGTTTTCGGGCACAAGAAAATCATTGGGTTATGACAGAGTTTTGAGAAAATTCGATAAATAGGTCATTTTGGATCATAAGGGGTCAGGGTGAAACTAACTATATCTAAAAAACGGCTCAATCGATTTTATCTAAATTTTGTATCTTATGTTTTTCGGCATGCTAAAACTAATGAGCTAGGCCACACGTTCGAGAGATTTCGATTATAAGGGTCATTTGTTGGTCATGATGGGTCATGCTAAATTTATATAGAAAATGGTACTCACCATTTTGACTATACTTTGTATTATATCGTTTTTGAGCAAGAGAAAACCATTTGGCTTGGACAAATGCTCGCGAAAATTCGATTAGTGAATCATTTTGGGTCTTAATGAGCTAGGGTCTTTCTAATTATATATAACAACGACTCAATCAATTTTACCTAAATTTTGAAACAAAACGTTTTTTATCACGAGAAGAGTATTGGGCTGAGTCGCATGTTAAACAAAATTATATTAGTGGGTCATTTCGCTTCATTGCTGAATGCTGCCAAGCTAATTTTACCTAAAAAATGGCTTAAACGATTTTGATTCAATTTTATATTCTACTGTTTTTGATTACCTGAAAACGATTGAACTATGTCAAATGCTTGATTAAATTTGATTAGTGGCTCATTTTGGGTAATACGGGTCAGGGTCACGAGAATATGGCAAAAGCCAATAACTTGGTGATATGTGACAAAATATTGGCGACATATGGCCAATAAATCGACTATAAAAATTACGAAAACCCAAACACGTATTTGGAGCCAAATAAAAGAATGCCTTCAAATTTGGATATATTTAGCAAAAAATATTGTCTTTCAGAATGTAAAGAACTTTTTTATACATTCTTAAGAGGATTCGAGATGCATGGTTAAACCGATCAGAGTCGAGCTAAAAAAGTGATTTAGATCGATGTCCTTTCGTTGTAAATTTTAAAATAAAGTAAAATTTATAAACATGCGCATTTGATTGTTTTTCTAAATAATACTATAATAAACATGTTTTACAGTAATAATACAGAGTTAATGATACAGTGAAAATACTATATATTGTTGAACACAAAGTTAATTTTGACCGATCTAAGATCGGTCTTCCCTGCTAGTTATGTTAAATCTACAGAATTTGGTGGGCCTACGACAATTAGAGTTCAATTTATAAGATGGGTGTACCGAAATGGCTAAGGATAGAAATGGCAAAGGGCCGAAATGGCTGGGGACCAAAATGCCAGGACTGAGGTGTCGCGAGCGAAATGTCGTGTACCCATTTGTCCGTACTCTAGCTGTCATAAATATCCTCCGATTGCCATGAAATTTATACAATGGAACTTCCTTTTAACGAAGTCCTTATTTAACAAAGTTTCCTACTTAACGAAATTTTCTGCTGAAGCTTGATTAGTAACTCCATTAACATGTAATTTAATCTCCATAACACGAAAAATATATTCTATGTATCGAAATTTATTTCACTTTCGTGTGTGTACTGATCGGGAAAAATGAAAACCACAGATACTTCAATAATAAAAAATCTTTAGAGATAGACTTTGTTTTTAATCAGAAATCATGGAGAGCATTGGACATTTTTGAAAAGGAATTATTAAAATGGGATAATTAGCTGAAACAAACGACGTCACAAAACTGCGTTGGGGATAGACACCTCTGCTGTTTGTAGCTGCCCCGCACATCCACAAGACTGTGCTTCAAACTACTAATCGAAGAACGTCCAAGATAGTTTCTCCTGCCAACACACAATTCTCAACTTTAGACGTTAGGCAACACTGAGAAAAAAAATATGCCGCCTTCACCTAGAATGAATAGTTAGTCACTTTCTAAACACCTAAACTAGAAATATAGATGTCCAAACTATGCGAGTAGGGTAAACAACTAAGCTGAATAGGCGAAATGACTTGACATTTCTAGTCTCTTGTTTTCTAGGAGACGAAACTACATTGAACCGTTTCAGTAGCGAGAAATTATCGCTTGATTTCAGGAATGATTTCTTAAGCTATAATTCTAGTTACTAAATCAAATCTATTGTGTTCGCATCTATTTGAAGAGATTTTTAGATAAATTTGACAACAAAAATATAAGAAAACGCTCTTGAATTCTAGTAAGAGACTCTGGAACTCTCTAAGAAATGGAACTAAAATTTATAAGGATGACATGGAACTATTTTTTCTAGAAGCACTACTTAGATTCTATATGCCGGAACCATATTTTTTTCTCAGTGAAAGGAATAAGGAAAAATCTTAAACTATAGAAAAAGAATCTTTCAAAAGCTATCTTTTAAAGGCTATTCTAGTCCTAGAATAAAAAACAATGTAATGAAAATATTAATTTAAGCACTTGTATATAAGCTAATAAAAGCTTGGGAATCTGATATGACTTCATTGATCGTACACGTTTGTTTTGTGAAAGCCGGTTTCAGAACCAATGATTGAATTTCAAAGGGATACCTGTTACTCAGATCTGAATCCGATACCTGTTTGTTAAGTATGTAAGGAACGTGATAGCAACTCGAAGACATGGGAAGTCTTGAAAAGCGGCAGAATTATCTAACTTTCTCATCGTTGGTGAAGACATTGTGATTGTGACAAATGAATATCCTGCACTGTTAAAAAGCTGCAGTTTTTGCTGCAAAGTAACTCTACCGCTTTTATAGAATATCTCTATTCTGACCAATCAGGATACTCTAAATAAGAAGTTCCCAAACTTTTAGACCGACATACCACTAAATAGAAATTTATACTTCCGCGTACCACCAGAAGGAAATTCCAAATCTAATGCAGAAAAACCAATATAAAATGTATCATTTTTGTTGACAAATATTGATCACTTAAATAGCGAGCATATATACACTTTGTTAAACATGTGAGGGAGGATCCTGTGCATAAAGGCACTCTAGCATTTTTGCGATATCGTGATGTCAATGATTTAACATGTGCAGCGTGGAAGCGACATCTATTCTCTCTTTTACTTTAACTTTCTAGAGCGTGTGTGTCTTCCTCGGTTCTACAAGTTATATCGCGGTTAGAAGCAATATGCAAATTTATAGTATCCCAGTTTGCAGCATATAAAAGCTTAGAGTTTGAGAGTGTGAGTAGCGGCGCAAGCCAGCTAGGTGGTGGTGAGAAGCGATGAATTGAATTGGAATGAGCGAGTTATTAACCTCCAGTGAATTAGCGAGGAGTTTCGAAGTGAGATAGCTAGCAGCGTTTGCCGATTGAGTTCCTTCAGAGCGGAGCTATTCGAGAAGTTTGCCGTTGGTAAGAGATAATTTAGTTACGTTGAGTATTTTAGACAATAAAGAGTGTTTCACAGACACGGGCTGTCTAATAAAGCTTTTATCTAGCAGTTTAGCCGAAGTCTAAGTGTGAAGTTGGTTGGAAGTGCCCCGACTGAGTTTAGTGCCGGAGTTGTGAGTATATTTATGAGTTTAATCTTTTAGTATTGCGACTAGTTATCGAAATTAACGAACTGAAAGCTTCACTTCCCCCTGAGCCCTAACAGTTTAAATAAACTGTGGTTTTAACTTATATCTCGAGTTATGTCTGCATTTAACCACCCACACGTCACAAATAACCCCCAGTACGAGCACACTTTCGTTACAAACATACACATTTGAAGTCACCTTGTTCGTCAATTTTTTGTTATATGAATATCCTGTTTGTATCAATAGTAACATACATAAGAAAATTTAATACGTGAATAACTTACATAAGAAATCTAAGCACATTTTGAAAATAAACTGTTTATTAATGCGAGATCGAAGATCTTGAGATAAGTAATATACACACATACAATACAGTAATAGAAGAAAACTTTTTCTTTTTTTCAAGGAGAATGAAAGGTCAGCTCAATATCTATCGAAGCATTAGTCCCATTCGCCTAAAAATTCTAATGTCAAAGCAGGCAACTCTGAGCCTGTGAACTGACAAATCAAAAAAAAAAAAAACAGGGGATTGAGTTTTTTTTTTTTTTTTTTTTTTTTGTTTGTTTTTTCACATCGTGTATTTTGTATTTCATTTCATATACCAGTATCGGGTTTCGCATTCCAGTAAACAGAACTTCACATATCAGTACTGGTACATGTACCATAGTTTGAGAATCCCTGCTCTAAATTATAGTAAAGTAATCGTTTTCTACAAAAGCGGTGGATTGACTCTGTGGCAAATGCTGCAGGTTTTTAACAGTGTACTGACGATGTCATTCTACAAAGTGCAATTCAGTCAAAGGAAGAAACTACCGCCAGCGATAAAGATGACAATGGAAAAGAAATTGAAAGGTCTTCAAAAGGAGAATTGTTAAAATTGCCTTCGATTCAACAAGAAGGGAATTTCAATTTCACGAAAATGTTACAGATGAATTATTCGGATACTTACAGAAGTGCGAAAATTTTTATAAACATTTCCTATATGAAAACTGTGTAAAGTAATATTACAGGACATTTTTCAAGTTAAGGATTTGGAATACAGAGAAATAAAGAAAAGGTACCCTACGCTTCCTTTTTTATTCACCTGATTGCATTACGTGTCTTTTAGGCGTTTTTCTAATTAAATTTTTCTCATATGTCTATGTTGCATAACAAAAAGTTGATGAGTAAATTAACATTCACTTTCCCAATGTTTGCATTTCATACGTGAATTTTTCATTTTATCCATGTGTATTTAAGTACAAAAATTTCGTGAATTTCAGTTGATTTCTACATAACGAATTTTTTCCATAACAAAGTATTTAAGAGTAACGATGAGACTTCGTTAAGATATGTGTTAAGGTATGTGCTACACTCAAATTGCTGTTTTTGCAAAAAAAATTCTTTTTTTATTTTTGTTTTTATTATGTTAAATCGAAGTTCTAACATTTAGGATTTCAAAAATGCCGTAACTTTTAATTCAGTGATAATCAGAAAAAAAGGTCTAGCCCCAAAATAAAACCGAAAATGAACTTTCGGTAACGGAAAGTGATCATTTAATGAACCACAGTAAGGTAAACAATACATTTTAAGGCACAAATATATAATATGTATAATACACATAAATATATCGGAATCTTAAATTGCGTTTTCTGTAAAACTACGATTTTCATTGGCTACGTTTACGAGAAGCATCATAGCTTTAAAATTTTTAAAATGTTGAAATAGCATTTTGTAACAAGGTTCTGGTCCTTTTTTTTTTTTTTTTTTTTTTTTTTTTTGGTATGTTTTCAAGCGAAAAACAGCTTTTAAGTTTATATAATTCATTTAAAAGCTATTTTTAACAAAAAATGCATAATATTTTTAGGTGCGTTCGTAATTATGTAAATACGTAGCACCTATTGTTGTCGCTCAGTCCGTCCGTCTGTCTGTCTGTCCGTCTGTCTATCTGTCTGTCCGTCCGCATATAACAACGCAAAAACTACCCAACCGAATCGTTTGAAATTTAAAATACATAATTATACCATAATTTTGTCGAGTCATTTCAAATTTTATGAAAATCGGATGAATAGATCAATTACAGGGACAATCAAAAGGATTCCGTTACATTACGGTCAATGGGGAAAAAAGTTTCAAATGCATTTTAATCGTTTGAAATTTAAAACATATAATTATTGCGTAATTTTGTCGAGTCATTTCAAATGTTATGAAAATCGGATGCATAGATCAATTACAGGGACAATCAAAAGAATTCCGTGACATTACGGACAATGGGGGAAAAAATTTCGAATGCATTTTAATCGTTTGAAATTTAAAACATATAATTATTGCGTAATTTTGTCGAGTCATTTCAAATGTTATGAAAATAGGATACATAGATCAATTACAGGGACAATCAAAAGAATTCCGTGACATTACGGTCAATGGGGAAAAAAATTTCAAATGCATTTTAATCGTTTGAAATTTAAAACGTATAATTATTACGTAATTTTATCGAGTCATTTCAAATGTTATGAAAGTCGGATGCATAGATCATTTACAGGGACAATGAAAGGTATTCCATTACATTACGGTCAATGGGAAAAAAGTTTCAAATGCATTTTTATGATGTTACACTCATTCGAACATAATAGAATTGGCATGAATCTATGAAATATATACTAAAATATGCATTCTGTACAATCTGTGATGCAAAGAATTTTTGTTATTAATTTACAGGGTCACACAAAAGTATTCCACTACATAATGCTACACGGGGAAACATTGTTTGGGGCGTGTTTTAATTATATTCAACTATTTCACATTTTATGAATAAGATATACGTTGCTGAGGTGTAATAAAAATTACTTTCTGGATATTTACAGAAACACAAAGATTTCGACTACTATACTGTATCCGAAGTACGCTCTACTATATCAGCAAGATCTGAATATTTTTAAAACTTCGTTATCGTACGAACGCACCTCATTTGCTACGTTCACGTGCAATTTCCAACTTGTTTTTTTTAATGGTGTTTTGTATTGAAAATTTGGTTTGTGTTAGTGAATTTAAGAGGTATTGCAATTTTTTTGCTTCACACATGTAAGTAATTTGTTAATATATTGTTAAAAAAATGAAATATATTGAATAGATTTTGTTCTAGAAGATTTGACATACACGCAATTCTTTACCAAAATTTACCTAAATATTGCCTAAATTCTAAAAGCTTATCAAATTATATGAATTATATCAATTTATAGTTGTATTCCTTGTTTTAACTAAAAACACACTTTCAATAAAAAAAAAAAAAAAAAAAAAAAAAAAAAAAAAAAAAAAGAGCAAAGAAGATAGGTACATAACTTAAATGGAAGTTTAATATAGTATCATCACTATTGAAAATGAAATGTTTAGCTTAATGATTCGTTTCTGATATACAAGAGCAGGACACGAAAAAAAAATTCAGTTCATTATGCACTGTAAAACATTTGCCTAACATTACTCCATATAATTGGTGGCAGCTGCTACCTCCATTTTATGGAGCAATTTTTTTCACTTATATAATGGAGTAATTTAAACATATACTAGCCGCCGTAGGCGACCAGATTGGTCTCCCTTGAATGTATACTAAGCATTAAATCATATTGCTTTTATTCATAATTTATTTTAATTGCTCAGTTTTTGCCAAATTAGAAAATTCTGCTAGAGAAATAGACACATATGCCATATGCGCACCACACTGGCGCGATTGCGACAAAATGGCAATTACGTATGCTCACATGGTAACCCGGCTGTTGATATTTATTTATTAATAAACTGTTTGTTTTTATTTTCTTTTTTTAAATGATATAAACTGTTTTATTCTTTAATTATTAACTAAACTTTTTTGAAATTATTATTTCCCTTTTAAAATAATAGAAATTAGTTTAAAAATATGTATATAACTGGTATTTGAAAACGTAATTTTGGCGTAAATTGGCGTCAGAAAAATAACGCGCCGATGTTGTGCATATATGACATCTATGCTGATAAATCAAGAACTCGGTATTTTTATGCTAGCCCGGCGCAGATATTAAATTGCCAAATATTGTACCCGTGGCATTTTTTCGTATTTCATTAATTATTTAAAATAATTTAATCTTTTTACTCACTTCATTTATAATACATAACTTTAATTTCAAACTGAAAAGTTTCAAATTCATGACTTTTATTTATTTTTTTTAAGTAAAAAAAAAAGAAAAAAAGTTATAAATAATGATATCTTGAAGCTCCATAATTGCAACGAAGGAACAAAACGTAAATAAATCCAATTTATCACAGCATAAATCTTACCAAAGGAATTTTGCATGGTAACTCATAAGATGTGTTTCATTTGGATGTTGTCATTAAACAATTAACAAATAATTGGGATATTTGTGCCACATACGTTAGCATAATATATATATATATAAGAAGGGGGGGATTTTACTTTGTGCTTATACATAACTAAATAAATAAACAACGTTAAAGAGCACAAATATTATAAAATAAAAGATGTTAAAAGCATACAGCTGTTTCGGGACTTCTAAAGTCCCATCATCAGTGCTAAAAAAGTGTAAAACGTAAAAGAAAGTCACATCGTTAAATAAAATAAAATAAAACCGTGCATCTGAGCTCGCCGCTAAGGCGAACTGACCATGAAACGTCGCAAAGCAACAGTAAAAATAAACTGGCACGCGCACTCAGAAGGAGACATATATTGGACATATGATTGGTCTCCTTCTGAGTGCGCGTGCCAGTTTATTTTTACTGTTGCTTTGCGACGTTTCATGGTCAGTTCGCCTTAGCGGCGAGCTCAGATGCACGGTTTTATTTTATTTTATTTAACGATGTGACTTTCTTTTACGTTTTACACTTTTTTAGCACTGATGATGGGACTTTAGAAGTCCCGAAACAGCTGTATGCTTTTAACATCTTTTATTTTATAATATTTGTGCTCTTTAACGTTGTTATTTATTTAGTTATGTATATATATATATAGATTACTGGTATAACATTGCAATGTTACACTGGTTATATTGGTTAAAGTACTCCATAAAATTGGAGGCAGAAAGCCTGCCATCAATTTTATGGAGTAACGTTACACAAATGTTTTTGCAGTGTGATGGACGGAGAAAACTCGTTTGCGATGGTTTTTTATGATATGCTAGTACAAGCATAATGGGATATTCATGTGTATCACGGAGAGGAACTACAACGTGCTTTTTATAGCGTAAGTATCAAAATACGTTTTATGCCCATAAAAGTATTTAATTATATCTATATTATAAAGGCCAAACGTATCTATGCGTAGCGCATACGTCATTTTGCGAATGGCAAAACTTTCCCCAGCAATTTCGGTTTTGCAATTTTCGATGCTGCAAATTTTACATTTCCAAACATCGCACATTTAAAATTTTTACACCGTCGTATAGAGAAAAAAGATGTACTTTAAATACATTTTGCTTGAAAGCTGTATCTCAATTTATTTTCGAGATATTAATTTTTTTTATAGTTTTTTAGTAGTAATTTTGTCATTGTGGCAACAGAGCCACTCCATTTTCTCTTAACATTGAAAAAAAATAATTAAAATTAAAATGTGCAACATTTTTCCATGCAATTTCGGTTTTGCAATTTTCAGTACTGCAAATTTGCACTTCTAAACATCATACATTTTAAATTTTTACACCGTCGTATTGAGAAAAACATGTACTTTTAAATGCAATTTGTTTGAAATCTGTATCGCAATTTAATTTTGAGATATATATATATATCTTTATATATAAAAATCTTCTGTGCGTGTGTATGTAACTGAACTCCTCCTAAACGACTGGACCGATTTTAATGAAATTTTGGGTGTGTGTTCCAGTGGATTCGAGAATGGTTTAGATTCACATTTCATCGAAATTGATTCAGTACTTTTTTAGTAACCAGGCAAAAACTAATAGCTAGTGATTTTCCGCTAATTAAAAGTGCTATAAATATAAAAGAAAGTCTGGATTTTGTATTAATCACAGCACAAAAAAAAAATCTACTGAACCAAAAATCTTGAAAATTGGAGTAAAAATACTTCTTATAACATCGAGTGCCGCGAAAAAGAGATTTTCGAAAATTCCACCCCTAAGGAGGGTAAAAAAAAAAAAGAACGAACTTAAAAAAAATTCCTTTAAAATCGGTTTTTGTAGATATTTTTCATCTGATAACATATTTTAGTGCATTTTTTCATTCTGAATCGAATGGTACTGAGCAAATTCGTTTAAATCCAGTAGTTTGTGGGATAACTCACAATTTCCTAATTTGGCGATGTCTTCGGCGCAAAAACCGGAAATTTTCAATCCTTATCTATATATATAAATGAAAGTCAGGATTTCGTATTAATAACAGCACAAAAAAATCTACCGAACCAAAAATCTTGAAAATTGGGGTAAAAATACTTCTTATAACATCGAGTGCCGCTAAAAAGGGATTTTCGAAAATTCCACCCCTAAGAGGAGTAGAAAAAAGAGCGAACGTTTAAAAAAATTGTTAAAAATCGGCTTTTGTATTTATTTTTCGACTGCTAACATATATTAGTGCATTTTTTCTGTCTGAATCGAATAGTACTAAGCAAATTCGTTTAAATCCAGTAGTTCGTGAGATAATTCACATTTTCCTAATTTGGCGATGTCTTCGGCGCAAAAACCTGAAATTTTTAATCTTTATATATATAAATCTTCTGTGCGTGTCTATATCACTGAACTCCTCCTAAACGACTGGACTAATTTTAATGGAATTTTGGGTGTGTGTTCCAGTGGATTCGAGAATGGTTTAGATCACATTTCATCGAAATTGATTCAGTACTTTTTTAGTAACTAGGCAAAAACTAACAGTTAGTGATTTTTTGCTAATTAAAAGTGTTGAAAAAGTTCGATGAATAGAGTGCGAACGGAATGCCCGAGCGGTCTAAGGAGCCAGATATAAGCTCTGCTTCTCGAAGAAAGAGATCGCGTGTTCGAATCCCGCTCCTGGCAAACGTGTATGCTTTACAGTAATATAGCCTGTATTATAATTTTGATTAACTGACTTCAGAAAATCATTAACTTTTAACAAAAAAGAGAAAAATAAACTTTTCTATCAAAAATTGAACCGACTTCAAAAAATACTGAAGAGTGAAAAATAACTTCCTTACATAATTGTAATAAGAAATTAAATTAAGAGCGTAGTGTTTATCGTGCGTATTACTATATTTATGTACTTTTATTTCATTTCCTGGTGTCGGTGCCAGGAAGGACAACGTCTGTCGGTGACAGGACAACGTCTGTCGGGTCCGCTAGTATATATATATATTTATAATTTATAGTACCAATATTTTAATTGTGGCAAAAGAATCCCTCCATTTTCTCTTTAAAAAAAAATAATAATAATAAAATGCGTATACCATTTTAAAAGTATCGACTGTTATAAAATCCGATGAATTTCGATTTTATTTTGTTTAATTGGGTTTTAAAGTATTTTGTTAATTTTAGCTTAAAATAATATTCGTTTCAGAGTTAGACTGAACAATATATGTTGTATATTTTACTGTAACTCATTATGTAGATTTATTATAAATCAATGAAACAGTACTGTCTAAAAGGTTTCTTTCGTCGAATTTCGACGGGTTCCACCTCGTTTTATTAAAGCGTGAAATTGGGGGCGGGAGCAGTTTGCTTGCAGTATTTTTCAACGTTGTTACACGACTTCCAACATAATCAAATTTATTTTTTCACCTCTGAGATACGCTACAACAAGTTTTCTATGAATAGTGGAGTGCGTAGCATCTATCATTCATTTGCATAAAAAATAATTTGGTTTCAGAACTGACTGCGAGTGAGAGGGTTTTCAATGGCTACATGTATCTTAAAACTGAGTTAATATTTAGTGTATTATATGGTGTATATATCTTATACAAGGCATCGCAAAAGGATTTGCAGATATTTCCAATTATAGACAACTATTTTTTGAAAATGGATTTTTACTGCATTCTGTTTTTTTTTTATAAGTTTTTTAAATTGGTAATTTAAATTCGATATATATATATATTACGCTAATGTATGTGGCACAGAAATCGCGATTATTTGTTATTGTTTATTGGCAACACTTAAAAACCGCATCTCATTAGTTATTGTGTAAAAATTCTTTGACAGGCTTTAGGCTGATTTAAATCAGTTTATTTATGATTCGCTCTTTCGCTGCAATTTTGAAGCTTCAGAATATCATTATTTTTGTTTTTCTGTTCTTTTTATTTAAAAAGAAATAAATAAAGTTCATGTATACAATGCTTCAGTTTAAAGTTATATATTATAAATGAAATGAGTGAAAGGATTATGCATTAAATAAAAAAAAAAATGTCACGAGAACAATGTTTGGCACCCGGCTAGCATAAAAATACTCAGTTCTTGATTTTCCTAGCAGAATCATCTGATTTGCCAAAGAATTGAACAAGTAAATTAAATTATGAATAAAAATAATGTGATACAATGGTCAGTATACGTTTAAGGGAGACCAGACTGGTCGCCAAAGGCGGCTAGTTTTACAGTAGAACCTCGATTCATCGTTTTTCAAGGGGTGCGGGAAAAAAAACGATGAATGCGGATAAACTTCAAAATACGAAAAAACACAATTTTTATGCATTAATAATGCATGCAATGTATACAGTATACTAATAAATACTATTTTATTCTTATTAAACTATAAAAGAAATAAATCGAAGTTACCGAAAATTCATATTTATTTTAAACAATCAATATTTTCGTTTAGCTTTTCGTTCATTTTTTAAATCAAAAAATAAATTTTCAAGATATACACATTTTTTCTGGTCATTTTCTGTAATTTCATATGTATATATAAAAGTCCATACAGTTTCATATGCCGCAACTGCATCAGACAGTGTTGGCACTGGCGACTCAGCCTTATCGGCATAAGCATCGCTTGTTCGCCATTATTTTAATTTTTGGCATTATCACACATCTTTCCTATGTTCAGCGACACCACATGTCGCAATACTTTCATCAATGGAAACGTAATCGCATCCTCTGCCATATACAACCACTCTTCCTCTGTATTATTGTCGCCATTATGAACACAAACAGCACAAATGAGTTATTTTAGGATAAAAGAAGTAATTCCAATTAGTATTTCATATGGATTCGCATGACTTTCAGTTTCATTTCGGTGAGTAGAAAATTTTACAACGATGAATGCGGGAAAACGAGTTTTGGAACAACGATGAATGCGGGAAAACGAGTTTTGGAAGAACGATGCATGCGGGTTTCATTAACATTATTTAAATATAATTTGTGCAGGGACCGTAAAAGTAAAACGATCAATGCGGGAAAACGATGGATGCGGGAACGATAGATCGGGGTTTTACTGTATTATATTGCATGAAGGTGTGAAGTTTATCAACTTTATGTCGATAATGTTGAAAGAGTATTTTAAGTTTCTATTTATTTTGTTTCCTTTATTATTTTTATAAAAATTAAACAACTGTATACCATCTTTAAAATCTGACATACATAATTTTGCATATGAGAAATACGTATGTTTAATATATTTTATTTTTCTTTTTATGCTAGCGTGAATCATTCAAAAGTGGCTACGGCACATTAGAAATTTCAGATGCTGAAGCAATTTCATCTATATACAGAGGTCACGATTCCATGACTAAAGTATTATCACATCGTAAAAAATATATCATTTCTGTGATTAGGATATGGAGGACAGATGGACCTATAGTAAGAATTTTTCATATCATATATCTATATATCCATCATAAACATATAAACAATTAGGTTTTGAACCCTTCACGGCACGATTTTTGTCTATTTTTATGAAGAAAATATTTGAAATCTGTATATCAGTCTAATAATGGGGAAAATAATAAAAATTTTCAGCTACAATTTGATGGTTTATAGCGTGTGTTCTATTTTTCACATTTAAAATATTGTATTGCTATATTTTTCAACTAAATGAGCTTACATTATTTTATCTCTTTAACACTCTGCAATTTTTTTTTACATTAATATTTTTAAGTATTTAGTAAAAATAATGAAAGTAAATTTTCCCTTAAGGGTGTTCTTAAATCAAAAAGGGCAACTTTGTGACATATGCTTTAATTTATTTTTGTTCGGAAATGCATGAAAATAGCAGGTGTTGTTATTCAGAAACTGTCTAATTGCACTCAATTTTCTGTTTTTTTTTTTTTTTTTTTTTTTTTTTTTTTTTTTTTTTTTTAACGCATTAGATCTTTCATAACAAGCCTTCAAAGTTGACGTTTTCGAGCACATTCCCCGACGAAAGCAGAAAAACCGATCGAAATGTAGGAGAAAAACGGATGATCACGTGATCGAAATAGCATAGAACTAGACAGGTAATTTAATGATCATAAAATGGAAAAATAAGTTCTTTTCGAAATCTCTTCCATAGTCAGGCTTTCCAATTTTATATCTCTCTGTTAAGAAATGAATTTGTAAATGTGTCAAAACGTTTTGCGCTTGTTGAGCGGAGCAGTTGAGAACAACCTTAATAACTTGATCGAAATTTCTTCAGTTCCAGAAGAACAAATTCCATTTTTTTATCATATGCAACCATCTTACACGGACAAAGCGATTGTTATTCGATTCTTTAAATCGTTCTTAATCAGAGATAGACATTATATTGACCAAATTCCTTGCACACAATAAGAATTCTAGCGATTTTAGATTTGTGGCAGATGTGGCTCACGGTACAGTGAAGGGTTATGTCTCAAGATATTGGTGACATTGTTGCATTAGAACTGTAACAGCTTATTTTAATTTTGTCCATTTATTGTTATTTTATTTAAAATTGTGCCATCATGTATATTAATACAGAAATGTTCATTTCTAAAAAAAATATTCTTAATAAATATTCTTATTTCATCATAAAATTAAAATTTTTTAACGTCTCTCAATTCGTAACATACTTAACAGTTCTTATTTTTTCAATATAAAAAATATATAATATATATATAGGAGTGTAAATTACTTAAAAGTAATTTTAAAATAGGTTATGAAATTTTACGCTGAACTGTGTTGAGTTTACAAAGAAATGTTTGTAGATGTAGTAAAAAGGATATACAGAGCCGCGCAATGAATTGTATAAAAGGACGCCTATGAATGATAATTTCTGAGAATTTGATTTCAGTGCTGAGCAGTACAGCAGCATCAAGGAGTCCGGTGGCCTGGTGCTCATTTAAACAGACTCATAATTCCCAATTTGATTTAAGTAACTTTAAGAGTGTTTTAGTTTAAAATAATTTTTATTTAATACTGGCATATAATAAAAGAACTAGGCAAACTACAGGGCTGAACAAAACTATTCAAATACAGAGGTGTGAAAATTATTAGAATAATTGTGAAATTTACAGTAAAATCTTGATATATTATAGAAATAGCACATTATTTAAAAAATAATGATACATTTAATATTTAGTGTGCATTCCGTTGACTTTTGTTAAAGATTTGATACGTTTTGGCTAACATTGTATTGGTTTTTGGTAATTAGTTTGTATTTCAATGCCAGGTGCCAAATTCCAATGAGTCTCTCTATCAGATATTTCTTGCTTGTAATGATGCATTCCTTTGATTTTATTCTTCTTTATTGCCCAAGATTCATTATAAGATTCATATCTAAATTTTTCCAGGCCATAGAAGTTTTTTTTTTCATCCAAAAATTTTGTCACAGATGAAACTTTATGGGACGGAGCTTCATCATGAATGAATATAAAGTCTTCATTTGGGAAACGGTCTTTTAATTGCAGAATTACTCTTTGTTCAAACACTTTTTTACACTGATACTGGCCCATTATGCCTTCTACAATGTATAAACATCTAGTAACTTGAGAAGACATCACGTTTCAAAAAATTTCTGTAGTAGGATGTTTAACCGTTTGTGCTAAGCAATTTATGGAAAATTCTTCATTGGTATTTCTTCTGATATATACACTGTTTTCGCCTGATATCGTAAAGATTTATTCATGTGAAAAACATACCTAAAGGATATAAAATTAATTAAGGTATGTAATTTGTAGAAAAATATTCTTATAAAGAAAATTTTAATCAAATTTATAAACAATTCTGTATCTTAATTCAATATGCAAAAAAACATGATTTCAAGAAAAGAAATGAACAACTTAAGTTCAACTGATTAATTAAGGGAAAATTAATATTTCTCTTTTTGCTCCAGTCAATTCTAAATTGTTTTTGCACAATTTTTGCCCAGACAAGTCCCTTGTTTGCCATAGTAGATATGAATTTACTCTTTTTTCGAGAATGGTGAGCACTGAGTCCAGCTGAGATAAGTTTTATACTAACAGTAGAATCCCAAAATTTACTCCATGCGCTTGCAAAGAGATTTTTAGTTCATGATTAGTTGCTATTCTGTTAGTTTCAGCATTCTGAATTAATTTCCTTCCTGTTCTTGCAGTAAATTTACTTTTCTTTCCGCATTTTCCTACTCTAGAATTTTCATATCACATTTGAAGGCCAAAGATCTTCACACATACTTGCGAAATTTTTGCTGTTTTAGCGATTTTGTGCTGTGTATAATTATTTTCTTGGATGAGACACTTTACCTCAGCAAGTTTTCGAGGTGAAATATCAATTTCTATACCCATAATCACACAATAATCCTTTGACAATCAAAAATAAACTATTAATTAGTATAAACTAAGCAAAACAGCAAAAAGATTTGTTTTAAGAATAAAATAATACTTATTCCAACTCAAGAAAAGAAAGATAATACACGCAAAGCATGCAGAAAAATTTTAATTTTATTTTAAATTCGTTTGTTAATGAAACAAATTCGTTATACAGTGCAAACAATTTGATTAATTTGGATCAAATATTTTTATTTTTAAGAAATGGCAACATTTAACAAAATTATATCCCAAAAACTGTTCTAAAGGAGTAAAAAATTGACTAGATAATCAAATCAAACTGCCTTTCATGAAACATAGCAAGTATATGTAATATTAATCAAGAAAAACTGAAAAAATCACAATTATTCTAATCATTTTCACACCTCTGTATGTTTCCAACTATTAGTATAATTTCTGAAAGAGAAATTTCAACCTGCAAGGCAATTTCTTGCTAAACTAAATTTCCTCATTATATAATACATATAGCAACCGACAGATCAAATACAGGGCTGTTCAAAGGTACTTGAGTACATATTTGGCTATAGACAATAATATTATTTCCCTAAATAACGAAGTTTTATTAAAAATTTCAGGAAATATTGGAAAGTATCTCATAATGTATGCTTAACATCTAATGTTTCTTACTTGTTTTAATTGTAGTTATATTTTTTTTTTCATCTAAATTGATTTATCTGTTACCGAAACTAATAAAATAAGTGTATATCTTCAAAAGTAAAAAAAAAAAAAAAAAAAAAAAAAAAAAAAAAAAAAAAAAAAGCGGCGAGGGGGGGGGGGGGGGGAATCTAGCCCAGTTAAATTTCCAAATATTTTATGAAAAGAAGTCTGGATTTAGAAAAACAACTACGGATTTTTTTTTTTTTTTTTTTTTTTTTTTAGGGAAATAATGAAAAATTACAAATATATTTTTTATTTAATGAAAACGAGTTCTGAAAAATATCAAAACATAAATAAAATTTTAAGCAGAATGCTTTAAATCGTACAATACGCATCAGTAAGTTACCAAATGACTAATAACTTCATTTTATGTGTATTGTATCATAAACATACATATTTTTTTACTGATTTTTAGTAACAGATTTATATCAAAGTTTTACTTTATAATTAAATGTAAGAGTGACATGCCTTTCCACCTGCCTTAAGTACTATTTTTTTAATGTTGCTGCGGAGTTTTCTGAGCGGTTAGATTATAACATATTGTTGAGTTGGCTGGCTGTCTATTTGCTGTGGAATGTGTTTTACAGAAAAATGGAAGTCCCGCCTTTTCTGAAAATCCTTTGTTTTGATAGGCGTTAACAGATTATATATCAATAATTTGGAAAATTTGTACAATTATTTGGTTTAATAGCATAATCTTTCCCACAATAGAGCTAGCTGATATTGACATTTTACTCAATAAAAGTGTAGATCCACTAAGGATCCAGCGCATTTTTCTAGCCTTCTTTAGATATAGCTTGACCATGATCTATTACGACCTATCATGACCCACAAATGACTCATAATTGAAATCTCTCGATCGTGTGACTTAGCCCATTAGTTTCCTCGTGTCAAAAAGCTGTTACAGGCAAAATTTCGATGAAATTGATCCTGCCTTTCTTTAAATATAAATAGCTTGACGCAGACCCTTAATGACCCAATATGCCCCATTAAAATTTTTTCTCGAACATGTAACCTAGTCCAATGTTTTTCTCGTGCCCAAAAACCATAGAATGCAATTTCTAGTCAAAATTGCATGAGAAAATCTCAAGATAAAAATAGCATGATCCACAATGACCCCAAAAATGACCCACTAACCGAATTTTCTCGAACATGTTACCTTACCCGATGGTCTTCATGTAATCCAAAACGATACAATATAAAATTTGGTCAAAATCGTTAGAGCCGTTTTTTAGATAAAAATGGCTTGATCCATAATGACACAAAAATGACTCACTAATCGAAATTTTTCGAACATGTGACCCAGCCCAATAGTTTTCTCGTGCCAAAAAATGATTGGATACCAAATTTCCTTAAAATCGATCCAGCCGTTCTCTAGACATAAATAGCTTGATCCTGGCCCATTATGACCCAATAATCGAATTATCTCGAATATGTGACCTAAATGGTCTTCTCGTGCCCGAAAATGGCAAAATCCAAATTTTTGCGAAAATCATTAGAGCCGTTTTTGAGATAAAATTTACACACACACAGACACGCACACACAATTTTTGCTCGCATTGTAGTATAAGATTAATTAAGGACTAAAATTGTTTAATTGTTAGTATTAAATAGTTTAATACTGTTAAAATGCATACCAAACAATGTCTCAATATATAAGTATGCAATGGAATGCTTTCGTGTAGCCCTGTAAGTTATTAACCATTATTCTTTGCCCCATACATTGTACAGAATGCTTATTATAGTATTTACTTCATAGATATATATAAATTTTATTATGTTCGAATCAGTGTAACACCATTAAAATGCATTTGAAACTTTTTCCCACTGACCTTAATGCAATGGAATACTTTTGGTTGTCCCTGTAATTGATCTATGCATCCAATTTTCATAAAATTTGAAACGACTCGACAAAATTATCTAATAATTACATATTTTAAGTTTCAAACTATTCGATTGGGTAGTTTTTGAGTTGTTTGCTGTATGTGGACAGACGGACGAATGGGCAACTCGGGATCCTGGGATTTCTTCCCCTTCAATTCAAAACAACCGCAACGTTTCTCCGTTACCGGGATCGGAGGAGATAGCATCACATACATACATACGGTCGGATTTTAATAGTGTAGATTAAATTTTAGTACTGATTGAGTGTAAGTAAGTTTTCAGTATAATTCTAATATTTAGAGACACGTTACTCTTCTATAACAAAAAGTAATGCATAACTAAATAAACATTCATGATTAAAGTAAATTTTAAATTATTAAATTCGAATATTTTTCAGGCTGGTCTGACGACTGCTGTACATATGAGTGATTCGGCAATACTTGTAGACCTTCTAACACTGCTTATATCCAAACCGTAAGTATATATATACAGTTTTCTTTTCTTTTTTATGCCGAATTAAACTTGTGAAAATATGAATCTATGAAAACAATTTACAATTTATAAGAGTTCATAGAAATTTACGTACAATATTTAAAATAAATAATAGTGAAAATTTGGTTGAATTATAAAATTATATTGCCCTAAAGAAATACCCTTATATATATATATGATTATCATCCAGTATATTAAAAGTTATCATCTATCATATTAGAGTTTGTAAATGTGTGTGCGTGTGTGTGTTATAGGTGCAGATTCGCAAAATGTTTAAGGAGCCAATGGCATCTAAATCCGAATAATCCAGTTGTCACATTGTAAAAGCATGGCCAACTGTATACTATTGGCCGAGTCATTTCGCTAAAAACCGCCGAAAAAGTGAAGTCGGATTCAGCTTCAAACCCTAAACCATTTTATTGGACCATGTGGTACAACCCTGCCTAAATTAGTATTGAATAAACTGATTTCTGTTCGGTGCACATGGTCATTGTTTTGGTTCAGGGTTTGCACGATTGGTCAGAATAATTTGGGTAGGGTATCAGAGTCCTCTGGCGGAAGTCTTCATACATTAATCTCAAATAGATGGACCGTATAGATCTAGCTGGCTATGGTAAAAGAAATGCATAAAAGAACTAGCGTTTATATAAGGAAAAAAATCGAGAACTCAAAGTAAAAAAAAAAATCTATAAAGTAGGAAAAAAAACATGATCTAATTAAATTAAATGTGTGCATTTAATCCCACAATTCATTTAATTTCATTTAATCACACAATTCTTTTAATTTGGTTATAACTTAAGTATAATATACTCTCAAGCTATGTGCAGTCGGAAAATAAATTTTGTAAAATAGAAATTTAAAAAACATCTATTAGAATAATCGTGGTAAAAGCGAAATTTGGAAAAACTATAAGAGTACATATAAAATAAAAATGTGAATGTGTGAGATTATTTTGTACTATAAAAATCAAATTACATTCCAAACGTTTGTTTTTCAAGAACACAAAAGAAAAATTGTCGTTATAAAAAAAAATCTTGTCGCAGATTGTTAGAAGGATGATTTTATTCCAACTTTTCCAAAAATTTAAGGCATTCGGTTCCAAAAGTTAGGACATAGAATATATTAGGGGAAAATATCCAGAATTTCGACAAATAGTTGCCGAAAAAATCAGCTTTGTCAATCGTAAGCAAAAAAAAAAAAAAAGTACAAAACTTCCAAAGATTCAGACAAAATACAGCCAATATCAGGGATTTAAGACCTGCTCCAATTACGCCAGACTGCGCCGAAATCGTTTTCCTGCGCCAAACTGCTACAAAACAGCTATTTTTTTTCATTTTGCGCCAAACTTGCGCCAAAACGCACTTAGTGCCAAAATGAAACATAGCGCGATTTTGTCGATCCAAATAGCAACAAATAACTTTTTTTAGGCTGCTAATTTCGTCAAAAAACAAAAAACCGCGATCAAAAGATTTCGAAAAACGCTCGAATTTCATTGAAAGATTGCAAGAAAAACATGCGAATTCGGTCAAAAAATCACGAAAAGCACGCAATATTTGTCAAATGATTGCGGAAAATATGTGAATTTAGTGTTATCGCTATAAATAATACGGAATCATTTAAAATAAATTTCAGACTTTTGACACATGTCATCTCAATACATCCGACTCTTATTTTGTGCCTTCCTGTAACAGAAGTACGAATGCAATGCTACACACAATTTCTGTAGGCAACATTCTGCTGCGTATATCAATTGCATATCTCAATTTGTAGTGTCTCAATCTGCGAAATAATATAACGCCATTAAATTACACCTCAAACAATTGACGAACACCATTCTAATGTGTTTGACTTATTTTATGTAATCCTAAAATGAATAATAAATGATACACAACAACATTTTCAATAAATAAATCATTGTAGTGAACGTCAGCATATCGCTAATTTTGTCAAAAATTGAACAAAACATGGTCAAAAGGTCGCGAAAAAACATGCGAATTCAGTCAATGGATAGCGAGAAAAACGTGAAATTTGCCTAAAAATCGCTAATTTCGTCAAAAAACGAACGGAACACGGTTAACAGCTCGTGAAAAAAAAAACCGCTAATTTCGTTAAAAGGTGGTGGTAAAGAATCATCAACTTTCTTTAAAGGGTCGTAAAAAAACCCACAAATTTTGACGAAAGATCACCTAAGAAAGCGCGTTTCGTAAAAAGATCGCGAAAATTTTGTCAAAGAATAACTTTTTAAGAACGAACAAAACACCGTTAAAAAATAATGAAAACAATGCTAAATTCGTTAAAAAAATAGCGAAAATGCCGCTAATATCATGAAAAGGTCACAAAAACCTTCAAATCTCGACAAAAGACTGTGAAAAATCACGCGAATTTTGTCAAAAGATCGCAAAAAACGCACGTATTTTGTGAAAGAATCTCGAAAAAAAAAGTGAATTTTGTCAAAGAATCGGTAATATCGAATAACGAGAGTAAAATGTTATGAAAAAACGTAAATATCTTAAAAACATAGCAAAAAAAAAAAAAAAATCTCAAATTTTATTAAAAGATCGTGATAAACCGCAAAATTTGTCAAAACGGCTTGGTAAACACGACAATTTCGTCCAAAGATAGCGAAAGCACTCTGATTTCGACAAAGCATCGTGAAATGTATACTAATTTCGTCAAATGATCGCGAGAAATACGCAAATTTTGATAAAAGATAGTGAGAAATATGAAAATATCGCAAGAAATACGTGTATTTAATTAAAAGATCACAAGAAATACGCGATTTTCTGAAGAAAATAGCGAGAAACACGCAAATTACGATTACGTTAAAAGATCGCAAATTTTGTAGCAAGATTGTAAAAAAAAACACTCACATTATTTTGAAAGATCGTAAAAAACACTCAAATCTCGTCTATAGGTCGCGAAAAACATGCAAATTTTATCGAAATATCGCAAAAAACCCTCGAATTTCGTCAAAGGATCGCGTGAAAACGGGAATTTTGCTAAAGGAATGATGATTTCATCAGAAAAAAGGACCAAACACAGTTAAAAAATCGTGAAAAAACGCTAATTTCGGTAAAAAAAATCGCGAAAAGAAGCGAATTTCTTAAAAAGATCGCGAAAAACAAGCAAATTTCGTCAAAAGATCACGAATTTTGTCAAAAAATACCAAACTTCGTCAAAAAACAAACAAAATTCGGTCAAAAAATCGTGAAAAAGCGCTACTTTCTTTAAAATATCCCGAAAAAACCCTAAAATTTTATCAAAGTCATAAAATTTGCAAACCTTACCAAAAAATCTGAAACGAGCGAATTTCATCAAAAATTGCAAAAAATATGAAATTTTCTCGAAGGATCTTGAAAATACTCAAAAATATCATCAAAAAGTCAGAAAACAAACCTTAAATCTTGTCCAAAAATGAACAAAACGAGGTCAAAAGATTATGAAAAAATCTGAATTTAGTTAAAAGATTGCGAAAAACTGTAAATCTCATCAAAAGATCCGAAACGTTTTGAGAAATTTAATCTAATTATTCTTACAAATGTAAAAATACTTTCAAGATAGCAAATATTTTATTTTTTAGGAGTTTATTACGAATAGCTTTAGAATATTTCAATCTGCTCCAAAAACAGCTTTTATTGCTACAAAATTACGCTTTTGCTGCAACAAAATCCTATTTTTACTGCTACAAAATCTGATTTTTGCTGCTACAAAAATAGATTTCACTGCTCCAAAATTCGATTTTTTCTGCTACAAAGCTGCTACAAAATGTTTTTAGTGCACTTTCATCCCTGCAATATTCATCTTAGTTATCAATTTCAAAAACAGCCGCCAGCTGTGGTGAAAGCGCTAAACAAGGCATGGTAACCAAAGATGCTCCCTTGAGTAAAGCATAGCATTCCGATTACAGATCTTCACCTTTCATAATCACATTATTAAATTTTCCGAAACCGGGTAATTTTTTTTAAACATGGCTCATTATCATATTTCTAGAGAATGTGAAGTCTGGATGAGCATTAGCTTACAAAAAGATGAGTTTCTAATTAAATATATATATATATACAACTAACTAGTGTCATTTCATCTGCAAATAAAATGTTTTCATTTTTAAAAAAAATGCATTAGAAAAGTTATAGTAAAGAGCTCAGAGCAGATGACTAAAAGAAAAAAAACCTGGTATTTTAAATACATAAATAGTTAAAATCCTAATAATTTCTTTCTTTTTTTTAACAAAATTCACCCTTTTGGTAATGTTTTAATAAAATCTATACTTTTAAGCCAGTAATATTTTGTTAATCGGTAAATTAAAAAAAAAATCTTAGATAGTAAAACTATAAAATTATTTCTAACATATTAAAAAGCCAAATCTCGCCATCTTACTTTGCGTTTTAGTAAATTTCGCATTTAGGAAATCGTACGTACTTTGTGTGTATTAAATAATTAGTTAGTAGCATGAAAATACCTCCAATTAGTACAACTTTTCATTCAAAAATGCGAGAAATATGTTGAAACTTTAAAGAATAAATTTCCAATCTTTTAAAGGAAAGATTTGTTGGATATAATGCGATCGCACTTGCTGAGAGAAAATTGTTATTCTTACATAAGGAAATAAAGTATCTGCTATATTTGAAAAATAAGTTGCAAGGATCTTTCTAATGCTTTTAAGAAAATTGCACGTAAGCTCTTACGCTTCCGTCTTCATGAAAATGAAACTTGTTAAGGAGCCTCGAGAGAGTTTTAAGGTCTCGTGCATTAAATAATGTGCGTTATTAAAGAAATAGCAAATGAGTCGAAAAAGAAAACTTCGCCTTTCTTAATCAGCATTAAATGACAAACTTCACAATATAGCTAAAAATAGTTTAAAGTATAGAACAAATAAATTCTTTAAAAATCTCAAAAAAGATGAAAAGTTGTTTATATCTTTCTTTCATTTGTTTATTTTTTTTTCTATTTGCGCACCTGTTTTCATTATTAAAGCTGTTCTCAAATCAAAAGGGGAAACTTTATGACATAAGTTTTAATTTATTTTTATTCGGAAAGGCAGGAGCGTGCAAAGAAAAAACTGCACCCGGGACAAAGTTACAATTTGGCGCCCTTCCAACCCAACTTTTTCTTGTAACAGGCCAAAAATAACGTTGGCAATATAAATTTGGCATCCTCTAAATTTCTGCGCCCATGGCGACCGCCCTCTTCGCTCCCCCTTTCGCACGGCGCTGCGGAAACGAATGAAACTAGCAGGTGTTGTTGTTCAGAAACTATCTAATCGCACTCAGTCTTCCGTTCTTTTTTATTTTTTGTAAACTAAATAGGTTTTTCTGAAAATAGTGTCAAAGTGGGTGTTTTAAACTGACTTTTCGCGTGAGAGAAAAAAAAAACAGTTTGCGAATTGAGAAAAAATCTTTGTTCCGAGATCAAAAATGCTTGTAACTCAATAGGTAATTGATTGATCACAAAATGGAAAACTCAGTTCGATTCCAAATCGCTTCAATGTTTAGGCAGCAATTTTATATCTTTCCGTTAAAAAAATGAAATTATAAATGTGTCATAACGTTTGCGCTTGTTGAGAAGAGCAATTGAGAACAAACAGCCTTACGCTTAAGAAAGCCTCGAAATTTCTGTCTTATTTCAGAGGTTCACTACAATGATTTATTTATTGAAAATGTTGTTGTGTATCATTTATTATTCATTTTAGGGTTACATAAAATAAGTCAAACACATTAGAATGGTGTTCGTCAATTGTTTGAGGTGTAATTTAATGGCGTTATATTATTTCGCAGATTGAGACACTACAAATTGAGATATGTAATTGATATACGCAGCAGAATGTTGCCTACAGAAATTGTGTGTAGCATTGCATTCGTACTTCTGTTACAGGAAGGCACAAAATAAGAGTCGGATGTATTGAGATGACATGTGTCAAAAGTCTGAAATTTATTTTAAATGATTCCGTATTATTTATAGCGATAACACTAAATTCATTTTACTTATTAAGAAACATTGCCAACAAAAATAATGCCTCAATAGACACAAATTTTTAAAGTGCCTGGTAAGTTATTTGAATACATTATCGTCTTTAAACAGCAATTGCTATAAGTTTTTTTTTTTAATAATATTGTGCGCTTTCCAGCATTAAATTTTGGTATAATATGTAGCTATTCAAAAAAGGAATTTTGAATATCAAACAACCAATACACTTTGACTTCTTAAATATGCATCTTTTTATGCTATAGAATGCATCATGTAAATAGAATTCAAATGAAAAGAAGACAACAATTACTATATTTAAAACATCCAGTTCACAGTTCTCCCTTCTGCATTTGTGGTTTGGTCTCAGAAATCGATCAAGAGCTCTTTGCACTAATCTGAAGGAATCCATCATTCACCCGATTGCTCAAAACAACTTTCCAAGATTGGGGGAAACCATTCACTACACATCTTCAACAGGAAAATATGCCGCGCTGTCTATCGGCAGACACATTAATCCAATGCAATTAAAAATGACGGAGCTGAAAAAAGGCCCCTTACACAGTAAAAAAAATGTAAATTTACGGTATTTTACCGTGAATTACTCCAGTAAATGTCACTTTTCCCTGATAAACGATTGACTGTCGTAAATTTTATATTTGGTGGACAAAACCCATTTATCTAAAAGCAAAGTCTGCTAATCTAGGAATAAAGTCAGTTTTTTAACCATTTAATTGTCGCATTAAATTACGGTTTAAAAATTCAAATTCATTATTCCCACCACTTTTTTGAAAAATAAATATTCATCTTATTTGATTACAAGTAAAATGATACCAGAATAAAACAAATTACACTTTTTTATAAAACTGGTGCGAATCAAACAATTCTGAATAAAAGTCGTGAAGGTTGCAGCCCGTGACTGTCTCGGACGCGATAATTAAGTGGTTAATGGATATTGTCTGGAATCTCAGCTGCAATAAAATTACTGCAGCAATTT
Organism: Maratus speculifer; assembly: GCA_964019185.1. NCBI lineage: Eukaryota > Metazoa > Arthropoda > Arachnida > Araneae > Salticidae > Maratus > Maratus speculifer. The sequence goes on from OZ025290.1 coordinate 85,218,534, forward strand.
TTTTACAGTGTATATATAGGAATGCAAGCATTGAGCAACAAATGGCCTATTGCTAACACTAAATTTCAATAATATTCTTCACCTTAATCTTGCATAAAATTATTCACCTTATTTAATGAAAGAATTTTTTAGATTTAGTAAAATGAAGAATACTGTTAAAATTTAATGGTGAAAATCGCTGCACTTGCATCCTTGCTTATATACAGCTTCTATGAAGAGACTGTAAAATAACTCGAATATTGTGGAATGTGGACATTCCTATTGGTGGACAGTTATAAATAGAAAATTATTTTAATGATGCTATATTTCTTAAACTCCAACGAAATCATATTTTCGGTACAATATATCAAAATATTCTTTCTGCACAAACAATCACTGTTAATCCTTTCGGGACGAGCATCACATATATGTTCCATCTAAGGGGCTTATACCCCGTAGTTATTTCCACCAGTTAATTTTTATTGTATATTTTACCTTATTTGAACGGGACATTTTTTTCTAATTTAATGAAGCAAAAATTTCTGTTTTGAAAAATTGGTGATAAAAGATTTAAAAAAATTATAAAGTTATCCCACCCGAGTTTAATGAAAAAAAACTTATACCGAACTCGGGCTTCGAGACAGGCCCGGATTCGTGGAGACCTATAATATGTATTATGAATTCGGTAACCCTGTCGGATATACTGTACCTCCCCCTATCCCTTTAGGCAAGTTATGGCGCCGCAAATAAGTTTTAGGTTGAAAATAACAATGAAATTCCAATAATTAATTTTAATGGTGTTAAGTAACTTTAAATTCAGAAAAATAGATAACTAAGCCCCTTCTCCTCCCCTTATACAAGGTGGTATAAAAGTGAAAATCTTTTTTTTTTTTTTTTTTTTTTTTTTTTTTATTATTATTATTATTATTATTATTATTATTGAAAGCAGATTTTTTACATTTAACGATATTTTTAAATTGCACACTGTCTCTAAAATACATTTAAAAAATTTCAGCATATAAAAAATACTAATTATTCATTCAAATAAAGTTTTGAATTTTTTATAAAACTGATGTTTTCATATTAACCACATGCCAGGAGTTAATTGTCAAGGAAGAGTTAAACCATAGCCGATTAGATCTAGATGTTAATAATATGTATTTTTATAACTCTTGTCGCTAATATTTCGTTACTTCAGAACTAAGATTTCCTGAAGATGTTTTCCAAAGAAAAAGTTTACCATTTTCACATTATAGCACGTCATTAGTGTAATTACCTTCTAGTTGGATGCTTTTATAGAAGCTCCATGATCATAATATTTTTTCGTGCAATTGACCACGATCACGAGCAGTGATAAGGTGGAATTTTCTAGAATAAAATATTTCTTTCAATTTTCAAAGCACTCTCATCTGATCTAAAATTGGTCTCATTTTAATGCATCAGAAATTTTGATTTTTTGCAAAAGTTTTATTGAAATATTGCTGAATTATAAACGATTTTGCGAAAAAATTGAAGATATGTCTCAAATTCGAAAAACATCAACAGTTATAGAAAAAAAAATTTTTGGATGCCATTCATCATCTTGGTCAGAATAGAAGCTCTTCATCAGCCGATATCTTGAAATATTTGATGTCCAAGAAACTCTTAAACATGAAGGATCCACAAACCATCGTCCAGTTGAAAACCTTGATAATGCTGTTGACAAGGGACTTCTGAAGAAATTGACTAATGGAAAATACAAAGTCAATGAAACTGCTAGGAGTAAAAAATCACACAGTAACAGTCAAGAGCATCAAGAATCAAGTGCTAAGCCTAAACGCAGGTCCAGATCCAGGAAGCGGTCTGGAAGTAGGAGACGTCGGCCTTCCAGCAGTGGCAGAAGACGTAAGCGCTCCAGCAGTGGAAGAAGACGTAAGCGCTCCAGCAGTGGAGGAAGACGTAAGCGCTCCAGCAGTGGCAGAAGACGCAAGCGTTCAAGCAGCGGAAGGAGACGCAAGCGTTCCACTTCCCGTCGAAGACGATCAAGACGACGTACAAAAACGCCTGACGAACAGGAATAACTTCTTCTAGATGGCTTCTCCGAAATTTGCAGAAGCTGATTTTTTATAAATCATATGTGATTAAATTGTATAAAAGTTAGATAAGTCAGACCACCGTGATGAAGCAATAATTGTAATGAAATTTATCTTCCGTTTTTTTTTCTTTCTAATACTTTTAGTACTGCAATAGGGTATTATCTTTTATTAATTAACTTCTAATCTTTTGAATTTTCTAAGATTTATAGCCTTTTCCGTATTCGTAATACCATAGTTAAATTATGCTTAGGTAAAATTGGTACTTCTAGGTTAACCCGTCGACCAAAAAATTATCGCCAAACTATAAGATTAAATGCCAATAATGGAGGATCGTGAATGTCACATTCAGTGACATTAAATGCGATTCAAGTGTTTAAAATGTCATTAAGTGATTTTTATTTCGACTTTTTATTAATATTCTACTAATTATTTGTTTTTTCGTTATTTAAAATAAAAATTATGTCAACATGTGTAATTAGGCTATTAGTTTGGCGATTTGTATAATTTGGCGAAATTGGTCGACGGGATAACCTAGAAGTACCGTAAAATTATCTTTCACTTGCACAGCATTTCGTTTTTTAAAATAAAAATAAGTAAAATTATAAGTGTATTTTAAATTTTTTAAATGTTTGATATACTGCAATAAATTCCTTTCATTTTAAACCTATTTTAAAAATCCTTGTGCATGCTAAAATTTAAATTTGAATTTTAAGCATTCCTTTTTGCGGTTAAGGACAAGCATTTGAATTTTCCATAAGTGCCAAACTGATGAGTTTTGGGTCAATAATCATTGCAATCTGGTATACGAAAACGGCACAAATGTCATATACGCAACGAGTTTAGCGCAATGTTTTCTGATGTCAATTTTCGAATACCAATAACAGATATGTATTTTTTAGTATTTTCTATTATTTTAAAAAAGAAATGATAAAAAAGAAAAAAAAAATTGTAATTTAATAAATTACAACGACTGTTTGGAAAATGATATTTTCAAAGGCTAAAATTTTAAAATCTTATAAATAAATTCTATATTTAAATTTATAATAATAAACATCATATTTATGATGATCATAACGAGTCATATATTACGTACGCCCTGCATTATTAATAATCCTAGACCAATGATGAAAAAAAAGTAGTTTATAGACATACAACTTTAACTGTTTAAAATGTGCATTTTTATTTCATGGAGTTGATCAGAGTGACTTCTGATCGCCTCATATTACATACGACGTGGATTAAATATTAATATTCCTGTACTCATCATAAACAAATTCTAAATGATAGTTCAGTTAATTTTCGGAACTGCAAATTTTTAAACTTCTAAGCATTGCGCATTTTAAATTTTTACACCGTGCGTAGAGAAAAAAAATGCCCTTTAAAATGAAATTTGTTTGACGCTTTTATCACAATTTGCTTTCAAATGATTATTATTTTTTAATTTTTATTACTTTTTTTGTCATTGTGGCAACATAAATATTTCATGTTTGGACATTAAACATGAACCAATCAGAAAACGAATAAAATAAAAACAGTTGCAGAATTCAACCAATAAAAAGATTCAAATATACTTCAGATTTTCCAATTCTCTACTGAAGACAACAACTATTTTCCAAATAGTTAAAAAGATTCTTGTCCTGAAGGAATTAATGTTAAAATAGTTTTTCTTTAAGAAAATACATTAAATTAATATTTTCCAGATCTTCCTGGACGCTAGATATATGCCAACTTCTTCTTCCTGTAATCTGTGACTTACTGAAAAGCAAGTATGAAACGTAAGTATCAATATTGGTATAGTTTGAAAAGAAACTATTATTCTGGGAATCATAATTATCTAAAATAAACAATTAACTATGTTAAGATAATTGCATATATGTCGTATGCTTTGTTGTATAACGCCCACTTTTGATGTAGGAAAATTAGTCGAAAATTACAGGTGCGGGTTATACGCCGGCTTCAAAAATGAAATATTAGAAATGAAGAAAAAATAAAGAAAAAATGTATAAGAACTAACAAGAAAAGTCTCCATAGGGGCAAAATGGCACAGATGTCATATACGCACTACATTTGCACGTGCTTTTTACTCTCGCCAATGTGGCGAAAAATTTAGTTTTTGAATACAAGTTACAAATTGCATGCAATAACAGCATGTCATTTTTTATTCCAATATAAAAATAAAATAACGTGAAAAAAAATGAAAAAAATCCAAGGTTTTTAAAAAAGGAAATAAAAATAAATAAATGATAATTTGATATAAATAATTATTGATATAGTATATAATAAAGTTAATTTGAAGAATTAAAATAAAAAATAACAGTAAATAAATAGGAATTTAATCAAAAAGGAAACAATAAATAAACAGTTATAATTAATGAACTTAATAAGCAACGAAACAGCAAATATAATTTTCACAATAAATCGTAAATATTAATACATATTGCCATATTAAATGCATGCAGTTGCATCATTTAATCAGCATATTTCACTGAAATCTTTAATTACTCCATTTCCTCTCCCTAGCAATTGCTATAAACTTATTAACCCTTTCCGGCGCGGAGTAAGTTTAATTGAAATAATTATCTGCCACCAGAATTTATAAACGAATTTATTAGAGAATACGAACTTGCTTATTTTCAGGCATTTTATCAAAGGAAAATTTTAATTAAATATTCTTGGTGCCAGTAAAATTAAAATTAGGTGTCCTTTTTAGGGGACACCGCGCCGGAAAGGGTTAAACAAATCTTTTCCTTGGCACAGATGTGTAATGCCAAATTGGCGAGAGAAAAAAGCACGTACAAATGTGGTGCGTATATGACATCAGTCACGGCCAACTTTATTAGAAGCCTCGGAAGCTTTTGCTTTTTAGGCGGGTAGGACGGAATTAATGACGTAATCTCCGTCTATTCAATCTCGTGAGGAAGTTGTCCTTGTAAGGGGCGTTACAAACAAGAGTTGCCTTTGCCGATTGGTTAAACATGATATGATGTCATAAATTCCGTCCTAACAGCCAAGAGCTTCCAAGGCCTCTAATGAAGTTGGCCATGCAGTGCCGGCAAAATTTGGCGTAATCCCTTTAAAACGTTCATAAAAAAAAACAATAAACATTTCGCTCATTTGGCGGTTTATCACTCGTTGGCGACAAAATAAAATTTCAAAAAATAGTTTTTTATGTCAAATACTTTTTAAGGTAAAAATGATTCACGTTGAACTTGAACAATATTGTAGCGTATTGACAATGTTTGTATTAATGTTTGTTGCTATTATTAATGTTTGTATGCCTTGTTACCTGTTTAATTTTAGTTAAATATTTTATAATAATTTGTCGGGTTGGCAGTTGGCGATGTTGCCTGTTTACTGCATCTGTAATTTTTCCAAAACAGATTACTGTTTTAGTTGTAATTTTTATTATTGTTACTATTTTCTTGTCAGTTTGTGCGGTGCATATTGCCTTTGTGTTCGTTGGATGGCGGTAGGGACTTTTCCCTCGGGACGTAAAAACCCATAAACCTAACGGTTGGGGTCCCGGTGGAGTGTCTTCTTCTTCTTCTTCTTCTTGAACTTGTATTTAAAAAATATATATATTTAAATAACTTTAGTTTTGTCAGTTTTAGTTAGGTTTAATTGTAGTTATATATATATACAGAAAGTTAACTGTGAAATATTATAAATAAACAACAACAAAGAAAATCGTTTTAATCTCAAAATTAAGTCCAGTTGAACACTGTCGATTCAACTTTGTTGCTATGGAAACAAAAACTTCTCCGATATTGAAATGGATTATTGCAGCGTTTTTCATCTGGTCTTTATTTTGGAATATGCTTAAATATATCAAAAAAAAATTTTATGTATGAAATTATTTTTACAGTGATAAAATCAAATAACTGCAACAACAAGCAACATAAATATGTAATACAAAAAGAAAATATATGTATTAAACTCCTTAATTGTTTAATAATAAATTCATTAAGACCATTTACACGCATTTTAAAATCTATTGATAAAGAATTTTCAGTTGCATTAAAATCGTTTGCTTTTAGCGAGGAAATGTGCTGCTCCCCAAAATAGAGTAAAATTTTCATCTTTTCACGTCAAACATGCGAAAGTATTTAATTTTTTTACAGACTATGTACTGTAATTCCGCCGCTAAATTTAACTGATTCTTTATTATATACACAAAAGGTTTACTTAGCATTTTTTTTTTCAAAAAATTGTAAGTATGGAGACCTTTCTTGTAAGATTTCCAATCTAACCTTTTGCACTCATACGTCCAGTCTTAGCTGGACATAATCTTTCTTTGAAATATTTGTTTTTGGCACCAGTAATAATAAAAAAATTAAATATGCCTTATTTAATCAGAGCATTTTTGATACTGTGTAATTGAAAGTAATTTCTTTCGAAAAAGAAAAAAAAGTTACCCTCGCTCGTCTGGTTTATTTTGTAGCTTATTGTTTATTTGGCGGATTTTTTTTTTTCTAATTAAACATAGAAAATTTAATTTAAGAAAAGTGAACTTTATCAAAGAACTTAGTTTGTATAGGTACCTACCGGAAAAAAAAATCCCTCTTTAAAGTATGTTCTCCGTTAATAAGTTATCCAGCTTGTTTTAAAAACTGAATTAATGAAGAAGATGGTACAGTTCATATTCATAAATTTAACGGAAATTTTCAAATTCTATGTCTCTGACTTTAAAACAGTTAAAAAGTTCTGTTTAGTCTCAAATGAAAATACTCTCTCATAAGTTTTATTTTTCTGTTATTCTTGGTTCCTTCGACATTTGATTCTTTAATCTAGCATGTTTGGTCGAATTTATATTAAGTTCATCGCGGAGCTATAGTAGTATGAAGTAAACAATGAGTTTTAATATGACGTCCGTTTGTCTCGATCAAGTAAAAATGTATTATGAATATTATTCTACATCCAGTGTTCTCGCTGTCGCTCGCCAATGCGCCAAATTGCGACTAAGTTCTTCATTTGGCGAGTAAACAAGCGATTAGATTCGCCAAATTGCTAGTGCTCAATTTTTTCTTTTTCTTTATATATATATATATATACTAGGGGGGCCCCGCCCCCCCTGCTCGCTATGCTCGCCAACCCCCCGCGTAATCGCTTCGCGATTCCACATTATTGGCTACCCCTGCTTGCTGCGCTCGCCAATACCCCATGGTATGAATAAGCAGTTGCAGACCTTTCAAATGATGTGTCAGACGACTGGTGTTGTAAAGAAATTAAAAATGTGCCCCCCTGGAGGGCAGAGTGGGAGGCGACACAAAAGACATCCATAATATGAATAAGCAGCTGCAGACCTCTCAAATGATGTGTCACACAACTGGTGTTGTAAAGAAATTAAAAATGTGCCCCCCTGGGGGGCAGAGTGGGGGTGACACACAAGACATCCATAAAATGAATAAACAGTTGCAGACCTTTCAAATGATCTGTCACACAATTTGTGTTGTAAAGAAATTACAAAATGCGCCCCCTCTGAGGGCAGAGGGGGGGGGGGGGGTACACACAAGATATCTATAATATGAATAAGCAGTTGCAGACCTCTCAAATGATTTGTCACACAATTGGTATTGTAAAGAAATTAAAAATGTGCCCCCCCCGAGGGGCAGAGTGGGGGATGACACACAACACATCCATAATATGAATAAGCAGTTGCAGACCTTTCAAATGATGTGTCACACAACTGGTGTTGTACAGAAATTAAAAATGTGACTACCCCCCCTGGGGAGAGCAGAGTGTGGGGGTGACACACAAGACATCCATAATATGAATAAGCAGTTGCAGACCTTTCAAATCTTGTGTAACACGACTGGTGTTGTAAAGAAATTAAAAATGTGTCCCCCCTGGGGAGCAGAATGGGGGATAACACAAAAGACATCCATTATATGAATAAGCAGTTGCAAACCTCTCAAATGATGTATCAAACGACTGGTGTTGTAAAGAAATTAAAAATTTGGCGAAATATTACAGTTATCGCCAAGTTGGCGTCACTTTTGACAACTAATTTTAGTCGCCAAATTTGGCTATATATCGCCAAGTTGGCGACAAACTTGGCGATTGTTGGCGATGGTAACCTTTCCTCTCTTTATGGTAACCCATACGGCGATGCATAGACGGAGTCCTTTCCTGATTGGTCTATTCGACTCATGGAAGGAGTGGACAACCCGGATTCGTTAGTTCCGGAAATCTTCCACATCAGCATCATTCCAGGAGTCATTCCTTTTAAGGCTAGTTTTTTTTTTACTATAGAAGGATATATATATAATACCATTAAAAGTAGACAAGATTCACCAATGGATTTTATCAATAAAACAATAAACCAAAACGAAGAATTAAATTGAATTATAGTAAACAATATTAACCATTTGAAATTAACCATTGAATTTAATAACTTATAGCACATTGAACATGGAAGGAAAAAAGAATAATATGAATACAATTGAAATTTGTAGAACCAAAGCAGAATCTTCAGGTCCCAAATACTTTGGAACTACAAATGGAGTGTGTGGTTTCATCTTCGTATTTACCATGAAAAAGCAAAACAATACGAATTTGGGACTACCATCACACAAAAACCAAATTATTAAACAAGGAACAAAGATATTTTACAAAAAGGAGTTGAAAGTAAGTAAAAATAATAGTTATCCATAACAAACAAAAAAGATAAAGCTGAATGGAAATATAATTGAACCGGAAAAAATAATTAATAATCGATATTAACATAAAATTAAATTAATAAAATGATTAAAATTAGAATTAAGAGATAACATTCATATTAACATATAACTTAAAATACATTATTGTTACTTTAATCAGTAACATTTATTGTGATTTTACATGGTAAAAACTCATTATCTTAATATAGGATAATAAAAATTAAAAAAAAAAATAAATAAATAAAAAATTAAAATAGTAATAATATTATTAATAATAATACCAAAAATTATATCAATAATATTAAAAAAAATTTGATAATTAAAATATAGCTATTTAACTATAGATATAACTAGACGAATATCCATATATTGGTGTAAATTAAACAGTTTAAAAATGATGTTAAAATAAATAACCCACTCTCATTTTTTTTTAAATAAATAATTAACCTTTGCGTTTTTATCCAGACAACACCACCCTCCTCCGTACTCTAACATCTACCCACCCAACCAACCTATATATATATATTTTTATTACTTTTTAACATTTTTAATTTTTTATTATTATTTTTGTTTTATAATTTTTTTATACATTTTTACGCAAAGAATTAATTATAAGATCATGTAATATCTAATTATAAATTAAAGAATATATGAATTTATTAGGATAACCATTATTTATAGCATCATATACAAGCTTTTTAATATTAGTATTAATTAAATGGGAAGAACATAGACATTTTATTCTATATAAATGGTTAAGTATTATATTACGATATACAGAATTATGAAGACATGATTTAAAATTAGTAAAAGTATTAACTTTAAAATTAAATTCTTTCCTTTTGTCATAAATATCAGTTATAAATGTGTTCTCTTTTAATACAGTCCTGGACAAAATTATAAACTCAGAAAATTTTTAATTTGTTTACATCATAATATAAATAAGATTAGCTTTACACTAATAAAACAATTATGAATATTTATAATAAGACATCTAAAATTAATGTAACTTATAAATAAAATGGAGTAAGTAATTTAAATAAGAAAATACATAACTTGAAAAAAATAACATTATGCGAAACCTGGACAAAATTATAAACTCAAAGTTATGATTTTCTATATTCTGGAACTTTTGATGTAAGTAAATGCATTTTGTGATAAAAAACTAATAAATGGAGTCATTATGAATCAATACATTTCAATACATCAATACGTGTTTTGATTTTTTTTCCTAAAATGACATTATGTGTAACCTGGACAAAATTATAAACTCAAAATTATGAATTTCTACAATCTAGTATTTTGGATTTAAATAAATGCATTTTGTGATAATAAACTAATAAATAAAGCTATTAGAAATGAATCTATTTCAATACATCAATGCATTTTTATAATTTTTAGTTAAATAATTTTGTTAAATATGGTTTATTAATATGGTTTTTGTATATAAAACGAAGAGATCGGCGTCCAAAGATACAGAAAAAAATCGAAGATCTATGTGACAAACAGCATTTAATACTGGAGCTCCTTCTAGCCCAATTGTTACTTTAAACCTAAATGTAAGCTCTCGAATTGTCAGACGAATTCTTCAATGAGCGCAGAATAAGAAATGGAAAAAAATGAAAGCTAAGCCAAAACTTGAGCCCCATCACATGAAACCCAGACTTCATTTTGCACAACAGAACATGTCATGGACAACATAGTAGAGCACACAATCATCTGGTCAGACAAAAAGAAGTTTAATTTATATGGCCCAGGTGGCATAAGATACTATTGGAAAAATATCAAGCCTGAAGAACGACATATCTTTAGTCGAAACTATTGTGAACAATCAGTGACGATGTGGGCTAGTTTTTCTCAGAATGGTAAAATCGCTCTGCATTTTCTTAATGGAAAACAAAAAACAGAAGACTACCAGTTAATCCTGGACGATAATTTTTTGCCATATGGGCCATTGATCACTGACGAAAATTGGGTATTTCTGCAAGATATGAAACAATATACTTTGCTAAAAGTTCAAAAGAATGGCTGCAGCAATAGGTATGTACAAGTACATGTCTTGAATGATGTGGTAAGCTTCCCGAAAATTAAAAATTCTCCATCCTTAGTCAATGACTTATCAAGTACTCCTTATTTTCCAAGCATTTGGAAAACTTTAATTTTAAACCTTTTTTTTACCCCTTGCTTTTTAGTTTTTGTTTTGTTTGTTCTTCGGTATTGTCCCTACTTTCCACCCTGTTGTTCAGGCTGCTTACTTTTCTTCTCATTGATGTCTTTTCATAAGGCAGGATCGTTCCTGTAGCAGGTATATAAGCCTGCGTCTCTCTGTCTCTTTGCTCAGTTTTGCTTTTTCTAGCTCGCTGAGTTTTGCACTGATGAAGAATCTCGATAGTAGATTCGAAACAGCTGTTTGCTGCTTTTCATACTTTATTTGTGCATTTATAATCGTTGGCTTTCTATCTTTAAACATTTTTGCACAAAGGCTTCATTTGCTATTTGAGTTTATAATTATGTCCAGATCTCAAATAATGTTATTTTACGAGAAAAATTAAAATATGCATTGATGTATTGAAATGTATTGATCCATAATGACTCCATTTATTAGTTTCTTATCACAAAATGCATTTATTTATATCAAATATGCCAGAATATAGAAATTTATAACTTTGAGTTTATAATTTTGTCCAGGTTTCACATAATGTTATTTTTTTAAATTATGTATTTTCTTATTTAAATTACTTACTCCATTTTATTTATGAGTTACATTAAATTTAGATGTCTTATTATAAATATTGATCATTATTTTATTAATGTAAAGCTAAGCTTATTTATATTATGATGTAAACAAATAAAAGAATTTCTGAGTTTATAATTTTGTCCAGGAGTGTATAATTTTAATATCTAAGAAATTGATTGTATTATTAAAAAGTAGGTTTTTTGAAAGTTCTAGATTAGAAGGATAATCAACAGGGAATTGATATATATATATATATATATATATATATATATATATATATATATATATATATATATATATATATATATATATATATATATATATATATATATATATATATATATGTAATAAAATAAAAAATTTGCGCCATTTTTGTTCTCTCTTAGCTTCAATTCTAAATTTGTGGAACATATTTTAATCTTAGTTTCGTAACTTGTAACAGCTAAAATTCTTTTTCTTACTTTAGTTATTAATAAATTATTGTTTGCTTCTCAAAACGGCGGGAGATATTTCGTAACCTTTTTACTTTCTGGAATATTCCTGGGATTTTAATTTTATTTTTTATTTTAACATCGCGTGACAGGTGTTAATACGCGTTGCTAAAGGGCTTGTTACTCCGAAGAAAAAATATAGTTCTTGCCAAGGACCGCCTGCTACGACCAATCAGAATTGATCATTTTTTCCTTTGAGGCTCAAGTTCATCCTAATTGGATTTTTAAAATGATTGACGCGGAGTAGGAGGAAGCTAGTTTTGTCGTGAAAATGATTATTTTCATTTGGCTTTTTAGGAGCGTTAGAATGGATTTGCCCTTTAAACTACCAAGCCGCACGTTTCATTTCTCCTCTGAATTAGAATATTTGATGATGTGGACGAGATAATGAAAGTTATAGTGTCGATGTGTACTAAGGTGATTGCGGGGAAGAGTTTATCCATTTTATGAGCTCGTCAATAAAGAACTTGAAGACTGATGGTGTCTGTTTTTACAATGGGGAAATACCCCAATGAAATTCTTCTACTGCTCGCCAACTGTCGGAGCGACTACTCTGCCCGTGCTGCTAAGAATACCTAGAATTTATGCAACATAGTTTATTTTCGTCGAGTTCAACATATATTTATTACATATATATATATATATATATATAATGTATACATATTTTTTATATATGTAGCGGATAATTGAAAATAGATTAACAACAATTGCTGCCTCATAAAAACTTGGATTATTTTAGAACATATATCTGGAACATATATCTATTTTGCTAATACTTTTTTCATTTGGCGAATGTTTTTTACTTTTAATTAGCCAAATTACTAACGTTGGTCAAATGCCAGCGAGAACACTGTCTACATCTGTATATTTTTTGCAAAAATATTGATAAATAACATTTTATGTTATATGGCAATGTTGGGTATCATTCTTTTTCTAATTAAATAGACATTTTAAATGGAAAAGGCAGCCTGCTTTGAAATTTAATTTGCAGTTTCCTCTACGTATGTCGTCAAATGCCTGAAGAGAAATAAAGTAGTGACTTTCATCAATATTTTTTTTTAACCGAATACTTTCAAATACTGTTTGAGAAAAAGGTACTACTAGGTTATCCCGTCGACCAAAAAATTATTGCCAAACTATAAGATTAAATGCCAATAATGGATTATTGTGAATGTCACATTCAATGACATTAAATACCATTCACGTGTTTAAAATGTCATTAAGGGATTTTTATTTCGATTTTTTATTAATATTTTTAGAAATATTCTACTAAATATTTGTTTTTTCGTTATTTAAAATAAAAATTATGTCAGTATGTATAATTTGACTATTAGTTTGGCGATTTGTATAATTTGGCGAAATTGGTCGACGGGATAACAGAGTAGTACCGAGGGAAAAAATTGTAATTTAAGAAATTACACCAACCATTTGAAAAATGTTTCACTCGAATCATTCATCGATCATTGTAAGCTAAATGCCAGTTGCTTTATTGTTTATTATCCGTGCTACTGCTATAAATGACTTTATACATGCTGCAATTTGAAGGTACGGTTCGTTTAAGTTACATCACTCCATTGTCGCCAAGCATAAAAGTTGGCGACGAAAGAAACATTTCAAACTATGTAACGTTGTTGGTGCGAAAGTAATCGTTATTAAAATACAGCTTTGACATATACTGTTATACTTGTAAGACTTTGGCAAATACTGTTTGATTTTACAGAGCAGAATTTTGGTGATGGAGGTTTTAAACCAAAGTCGATCGCAGCACATGCATCTGTGAAAGTCTCCATCAGACATTGAATCAAAAAGTTTTTTTTCCAGTTTTTCCCAAGCCGATTGCTTTTTGGTTTTCTTTTTAAACGGTGGAAAATCAAGAATAATAGCTATAATATTTTCCGGCTTGTTAGAATCACTATTGGCACTCAAATTTTCCTGGTTAGAACCGACCGATTATAAAACGCCTTGGCTAGTGGATTGATCGCCCTCGAGACATGATGTTTTACAATCAATCGGTTCGGCATTAAATTGCTTCCTTTTTCGTGATCGCCTTTCAACACGTAATTGGTTGTCCGCGGCTCGATAATCTTTTGATTTTCTCGTTTTCTGCATTGAAAGACGTTTTTGCGCCAAACCAAATACAGTGCTATTTAGTTATCCCGTCGACCAATTTCGCCAAATGATACGAATCGCCAAACTAATAAGCAACTTATACATGTTGACTAAATTTTTATTTTAAATAACAAAAGAACAACTAAATTAGTAAAACATTAATAAAAAGGTCGAAATAAAAATCACTTTATGATTGTTTCAGTACGCGTATTTCTGTTTAATGTCATTGAATGCGACATTCACGGTCATTCATTTCTTTGGCTTCGGCTTTTTCCGTATCTGTTAATTTCCGTCTACCCATTTTTAAATTTGTTAGTTTTCTCCTTTATTACAATGATTTTAAACCTTTTAATTTCCTATTCAAATAAAAATTCTTCTAAAAGTAAAGAATTTAATTTAAATTCAAATAAAAATTCTTCTAAAAGTAAAGAATTTAATTTAATTTTAAAAGTGACCACGTCATTTTGTCAATCCTCGACCGAAAACAAGAGCCATTTTTCAATGGTTAAAAATATACTAGCAGGGGAGACCGAGCTTAGCTCGGACAAAATTAACTTTGTGTCCAACTCGATATAGTATTTTCACTGTATCATTAACTCTGTATTATTACTGTAAAACATGTTTATAATAGTATTATTTAGAAAAACAATCAATAAGAAAACTATGTTTTTATGCGCATGTTTATAAATTTTACTTTATTTTAAAATTTACAACGAAAGGACATCGATCTAAATCACTTTTTTAGCTCGACTCTGATTGGTTTAACCATGCACTCGAATCCTCTTAAGAATGTATAAAAAAATTCTTTACATTCTGAAAGACAATGTTTTTTGCTAGATATAGCCAAATTTGGAGGCATTCTTTCATTTGGCTCCAAATACGTGTTTTGGTTTTCGTAACTTTTATAGTCGATTTTTTGGCCATATGTCGCCAATATTTTGTCAAATATCATCAAGTTATTGGCTTTTGCCATATTCTCGTGACCTTGACCAGTATTACCCAAAATGAGCCCCTCATCAAATTTGATCAAGCATTTGGCATAGCTCAATCGTCTTCAGGTAATCAAAAACAGTAGAATCAACAGTTGAATCAAAATCGTTTAAGCCACTTTTTAGGTAAAATTAGCTTGGCAGCATTCAGCAATGAAGCGAAATGAACCACCAATATAATTTTGTTTAACATGCGACTCAGCCCAATAGTCTTCTCGTGACAAAAAACGTTTTGTTTCAAAATTTAGGTAAAATTGATTGAGTCGTTGTTATATATAGTTAGCTATTATGCTCCGTTGTTATATATATTAGCGTTGTTATATATAACCCTAGCTCATTAAGACCCAAAATGACCCACTAATCGAATTTTCGCGAGCATGTGTCCAAGCCAAACGGTTTTCTCTTGCTCAAAAACAATATAATACAAAGTATAGTCAAAATGGTGAGTATCATTTTCTATATAAAATTAGCATGACCCATCATGACCAACAAATGACCCTTATAATCAAAATCTCTCGAACGTGTGGCCTAGCTCATTAGTTTTAGAATGCCGAAAAACATTAGATACAAAATTTAGATAAAATCGATTGAGCCGTTTTTTAGATATAGTTAGTTTGACCCTGACCTCTTATGATCCAAAATGACCCATTGATCGAATTTTCTCAAAAATCTGTCATAACCCAATGATTTTCTTGTGCCCGAAAACGATAAAATACAAAATTTAGTCAAAATTGCGCGAAACGTTGTCTAGATAAAATTAGAATGACCCAAAAGTGGCCCACTAATCGAAATTTCTCGAACATGTGACCTACCCCAATGATTTTCTCATGCCAAAAATATGTTGTATACAAAATTTCGTTAAAATCGACCCACCCATTCTTTAGATAGAGCTTGACCTTTACCCATTAAGACCCACAAATGACCCTTATAATCGAAAGCTCTCGAATATGTGACTTAGTCCATTAGTTTTCTCGTTTCTAAAAATTGTTGCATACAGAATTTCGTTAAAATTGATCCTGCCGTTCTTTAATTATATATAGCTTGACCCAGACCCTCTATGATCCAAAATGACCCATTAATCGAAATTTTTCGAACATGTAACCTAGTCCAATGATTTTATCGTGCCAAAAAAATGTTGCATACAAAATTTCATTAAAATCGATCCACCTGTTCTTCAGATATAGCTTGACCATAACCCATTATGACCCATCATGACCCACAAATGACCTTCATAGTCGAAATCTCTCAAACATGTGATTTAGCCCATTAGTTTTCTCATGTCAAAAAACTGTTACATACAAAATTTCGTTATAATCCATCACGCCGTTCTTTAAATATAAATAGCTTGACCCAGACTCTTAATGACTCAAAATGACCCATTAATCGAAATTTTTCGAACATGTAACCTAGTCCAATGATTTTATCGTGCCAAAAAAATGTTGCATACAAAATTTCGTTAAAATCGATTCATCTGTTTTTTAGATATAGCTTGACCATGGCCCATTATGACCCATCATGACCCACAAATGACCCTCATAGTCGAAATCTCTCAAACATGTGATTTAGCCCATTAGTTTTCTCATATCAAAAAACTGTTACATACAAAATTTCGTTATAATCCATCACGCCGTTCTTTAAATATAAATAGCTTGACCCAGACTCTTAATGACTCAAAATGACCCATTAATCGAAATTTTTCGAACATGTAACCTAGTCCAATGATTTTATCGTGCCAAAAAAATGTACAAAATTTCGTTAAAATCGATTCACCTGTTCTTTAAATATAGCTTGACCATGGCCCATTATGACCCATCATGACCCACAAATGACCCTCATAGTCGAAATCTCTCAAACATGTGATTTAGCCCATTAGTTTTCTCATGTCAAAAAACTGTTACATACAAAATTTCGTTATAATCCATCACGCCGTTCTTTAAATATAAATAGCTTGACCCAGACTCTTAATGACCCAAAATGACCCATTAATCGAAATTTTTCGAACATGTAACCTAGTCCAATGATTTTATCGTGCCAAAAAAATGTTGCATACAAAATTTCGTTAAAATCGATTCACCTGTTCTTTAGATATAGCTTGACCATGGCCCATTATGACCCATCATGACCCACAAATGACCCTCATAGTCGAAATCTCTCAAACATGTGATTTAGCCCATTAGTTTTCTCATGTCAAAAAACTGTTACATACAAAATTTCGTTATAATCCATCACGCCGTTCTTTAAATATAAATAGCTTGACCCAGACCCTTAATGACCCAATATGACCCATTAAAATTTTTTCTCGAACATGTAACCTAGCCCAATGTTTTTTTCGTGCCCGAAAACCATAGAATGCAATTTTTAGTCAAAATTGCGTGAGAAAGTCTCTAGATAAAAATAGCATGACCCACAATGACCCCAAAAATGACCCACTAACTGAATTTTCTCGAACATGTTACCTAACCCAATGGTCTTCTTGTAATCCAAAACGGTACAATATAAAATTTGGTCAAAATCGTTAGAGCCGTTTTTTAGATAAAAATGGCTTGACCCATAATGACCCAAAAATGACCCACTAATCGAAATTTTTCGAACATGTGACGCAGCTCAATAGTTTTTTCGTACCAAAAAACGATTGGGTACAAAATTTCCTTAAAATCGATCCAGCCATTCTATAGATATAAATAGCTTTATCCTGACCCATTGTGACCCAAAATGACCCAGTAATCGAATTTTCTCGAACATGGGACCTAGCCCAATGGTCTTCTCGTGCCCGAAAATGGTAAAATCCAAATTTTTGCGAAAATCGTTAGAGCCGTTTTTGAGATAAAATTTACCCACACACACACACACACAATTTTTGCTCGCATTATAGTATAAGACTAGCGGCCTTCGCCCGCTACGCTGGTCGGTTTATCTAAAGAAATCTTGAAGAAGTAGTTAGATAAGGTTCAGACATACATTTAAAAAAAAAAAAAGCAAGTCGATCATTCAAAAAACGTTGGGAAATATCAAATATTTACTGTAATTTTTTAAGAAAAACAAAGTTTCGAAAAAAAAAATTAAATCGAAAAAAAAATTACACTGACATATTAATGCAAGGAAATTTTCCCAGAGAGAAAATTCGCCTTGAATACAATATTTCAAATTCTTTTAATTGCTTATAGGCGTTAATGCCAACATAGTGAAAAAAAAATTCCATGCTGGGAATCGAACCCGGGCCATCAGTATGGCGCACTGACGTTCTACCGACTAAACCACATTTAACGACAGCCAGCTTGAAACTTTCTCATACTTAAGTAGACTGGCGAAAACATAACGATAGCGCGTTTTAAAATCGCACAGTGACATCTATTGGATTTTATATGTACTAAAAAACGTTATGTACTAAAAAACGTGAGCAGCGCACCTAATAGTTTCTTTTGTTTCTTTTTGTTACTTTTTTGTCTGTTGTCCGATTTTGATGAAACAAAGCCTATACACTGCCCGGGAGTGTGCATTCTTCATTAGTGAAAACCGCATAAAAATCCATTCAGTAGTTACGAAGATAACCTCGAACAAACAGACAGACAGACAGACAAAAAATTCAAAAAAATTTTTTTGTGTTTCATTGGTTTTCTTTTATCGCCCTGACTCCATTTTTGTCAATTATCTTCAATGTACAGACACACCGGGTCCTACTGTTTTATTATATGTATAGATTTTTCTCTGTCATCTTTTGGGATTTGAGAGTTAAAATAAATAGTAAAATTTTCAGTAAATGCGCTGTCGAAAATATGTATTTTTTCCCTTCATTTTCAACATAAAATGAATTTAAAATCAGTTCTTGCATTTTAAGGGATCAGGTACCCTTTGAACTAACAAAATACGTAAAAAAATGACCTCTGTAAGAATTGCAGTCACTCTGTATCTAATTGACTTTTAACTATAAAATTGAAAACACATATTAAGAAGGATTCATTTTATTAGATAAAGTTGTTAAAAAAGTATACACATATGCAATGATTTGTAAATGATTTTTAAAGATAATACAATTTTTACGAATGAATAATTCTTGTATGCCTTGCGCGCACGATTTTTCAAATTTGAATGGCTAAAACAATCCAAGATTTTTTTTTATGAGTAGAGATATAATGTGTTTTCAAAATGACCTACGATGAAAAAAATAAAATTTATAGATCCAGAAAAAAAATTATAAAAAAAAAAAAATTCGAAATATCGTGATATTTTTTACACAAAAGTAGTCGTGAATTCTAAACTTCTAATTTGAGGAACATAATAGTAGGTCATTTTGTGCCTGTATACGTATAATACATTCAGCGAAAATTTTGTGAAATTCTACCGAACCATTTTTCAGAAATCGTGCGCGCGATGATCAAAATCGCTGTTTTGAGAAAATTGACGTTAAAATTTTAATCATCCATTGATCATATATGAAAAGCGTAAAATCTTTTTAACGTAACTCTTAGCTTCTAATGCGGATTTTTCAAAGCGGTTTGTTTTTAAATGTTCCTAAAGAATCATACTTAATTATAAGCTATTTTTTTTTAAATCGATTTTTGGATTCTTCAAAGGTACCTGACCCCTTTCCTGTCTTTTAATACCATTGTAAAATCTTTATCGTTAGAATTCATAAGTATGAACTTCTGCTATTTACGATTTTTACATATTGCAATATAATACGTTAAAAAAAATTGTTAAAAGTTACATAAGAAAAAAATAATACTAATCAAAAGTTAATAAGTATTTTAGTTTTATCTGAATATATAATATTAAGAATTCAGTCTTTTAGTTAAAATTAGAATATGTCAGATGGATTAAGCATTTTGTATTGGGTTTTGCATAGGACAAAAATTGTTACAAATAAAAATTATTTAGAATTTGGGCGAGATTTTATAAAACAAAATTTTCGATGTGCTTTTTACACAATTTTTTATTTTTCGTTAAATATATTTTTTTAAAAGTAATACAACAATAAAGAAGAGCTTTTAGAAGCAGTAATTCACGCTACTGTCAACCGGGATTATTTTGGGCTACTTTTTCCTGGTTCCACTCACATTTCCATTATTAAAAAATATTATATATGATTTTTCAACTTCGAAATTAAATTGTAAACAATTAACATGAAACAATGAAGAAAACTGATTTTAAGTAGGTATTCATTTATTCATTTTTTATTTTTTAACTGTTTTTAATTTTTTGGAACAAAGCAGCCGTAGTCCATTCACTTAGTTTCATATAAAATTAATATAATTCATATGTAAATGAAAACATTTTTATTGAAATCCCCTTGCAATAGCATCTTCTAATGAATTAACACTGCAGACTCGATAAACAAATAAGGTTTTTTAAGCATTTAAATACAAGAAACCAATTCTTAATATTAAAGAAACGAGAAACAGTTTTCGTCATGTTATCCTCAGCAACTGAAACAGAAAGAATTAATGCAACATTTTGCTACAGTAATATTTGAAAAGATATTACTTAAAGCATTTTTTAAGACTTTTGGTTGTATAAAAAGCATTTCTATGCAACTGGGGCTATTTTCGAATCAAAAAATCCCTGTCGGCTGTGCCTATAGACGGAGGTAGATTTCGAAGAGTGCTCATTTCAACGAAATCCTTATATATATTATAAATGTGAAAGTGTGTCCGAAAATTGGAATGAACTTGGCTTCAAAACGGATGGATTAATGTCTTTGAATTTTTGCATATAGATAGATTATTGTTCTGAAATGAACATAGGCTAATTTTTATTTATTTTATTCAAATATTTTTCTTAATAATTCAACATTTCACTATTTTTCATACAGAATAAATTGAAAAATTTTCCATAATATTTAATCATTTTTCTTTTTTCGTTGCCAAAAAATAAAAAAAACCGGAATAATTATTTCTCTTCTGTAATTTATTTTCAACTGATTTTCACGTGATAAAAGAAAATGAAATAAATAAATGGACCCTATTCTGCTTTTCTGTTCGAGGTTATAAACCGCGATTTTACCAATTGTGACGTCAGAGGAATACTGCTTTTCTTCTTATATCACGCAGACGATTATATAAAATTTCTTTTACACTTAGAAGACTTCACAAGAATATAACTTCACACTTTACAAGAATATGAATATTTTAGTAGTTTTTCCAGATATTAATCCGTAATAAAAATGAACTTTTTTCTTTCTTTCGGTTCGAGGCTATAAAATTCAACTTTTTACCAATTGTGACGTCACAGGAATACTTTCCATTAAGAATTTTAAAAATATCAATGTAACGTCATATCTGAAACAAAGTATAAGTTTTTAAATTTTCAAAAATTCTCTTTTTTTTTTTTTTTTTTTCGTTTTACGGAAACTACCCCCTTTTTGACACTTTCTAACATGGTCTAAAAGTGTTTACGACTTCAACCTGTCTGTATACCGGATGCCGAGTGCCTGGGGTCTGCCGTCTGTTTGTCCGTGTTTCAACTTGAGTAAATGTAGTGGAATTCATACGAAAATAACATACGTTATTGAGATTTGCTATAGCATGTGCGGCATTGAAAATGAAAGAGGTAGCAATTATAGCTGAATCACAGGAGCACTCAAAAGGAGACTTTACATTATGATATACGGCGAAAAAATCATTTGTGGTGTATTTTGATAATGTTACATAATTTTAAATGTAATGAAATTTACATGCATTTTTAAGGTTCACAAGAACATGGTTACTATCGAATATGTTAAGTATAGTATTTATAGTGTGCGTACAGTGAGCTCAAAAGTATTTCAATATATCATAGTCTGTGAAGAAAAACCATTTGCAGCATATTTTAATAATGTTATTTTATTAAGGTTATTTTAATAATATTGAAATTGATATCAGTTTCTTAAGTGCACTAAAACAGGATTTCTGTAGAAAATGGGGTGAAAAGGTTTAACATTCTTTTACAAGATAACAGAAAAATGTTCGGTAATATAATAGTCTACGGGGAAAAAATATTCCCAGCGTATTTTAATTGCGTTGCACTATTTCAAACATGATGAAATTAATATACTGAGATAATCAATACAATGATAAATACTGAAATTTACTAATATGCTTGCAGTAAAGTATGATTTGCATCACATTTGTTGTTCATTTACAGAGACTCATAAAAGATTTTGTGTCCAGATCACAGATATTGTATCCAAAGTGTGGTCTATTAGAAAAGATTGCTGAAGAACTTTTTCAATTATAGTATGTATTTTAAGGAAAACTAATGCATCCTGAAGTTCAGCTACATTTGGTATAATAAGAGATGTTTGTAGAATTTAAATAAATCATGTATCGGACTATACAATAAACTGGATATATGGTCACCTGTGCAATAGCGATTCCCGGAAATATGAATTCAATAATTTGAATCGGGTTTTTTGCTTGAATAATTTAAGCGAAATATGCGGTCGTATAAATATTTGCACGTATTATACAGGACTGTACAAAACAATTGAAGTACGTTTCTGTCTATTATTAGAAATTGCTCAAGGTGAATTTTAATCTTCATTATATTTTTTCTAACTAAGCAAAATTTTAACATTGTATTTAGAATATTTACAAGCACATAGATCACATACACAGATGCAGAAAAGAATGGGCCGGCGAAGTTATGTATTATGGAAATGTTGGATATTTTTTTTATTACCTAGGTTTAACACATGATTTTTCTTTCTTTGATATGGAATTCTGAAATGCACTACAACATGATTTCTGTACCATTGGGGTGCGTTACAGGTGTTCTACAGTATAAATAGTTGCAATTTCATTTTCGCGATCGTTAATATTACCTAACACATTTTCCATTTATTTGACTGAGTTCTTTAAGTCCCCTATAAAAAAAAAAAAAAAAAAAACTACTGGTATAAGATATGTGTTATATATATTTTAAATTATTGTTAATGAAATGTTTTTTTTAATTAAAGCGTTTATCTCTTTTTTATTCTACGTGAACGACGTCACGGGTAACAGCTAGTATATATATATATATGATTAGAGATAAACCCAGTTTAATAATTTCATTTGGCCGTTTATGAAAAATTTTTAATTTCATTTTTCTGCAAAAACTGGTTTTATCAGAATCATCTTAAGAAAAATTCAGCTCAAATGCCCATTTTGACAACATATTTTGAAATAAATTCTGAATTTATTAAAAAAATCGATCAAAACAGTACATTATACAGTTCCTAAATAACAAAAAACTGTCAGTTGAATGCATTTGAGAAAAAAATTGCATTTAAAAATGAGTCATAAAATAACCGATTTGTTGTTTGAATACATCCTTAATTCTTTAATCATGATTACTTCGGAAAATTTTGTGCGAAATACTCACTTTGACAGCATTTTTAAAAATATATTCTGTCTTTATCAAAAAACCAATCAATGCATCACATTATATAGTTCCTAAATAAGAGGATCTGTAAATTGGATGCGTTTGAGAGCGAAAATGGATTTTAAAACGAGTCATAAAAAACGCAATTTGCTATGTTAAAACTTCCTTAAATTTTCAAATCACGAAGACTTCGGGAAATTCTGTTCAAAATACCCTTTTTGGTAGCCTTTTTCGAAATATATTCTGTCTTTATCAAAAAACCGATCAATGCATCACATTATATAGTTCCTAAATAAGAGGATCTGTATATTGGATGCGTTTGAGAGCAAAAATGGATTTAAAACGAGTCAGAAAAAACGCAATTTCTTATTTGAATACTTCCTTAAATTTTCAGTCACGATGACTTTGGGAAATTCTGTTCAAAATACCCTTTTTGGTAGCCTTTTTTTAAATATATTCTATCTTTATCAGAAAATTGACCAATGCGTCACTTTATACAGTTTCTAAATAAGAGGATCTACCATTTGGATGCGTTTAAAATCAAAAATGAATTTAAAAATGAGTCAGAATATAAGCAGTTTGGATTTGAGGTTTTTTTTCTCCAACTCCTATTTTTGTTTAATTTTTTTTTTTTTTTTTTTTTTTTTTTGCTATACGAATTGGTCCTATGAAAAACTTGTCAATATAAAAGTTGTAGATATTTTTAAGAAGATGTAAAATAAATTTAATCAGATTTGATATCTTAAAAATTAACGTAGTTATGGATTTTTTTCTTTTTTCACCGCCCTTTTTCTTTTCGTTTTTAATTTTTTTTTTTTTTTCAGCGGTAAAAGTTGGTCCTATCAAAAACTTGTAAGCACAAAAGTTTTAGATAATTTTAAGAACATTTGCAAAAAATTTAGTTGGACTTGATATCTTGAAAATTGACGAAGTTATGAATTTTTTTTCTCTCAAAACCCCTGTTTTTTTTTTGTTTTTTTTTTTTTTTTTGGGCCCCTTGAACCCACTTCCAAATTTATCAAAAATCTGTCATGCATAAATTTTTGGCCCATTTTTAAGAAGTAATATAAACTTTAAACCGATTCTATATCTACTTTAATTAAGAAGTTATGGCGTTTTTTCGGTTTTCACAAAAACGCCCCCTATTCCGATCCCCTTGGTCCTATTTTGCCCATTAACGAACTTAGCCGAGATTTTATCCACTTTGATTTTATGTACCAGTTTGGTGGAGATTGGTGAAGAATTATAGATGTTATCGTGTCCATAAAAAAGTGAGATATATAGATAGATAGATAGATAGATAAACTGGTGCGATTGCAATAGGTAGTATTTCATACGAAATCTACCTAAAAAGGCTTAGCACAAATTAGCCCCGAAATAGTAGTTTTCATGTTAGCTTTATGAAAACGTAAGCATTTCTTGCCAAAATGAAAAGTTAAAGGGGAAACTATGATCACACATAGGTTGCAGGTTTCTAAAAGTAATATTTTGACGTTTAACTTATCTATAGCTCTTATCCAGATTGTTTGTTTCATTATAGAAAGTTTGGAGAGTACAAATCTACACACGAAAACAGTTTATTACAAACGCATCCAGTGTTGCCACTAAAAAAATTTAAATTACTCCAAACTATTCATTCAAATACACTATGCTGGGGTATAAAATATTTTTCAAGAGAAAAAAATCCAAATTATCTTGTATTGTTTGCTCAATACTGGACCAAATTAGCCCCAGATGACTATACATCATAAATATTATCTATGTTGCAACCTGTCAACCTTTGGGAATTCCATGTTCTTAAAAATGATAAAATTTCTCAAATATAAAGACATCACATCTTCTTTAATTATCAAACTCTATGTATCCTAAAAAATGGTTTTCCTTAAAAAAAAATTAAATATCTATATTTTGGGACAATTTACAAATAAACAGTACGTTTTAAAAGAAGGTAAGGTGATTTTTATTTAAATTTTGTAACTGAGAAAATTCTGATACCAGTGAATTTGAGCTGAACAAGTTAAATAAATTTAAATATAACTTTACGTAGGTATGATTAGTTTAATCTCTCTTGAGCAGTGATGAATTTAAAGGATGTTCAAACGTGGGGACCCCCCCCCCATCTCATACACACATACCCGCCCAATCCTGGAACATCGAAATAGTTCCATTTCCCCCTCAAAAGGCAGCTGATGTCTTTGTTGGATGAATGAGGGTTAGCAGAATACAGCTGTCAATTCTTTATGGTACTTATTGTACTCATGAGTTCGGGTAATTTGATTGGTCTACATTCAACGAGTCTGTGATATGACTGGCTTTCCCCCCAAGACTATTTCAGCAGTCATCTTAAGTCAAAAACGTAGTGGTAATTTGCTTGAAAAAAACAATTGTTTGTAAACTGCCCTTTCCTTATAGTAATTTAAGATCGATGTTCTATCGCCCTTAATCCTCCCCCTCCTACCCCCTAAATAAAATAAATCCATAATGCCACTTTTCTGCTCCTGGGCCTCAGAAATCTCCCTGGAAAAAAATGTCTGAATTCAACACTGTTCTAGAGATGGAAATTTTGCACACTCTTTTAGGAAAGTACCTTGACAAGACAATAATAACAACAACTTATAACCAAATTATATGTTGAGAAAATAAATATGAATACTTTTTTCAGTTATTTTTTCTTCTTTTTTTAATTTCAAGAAAGATTACATTTTATTGCTTGTAAAATTTGAGAATGAAATCAATTTGAGAAACTTCACTTGTGGAAAATTATTTTGTGTTCAGCGATTTAATTTGCTTTTCTTTTTCCTTAGGTACATCACCGTTGGCTGCATGTCGCTCAAACTTATCATGAAAAATTTTGCTCACGTCATTAAGATAAATATCACAGCTCCTAAAGGTGTCGGAATCGACATTACACGAGAAGAAAGGTAATTTATATATATAATCAGAAATTCCATACAAAATTTTATGTTTCTACATGGAGTTTAATTTATTTTCGTATTATATATATTTTTTATGGTCACGCATTTTTACATCTGTAATTTTCCCTAAAATATTCGTCATATTAGCGACAAAGCCCTTTCTTAGCCTACGGACTTTCCTGCCGTTCTGTGAAATGTGTTGGCTATTTTTGGACGGTTGCCAATAAAAATCGGTTGCAAGTTTTATCATTCGTACATTGCTTGTTAATATTGCATTATTTGAGTTTTTACACGATTAAATCGGCTAAAGAATTGACTTTGAAGAATTTTTTAAAACTGTAACTCAATTTAATCACTTTTAAGATCTTTATAAATTTTAAAATATGATTTTTTAATCTATCTCACCAATGATCATTTGTTTGTTACAATAATGTAAAGCAATTAATGGCAGTTGCTTGCTCAGAGCAAATAAAAAAAAATGCTATAAAATAACTCGCTTTGGTTTCAAATTACTGTAATCTGTCGACGACAGAAAAGACGTTAATATAGAGAAAATCTGTTGAATTACTATTGGGTTACAAATATTGCGTTATTATTTTTGTTATTAGAATTTATTTCCCCTTTTTCTGTTATTTTTGAATAGTTTTTATTTAGCTATTTTCTGTCAGAGGTCCTTAAAACAGGCTTTTTTACACTTCGGTTATTCCAGTTTAATGTTCGTAACAAAATTTATCGTAGCGCAATGCAACTCAAACAGTGCTTCAATCCCCAAAACAAACAATATTGAAAATGGCACAACAAATTGATCCTCGAAAGTTTATTTTGTGGATTGGAAAGACGTTATACTCAGTATGAAATTCTTGAGAAAATAAATACCCTCGAAAAATCCATCAACTTAAAAGAACGTTTCAGCAAAAACGACCTACACCACTTCATATTGTTCTTCTGATACATGATAATGCTCGTCCTCGAATATCCGGCATGACTGTCATTCAAACGCACAACTATTTTCTGAATCATTGACATGGAATTGAGAACTTATCTGAACGCTTTCTTTGCATAAAGACCAGCAAGTTTCTA
Organism: Maratus speculifer; assembly: GCA_964019185.1. Taxonomy (NCBI): domain Eukaryota; kingdom Metazoa; phylum Arthropoda; class Arachnida; order Araneae; family Salticidae; genus Maratus; species Maratus speculifer. The sequence goes on from OZ025290.1 coordinate 85,245,908, forward strand.
TCGAAAGGCATGAAAAAAAAAATACTGAACGGTGGAAATAAATTTGTAAATCATAACGGAAGATGCATAATTACATTTGTTATTGTGCTTGATTAAAAATAAAGATTTTTTGCATTTAATAAAACGCAAATGCTATTTTTTAAATATACGAAGAAGTGCTGAAAAATTCCTGTTTTTGATTACTTATAACTAAAAGAGAAAAACAAAATTAGACTCATTTGAATTTACGTCTTTGGGGTTACGAGGCGTCATGAAGGTTTTGTTCCTGCAGCCATTTTGGTCCTTTTCTAAACTGGACCGGACTTTTTTGGCTCAGTTAGAAACTGAGGAAGAAACCTGGTTTTACATATATGATTCGGAAAACAAGGAACAGTCAGAAGAATGGCATTACAGTTGGTATCCGAGGCATAAGAAATTTTGCTAAAGAAATCGGCCGAAATGGTCATGGTGACAATTTTCTAGGACAAAAATGGCATTCTGTATGTGCACTACCTGCCACAGGGATGCAGTATAACTGGACAATATTATGTTAACCAATTGTACTATTTGAAGGAGTTCATCAAAGATTAACGCCAAGGAAAGTTTACCAAAAAATCTTTTTGTTGCATGACAAACACATCCACACACGTCCAATTTTGCGGCTGCCAAATTGAAGAACCTTTGCCTCCGTTTGTTCAATCAACCATCCACTCACCAAACCTAGCCCTCTCAGTCTATTTTCTGTATTCAAACTTCGAGAAACATTTTAAAGGCCATTTTTCTGATAACATTAGAGATGCCAAAGAAGCTGCTGAGAGCTGGTTTCGGGACCAATCAAAGAACTTTTATTTGACAGGACTAGAAAAGCTGCAACAATGATGCAACAAGAGCATCAGTCCCATGGGATAGTATGTTGAATAAAAATTTAATTCCTTTACTCAAGTATTTTCTTTCTAATCTAAGCTAGGGACATTTCAGCAACCCCCTTATATATTCAATTTTAATAATCAGAAGGTGATAAATCATACAATAACAAAACAAGTTGGAAATTGCACGTGAAGCGTAGCAAATGAGGTGCGTTCGTACGATAACGAAGTTTTAAAAATATTACTCTCATATATCAATCTCATAAAATTGCAAATAGTGAATTACAATTAAAACACTCATCAAACAATGTTCTCCCTATACCATTTTGTAATGGAATATTTTTGTGTGGCTTTGTAAATCAATAACAAATGTTCTGTGCACCACAAGTTACCTAAAATGCATATTATAATATGTACTTTATAGTTGCATATAAATTTTATTAATTTCGAATGAGTGTAACACCATTAAAGTGCATTTGAAACATTTTTCCCCATTGACCGTAATGTAACGGAATACTTTTGATCGTCCCTGTAATTGATCTATGCATCCGATTTTCAAAAAATTTGAAATAATTTGACAAAATTATATAATAATTATGTATTTTAAATTTCAAACGATTAAAATGCATTTGAAACTTTTTTCCCCATTGACCGTAATGTAATGAAATACTTTTGATTGCCCCTGTAATTGATCTATGCATCCGATTTTCATAAAATTTGAAATAACTCGACAAAATTATGTAATAATTATGTATTTTAAATTTCAAACGATTAAAATGCATTTGAAACTTTTTTCCCCATTGACCGTAATGTAATGGAATACTTTTGATTGCCCCTGTAATTGATCTATGCATCCGATTTTCATAAAATTTGAAATGACTCGACAAAATTATGTAATAATTATGTATTTTAAATTTCAAACGATTTGGTTGGGTAGTTTTTGCGTTGTTATATGCGGACAGACAGACAGACGGACGGACTGAGCGACAACAATAGGTGCTACGTATTTACATAATTACGAACGCGCCTAAAAAAGCAAAAAATATCAATAGAAGTAATCTATTCATCAATCAAAATCATACCAACAAAAATGAAGAATTTAACTCCGCAGACTAAATTGCTATTTATTTTGCATAGGAGACTTTTTCTATTAATCAATAAAAAAAAATAATAATAATCTGTAAAATATTAGTTACATGTAAGTTTATAATGTAAAATATTTTACACTGCATTAGTAAATATTTTTCTTGTTCTTTTTTTCCTTTTCTTTTATCCAGAATGTTACATAATTTTCGAGCTCAAAAAAAGTTTTTCATTATTTTTTTATTGTTGTTGATGTTATTGAATTTATGATAATTTTATCCGTTCCTTGAACCTAAACAAACGAATCCCAGCGTTGATATATTGCTCCCAGAACGATGCTTAGAGGTACATCTAAAGACGAAGCAATCATTTATGCAATATATTCCAATTTGCTTTGGGAATTTTGATCAAACAATACAAGAACGTGATGTATTGCTTAAAACAGCTTTATATGCTCACAGTTTTTTTTTTTCTTTTTTATGATGTAAGCGATGAGAACAATACAAATACATTTTCATTTAATAAATTTAAATTTCTACAAAATTTGTACAAGAAAAACGATTTTTGAAAAATACTTTGTTAGTTATTTTTTGTTTAACGATTATTTTTATCAGTCATAATGGAAAAAACATTTTGTTTAAACAAAGTAATGCTTAAAGTATTTCATTTTTAAAAACAAAAAACAAAGTCTAGCGATTTTTGAAAATATTGTAACTTATTAGGCAATAAAAAAACTCAAAATATATAAAATAGGATTTATAAGATATTTTTAATTTCCTGAATCTAAATACTTGAATGAGTGATAATGTTGAAATTTACTGTATAATGTAGTTGAGTGGATTTTAGATTGTTTAATGTGCTGTTTTAAAATGAGTAAATAAAGTAGAAAAAAAATATATGTTTTTAAATGAACCAAATAAGTTTTTCTGCTCGCACAAACTGAATTTTAACAATCCTAAGCCTACAATAGAGAACAGAACCTTTTTTTTTTTTTTTTTTTTATCAGTACTTCTTTAAATTCTACTTATCAACGATCTCTATTTAAATTTTGCGCATTCCTGATCTACTGCAAGTCATTAAACGTATAACTTGCTGCAATTTGAAAGAAAACATTAATTTTGAAACAATTAATAATGTGATCAATGAAATAAAATGAATTTTGAATACATTTTATCAACGATATTATGAAACTGGTTTATGTCTCACTATCATTAATCCTTAATTTAAAACGGAAGAATGTAATGCAAAATGAATATTTTATCTCTCCAATTTTTTAAAAGTTATTTCATAAGGAAAGAGTCCTTCCGGCTAGTACATGGAGGGAAAAGTAGCTTCTCTATACTTCGTTTTAAAGACTTAATCGAGTTTTACCCAAACGCATCAAACTAAAATGCGTAATATCTCATTATAAAAGATTTTTAGTTTTCGTCAATAATGAATTTGAATGTGATTTTCAAAAACAGTAGCTGCACCCGTCGAAATACGACCTAAAAGAATATATATTAGATATGATGTATATCAGTCTTATATACATAATAAGATACTGACCGAAATAAACAATTGCTATCTCTTAAAATAGGGATAACATAACTTTTCATGATGAAGATACACAAACTTGAGAAACTAACAAAAAATAAGGAAAACAATTCATTAATTATTATGTTGGATTTAACTTCAGCTACAAATCTTTTTTAATGCGGTTTCTAAACCTTAAACATTATTTAATTTAAATGCCTAATTATTTAGGAAGTTAATATAATATCTCAGAAGACGAATTCATAAATATCTGCATAGTTTGTTTTTTCGCCTTTTAAATATCGTTTGGTTACTGTACAATCTATATAATAAAGGCCAAACGTATCTGTGCGTAACGCATACGTCATGTTTTGAATGGCAACACTTTCCGATAAAATTTCGGTTTTGCAATTTTCGCTATTGTAAATTTTTAAACTTCTACACATTGCACGTTTTCAATCTTTATACCATCGTTTAGAGAAAAAAATGCACTTTTAAATGCCGTTTGTTAGAAAACTGTATCTCAATTTGTTTTTGAGATATTAATTTTTTTGTAGTTTTTGGTTCAATTTCTCTAATGGTGGCAACTTGAGTATGGTATTTATGTGTGAAAGAGAGGAAAAATAGCCATAGAGTAAAAAAGAAAAAAATAGAGATGCAGTTTAGTGGCTGGAGGTGACACCAAAAATGTAATCCTAAAATTTACTGCATTGCATCAAACACAACGACGTGCTTTCACAAAAGAGAAAAACTTTTAGCGATGCAAATTTAATTCATAATACAATGAAATGCTATTTCATAATGCTAAAATATATTCAGATCTTTTTCATTTAGAGAAAAAATGATGTTAAAAAATTCGGTCTCTGTTCCATGTGATTGTTTTGTTTGGGCCGAATGAGAGACTTAAATTGGAAGAATAACGCCCATCAAATCGTTTTAATCGCATACTGCACCTCCATCTATCTCTTTTCTCAGTGGAAAATAACAGACACTGTATATTTTAGTTGTCATTCTTTCATAGCAACTGAAAAAAATAGTAATTAAAAACCTGTTATGTCAATATATCGTCGGCTATAAAACCCGGTGAATGTTGTTGGTTTTATTTCGTTTTTATCTATGAATTTAGTGACTTTCAGTTCGTTGTAAACTTATTTTACAAAAGATACATCAATTAACCTTTACAAAAATGTATTTTAAAGAATATCTGGGTGTCATATTTTCTTAGTTGTTTTTAAAAACTGAGAATGCAATTTTATTCTTTGGCGAAATCTTTGGCTAATAATTGCTATCGTGCGCCTAATACGCAGGGCCGTAGTGAACAATAGGGAGGGCTCGAGAGAATGTGGGGGGGGGGGGGGCTCATAGTTTTTTTTCTCTCTCTCTGACGCAGAAAGATAAATTAGTGCATATTCACATTGTAGATACTCTGTGTCTTATTAAACTGTTAAAATAACTTCATTTTATGCTTAGAAAAGTATATGATGATGAAAGTTTTGAGTGTATAACTGATGCAAAATAGCCCATCATGTTAGCTTCATATGTACAAATAGGATGAGGGAGTGTTGAAACACTTATTTTAGATACAATTTAGTAACTCTGCAAAACTGTGAAAAGGTTTTAAAACTAAATTAGATTTCTAAACAATATTTCATTTGAATTTTCGGAACAGAAATTCATTGAGTGACCTTGGAATCTTTTCCGGGGGGGGGGGGGGGCTCAAAATATTTTAGGGGGGGCTGAGCCACCCATAGCGCCCCCTTAGCTACGGCCCTGCTAATACGGAAGTACTGATAATTTTTAAAGCTGTATACGATTAAAAAATAATATGTTTCATATAAAATTGCTATTTGGAATTAGTTGGCAGTTTAAAAAGCCTATTACGCAGAAAAAATTTATTAGACTTTCCAATTTTAAATTTTAAAAATGTTTTTCACCTTTACTTTGTGATCCGGGAACCCCGGGTTCGGTGTACTAGTAATTATAATATCAATAAAACATTTTAATTATAATAAGAGCAGGGAGTTACTAAACTGCATAACCAACCCACTACATATTTACAGCACTAGCAATAAATTTAATTTATTTATTGGTTTATAGCCTCCATGAACTTGTCAAAATTAATTTTATTGTTATGACAATGAAAAAAAAAAACGATATATTTGTTGTTAAAAAGAATAAAATTTTTGTGTTTGTTGCTGATATGCAGAAAACATTTTATTTATTTTTATTTTAAATAGTAACTTAATACAACGAAATTATTTTAATTAGTTTTTAATATTATGTAAAATAAAAATATCGTAATTCACGGCTTATCACAGGTTCTATTCTTTTTTTTTTTCTAATATGACATCATTTACACCTTCAGAAACACTAATCTTTTCCGAAATAAAAGCGTGATTTATGCAGTTATTTAAAAAAATTTTAGTCTCATAAAATATTTGTTACAATTTAATAGGAATGGCGCAATTTATAGAAATATTTTCATCTGTGCACACCACGGACCTTTAAATAAATAGAAGTTCAGTTTATTTACCGGGTGTCCCAAAAATGACTGATGGATTTTAAAGTTCAATAACTTGAAAACGGTGACAGCTATTTAAAAATTTTTTTGCAGGAGGGTTATGTATGATGTCAGGAGTTTTTTTTACCGTAATTTTTTATTTTAGTTCGCATCTCAAACAATAGGTGGCGCTGATGGCGATTGAAGGCCAGGTGATCAGTGCTGAGTGAAGCGTCGACCTGATTGATGAAATGAAGCGTCGGTGTTGAAATTTAAAAGTTTTGTCCAGTTGTAGGTAATCTACCGGGTGTCCTGAAAAGGACTGAACGATTTTAAAAATAAATAAATTGCAAACTATTACAGATATTTAGAAAATTCTTGCACGAGAGTCATCTAAAAGGTCAAAAGTTTTTTCCCTGCAATTCTGTATTTTAGTTCGAATTACAAACAATAGATGGCGCTGAGAGCGCTAGGTGCTGTATTGAGACGGATATTGACGTCACTTGGCTGGTTGATTGTATAGGGTTTAATGGCGCAAAATCCCTCTAGGGACATGCTGCACCAATTCACTTGGCACTGAAGCAAAATAAGGAGGTAAAAGCTATGGAGTGGATCTTATTCAAAAATGAACTTTTGCTTTTACCGTCCGATTTTGAATGCAATCCATATAGTTTTGATTTTGCTGGCGTCAGCGCAATATATAGCGAAAAAATATTATTTTCATGGGTACAACTCCTTTGAAATCGAAATGCGTGAAATAACAACGTTCGAATTACCGACTTTTTTTTTTTTTTTTACATTCCTAGAATGTAAGTACTTTTGAGAACAGGATATCTTATTTATCTATCTATTTATCTGGGTATCTTTTAAACCTTTTTTATGTCACCTACTCATGTCCTGTATTGTACTTTAAGTATGTGGGATTAACAGTTCATTTACAGGTACACCCAAAAGATTGCATAACATCATAGTCTATGGAGGAAAATCACTTGCAGTGTATATTAATGAAATACACTATTTCAAATGTATTGAAACTGATATAAATCACTGAATTTCAGTATAAGATGATTATGATAGAATAGAGTATTTGGTATTTATAACATTTAACGTTCATTTACAGGGGCACACAAAAAGAAATCGGTTACTGTACTGTCTTTAAGTAATAACTGCTGAAAATGAGGTTTCAATTTCGGCATGCGCTTTTAAATTTAGCTGTTTTTTAGATACATTAGTAATTATATAAATGCATATCACCTATACTCGTCTCTGGTGCGTCCGTCCGTCTGTCTGTTCGCATATAATAGTGCAAAAATTACTCTGTCGAATCGTTTGAAATTTTAAATATATATTTATTGACGAATTTTATCCAGTTATTTCAAATTTTAAGAATATCGGATGTGTATTTCCAATACAAGGATAGTCAAAAGTATTCCGTTACATTATGGCCTACGGGGAAAAAGTTTCAAGTGCTTTTTCATGATATTACATCCGTCCGAACATAATGAAATTAACATGCATTTATGAATTAAATTGAAATACAAATGATGTAAAATATGCTGCACAAAGAATAGTTATTATTCATTTACAGGGCCACACAAAATAATTATGTAACATAACGGTATAGAAGGGAACATACTTTGTGGCATATTTTAATTTTGTTACACATATAATAAAATTGTTATAAGTTACTTAGGTTTACTACGAATTTCTTACTGTATAATAGAAAATATGAAATATTTACAGGGATACACAAAAGATTTCGGAAACTATGCTGCATCAAAAATGCTGTACGCTAACGATAATCGCTTGAAGTTTTAAGTTTTGATATGATTTTTTTTAAGTTTCACTACATTTTTGCATGTTACGCTGTGTATATAACTGGTGCAAATCATATACAGGGCTACACAAAAGAATTTGCACTCCTTACTAAGTGTGTAAGTAAATATATTAAAGGTGGTTTGTAAATGAGTTATGCATTTTTTACGTTGAACAGCTTTAAGTATATTACGATATGTTTAAAGAATAGAAATGAAATGATATACAGAGGCACTAAAAAATTGGATTAATAGCCGGCTCTGGATGGTAATCTCTGGAAGTGTGATTTCATTAGTTTAAAGCATTTTTCGGTTTTAAATAGATTTTAGCTAGATAAATGGCGTGTATTTAAAGATAGTAGGAAAAGTACAGGGCTATACAAAAGAGCTCAAATATGCTTCCGTCTATTTAAATAAATTGCTAAATGTCAAATTTCAACTTAACATGTGTTTTTAACGCTTTCCAACATAGTTAAAAATATTTATGATTTCTATTTAGTTATCCGTCTGCCTGTCTGCCTTTCCAAACTCTAACTTGCGTTGAAATAATTGAATTGGTCTGTAAGTGATATATGTTAATAAGATTTATTATGCCGTGTTGGGTATTGTAAACAAACTATGAATAATTCATGATACATTTACACAGACACTCAGAACTATGCCATTACATTATGTTCTGCGAGGATAATTTTATATGTAGCACTTATATTCGCCATCTGGAATGTTCTTTTATCTGTCCGAACATAATAGCGTAAAAACTACCCAACAGAATGCTTTGAATTATAATATATATACTCGTTGCAGAATTTTCGTTACTCATTTAAAGTTTTATGAAAAGCGAATCAAAGCTTAAAAGGATATTAATAAATGTTTTCTTCATTCTATTAAAACCTATTCTGCGTGACTAATTCAGTGATATCCAATAATAGGTGATGATTCTAGGTTGTCATTATGATTATGGCTCATTTAAGATGGAGATAGTATTATTTCCCTATTACCATGAATTTAATATATATAATCGTAATAAATTTTGTATTTGGGTATTTTTTCAAAAGAGTGCAACAGCTATTGCACCAAGTTTTCAATGTTTATACTATAAATATTCTTTGTTCTAAAGAATACCCCATTTCCGCAATTTTTTTACAACATACATAAAACTCTACTAAAGAACTTCTTTAAAACAAACTAGCATTTCTTAGAATATAACAAATTTTTTAAAATAGCAAAATTGATTAATTTTTAACAACAACAACAAAAAAAACTACTAAATCGTTTCACTTTATTTTAAAATATGATGCACAAAGTATTCTTTAAATTGGATGATAAAAAGTAATTTAATCTGAGAAAATACGGCTTTCTTGAATGTAAAATCGTCTGCAAAACTCGTATGCTGCTCGTAAATTCATTTCCAGTTTCCAATCGCTGCTATTACATAAAATGATTTATTATTTCCATGACAACAATACATTTCATTGAAATTATACCGACTGAGTCCAAAATCGGTCTTCATGTCGAGTGCACAGGTCAAATGTAAGTTGTTCAATAAAAACAAATAAACAAAAGTTCAAAATCGGGCCCTAAAAACAAGATTGCTTTGTCAAATGAGACCTACTCGACAACCTTAAACTCCTTATTTTGCTTCAGTACCAAGTGACGTCAATATACATCTCAACACAACACCTAGCGCTCTCAGCGCCATCTATTGTTTGTAATTCGAACTTAAATCTAGAATCGCAGGAAAAAAGCTTTTGACCTTTTAGATGACTCTCGTGCAAGAATTTTTTAAATATCTGTAAAACTTTGCAAGTTATTGATTTTTAAAATTGTTCAGTCCTTTTCAGGACACCCGGTATGTGGTATCCTTGGATGGTAACGGGTTAAATATTGATTAGAAATTTGTGTAAAATATAGAAAAATGGCCATAAATCGATATGATATAAAATTGGTTAATATAATTGTACAAAGTTGGTTTTGGTAGTTCCAGAGATTACCCTCTTTAAATAAACATTTTATGGTAAAATCGTATTTCATCATACAGTGACGTCAAAGTTGTTATCTATGTTGATTCTCTGCTCACACACAAAGCAAATATCGTTTACCATAGTTACAGTGCCTAGAAGAGATATAATATAAATCTCTTCTAGGCACTGTACCATAGTTCTCTTTTTATATAAAAATCACACTCAACTCAATTTTTTTTTTCAAAAAGTTTTGTTAACATTAGGAATGAAACTTTAACTGCTAATAATTTTAAATGACTACATTTTAAAAGGTATCTCTTCCTTCAAAAATTAATTTTATTTTAAAGATCTTTCTAAAAATGAACTTTTACACTGTAAAAAATAATTTTGAAGAAAAATATCTGATTGGCATATGAAACTTTAAGTGGCAGCATCTAAAATTATTTGCTCTACAATAATGTAGCTAGTACACGATTATCGGGTTAATCGCACTTTGGCATAATTTCTTAATTAATTAGCAGTTTTTTTTTTTTTTTTTTTTTTTTTTTTTTCTTATTAAGGATAGAAATTTTATTTTTTTTAACTGAATTTTACAAAAGCACATAGCTTGAATAATTAGCTGTCCGAAAATGCATGCTATACTTCTTTCTGTCCCTTATTTAAGTCTGTACCTTGATTGAAAAAAAAATGTTTGACGAAGAAAAAAGTGATCATTTTCAGTATCTAGACGGATAAAAAAAATCCTGTATCTCTTTTAATAATTATTTTATAAAGATGAGTTTGATCTCAAATTAAAGCTTTTCTTCATTAGATTCTTTTTGTTTCCGTTTTTTTTTTTTTTTTTTTTTTTTTTTTTTTTTTCTCTGTGATAGTTGATTTTTTAAAAATCTCAAATTTTAAAATGCCATGTTTGGCTGATTTAATATGGAAAAGTTGTCTCGAGTATATTAAGCAGTTAAGCGGTCGTTATGTTCTTGACGTTTATTGGCGGGCATATTATTTTTTGGTGCTTCTAGGTTATCCCATCGACCAAAATATTATCGCCAAACTATAAGATTAAATGCCAATGCCCTTCTTAAATTATTTTCTGTTATTTTATTTACATTATCAATACTATTTCTCAGTAAATATATACATATTTTTACCTCAATTAGTGCATAATTATACGCAATCATTTTATTGTGGTTAAATTTTACGAAAACAATTAACTTTTTTCTTTTAAATGCGAGGACATGTTCACTAATGAAATAAAATTCTGACTGGTGGAAAGTGATAATGAAAAATAAATTTTTATTATCGAGAGAAAAGCTAAACTGGGTTGCCACCATTTTGAAGAAATATCGTAAAAAGCATTTAAAATTAAAAATAAAATATAAAAATGGAAATAAATTAAAAAATAGCTAAAATGGGCACAACTATAAATAAATAACTTTCATTTAAAAAAATAATTATCAAAATCGGTTGAGTAGAAAATTCAGGGCTGATGACTAAAAAAATAGCCAGGTCTTTTAAATATATAGATTGTATGAATGTCTCGTTTTAACGGCCAGATTATGAAAAAGTGTGGGCAGCAATTTTTGACACGACACTTTTTAGCTTGTCTGAAAGAAATAGCATCGGAGGCTAATTAAAAAAAAACTACTTCAAACTCAAATTTAATTTATCAAAAATTTGTCAAGCTTACGCTCAAATTAAAAGAAAAATTCAAACGAATCCGCGAAACTCAAACACATTTATAGAAGTGAGCAAAGTTCACTAAAAAACGTTCTTTTATTTATTTATTTTTTAATACAATTGAAGTTTAGCACCCAAATTTTCAAAATGTTGTGAACTAGCGATTTGGTTAGACGTTGTATGGATGTTTACAGGCCTTCCTAATTTTTCTTCTCGACACTTTGTCTGGGCTTGGTTTGGGAATTACTTTTTTCGAGAGATTCGGACCAAAATGGGCATGAGTTCAATTTTTTCCGGCTTAAGTTTGGACTGAAACTGCATTCTTTTCGAGGTCTGCACAGGCAAAAATTTTCAGTCCAATTTCCAACCCAGCTCATAAAAAAATCGTTTGGATCGGTAGGATTTCTGGTCTATTCAATAAAAATATCAATAACATTTCACCCTGCCTAACTTTTTTTTTTTTCAATGCTCGTATTTTTAAAACACTATTAAAATTTATATATATATATATATATTTTTTTTTTTTTCAAGATCAGTAGATGCATTTTTAGATAACAAAATCAAAGTACGATAAAACTAATAAAAATCACCTACCTATATGTAGGAATTACGTCTTAACCAAAAGAACATGATTTATGTAAAACCTGGATATTAGTATTTGTGAAATTATATGATACATTTACCACAGACAGTGAACTTTCTAATGAGGGACCAGGTCATAACGAATTTTTCTATTCCCTGTACAATTCTATCATAGATTTTATTGTATAGAGTTTTTTTTTTAATGATTATGTTGTAAGCTGCAATAATTTTTGTAATGAATTTCTATTTGTAAGAAAATATCTGAATAATTACTAATAACATTAGTTCTTTTATACAGCTTGAAGACATTTAAATTTAAAAAAACATCTAGAAAAACCTTCTAAGGCGGAATCACGCAGGGGAGAAAAAAAACTTTGTTATAGTTAAGTTCCTTTGTTTTAGCAGGTCCGTCGTCTCTAGTAAATGTATTATGTTTTTTAAACGAAATATTATATCCAATTTGTATCGATAAAAGTATATTTCCGTTTCAAACAGGATTTCGTCATACCCAGATTCTTCTAACAAATTTTAGAGTAGTGCATCTCTATCCGTATAAATGTATATGTACTATTCTTTAAAGAAAATTTAATAGTGGAATAATATAAACTTAAAAATGTATGTATTTTCGGTAAAAATTGTTGAACCAAAGAATTTGTTGCTTAAACAAATATTTACATGGGTCTCACAGGCACGGATCAATGATTTTCATACATGCAAAGTTGTGACCGGACAAAAATATTTCAGCAGACTTCTAGAACTACACCTTATTCACCGTTGAGGTGAATACACCTTATTCATCGTTGTAATGCTACATACCATTTAAAAATAAGAGATGTTGATAGTAAAAATAATATCTATAATACAGGATTGCAGAAAAGAATATGTATAAACTGTCATTTTTAATAGTGATTTCTTTAAAAGCGTTTTCGGTTAAATTAAATTTTAGTGCATTATGTAGCACCCTGTAAGTGATTTATAATTAATCACTAACGGGGCTGAACAAATGAATTATAATATCTAGCCGTCTATGTGTGGTTTCTGCAATCTTAATATAGCTATCTCCTTTCCATATCAAAATATGTAACTCTATTTTAACAATATCTGTATTATAAAGGCCAAACGTATCTGTGCGTAACGCATACGTCATTTTGCGAATGGCAACACTTTCCCATGCAATTTCGGTTTTGCAATTTTCGCTACTGCAAATTTTACACTTCTAAACATCGCATATTTTAAATTTTTACATCGTCGTAATGAGAAAAAAATGCACTTTTAAATGCAATTTGTTTGAAAACTGTATCTCAATTTATTTTTGAGATATTATTTTTTTAATATATTTTAGTACCAATTTTGTATTTGTGGCTTCAGAATCACTCCATTTTCTGTTTAAAAAAAAAAAAAAAAAAAAAAAAAAAAAAATAGAAATTAAAATGCGCAACACTTTTCCATACAATTTTGGTTTTGTAATTTTCGGTACTGCGAATTTTACGCTTCTAAACATCGTTCATTTAAAATTTTTACACCGACGTATAGATAAAAAAAATTTACTTTTAAATGCAGTTTGTTTCAAAGCTCTATCTCAATTTATTTTTGATACATTAAATATTTTTATAATTTTTAGTACCAATTTTGTAATTGTGCGAACAGAATCGCTCCATTCTCTCTTAAAATTGAAAAAAAAAAAAAAAAGAAAAGAAAAAATTACTTAAAAAAAATGTGTCTGTTATAAAATTCAGTGAATTTTGATTTTATTTCCTTTTATAATTTTAATAATTGAGTTTTATAGTATTTTGTTAATTTTAGCCTAAATAATGTTTGCTTGAGAGTTAGGCTGACCAATATAAGATGTATTTTTTACTGTAGCTAATTTTGCAGATTTATTATCTTCTTCTATAATAATAAAGAGGGAAGGATGTTTGTCTGTCAGCGCTGTTCTGAAGAGACTGCTGCACGTAGAGTTACAAAATTTGGAGGGAAGGTACTTTTTTACATGTAGTTTTGCACCTCGAAGCCCGATTTTCGATTTTTTATTTAGATTTTTTTTAATAATTTTTTAGGCGATTTTTAGCGTTATTTTTGCGGTTTTATCCCATTAGTGAAAGGAATACGGTTTCATTCTTTAAACCCAAAATAGCAATTTTTTTTCTCTTTTCAACAAATTTTATTGGGAATTTGTACAGCGATTTTTGAATTTTTAACGAATTTTTAATGCGATTTTTAGTGTTTTTTTCTCATTTTGCGGCTATTTTTTGAAATAAATAAAACAAAAATCGTTTTAAATTTTTAGCCTAATGCCCTAAATTTTATGTTTGTTATGATTTTTAGATTTTAACGATTTTTAATGCGATTTTCAATGCGATTTTTAACGTTTTTTAAAGATTTTTGCGTTTAGCATCTAATTTTTTTCATAGTTGTTCTATCAAAAACTTGAGCTGTTGAGAATGCAATAAGTAGTATTTTTTTGTGAAATCTATCTAAAATGTCAAAAATTTAGATACCACTATTTTCGAATAGCAATTTCATAAACTATCTTAAATTCTTGCTTAAGACCGCTACCCCCTCGAGTTATATATCACCTGATAGGTTATTTAACAGAGTATGGTTTTGATAAAGTTTTTGAAGAATAGAGTGCTCTACCTGGTGGTGGAAAATGGAACTAATAGAACGCTATTTTTTAAAATCTATAATAATAAAGAGACAAGTTTGTGTGTGTGTCAACGCTGTTCTGAAGAGTCTGCTGTACGTAGAGTTACAAAATGTGGAGGGAAGGTATTTTTATGCATGTAGTTTTGCACCTCGAAGCCCGATTTTCAACTTTTTGATTAGATTTTTTTGATAATATTTTTAGGCAATTTTTAGCGGTTTTTTTTTTTTTTTTTCAGTTTTATTCCATTAGTGAAAGTAATACGGTTTCATTCTTTTAACCTAGGGGTGCACAACCTGTGGCCCGCGGGCCAAACTGATACCAGTAGTTTTATGCAGAATAATTTTCCTTATACAGTGAAACCTCCAAATAAGGGACACTCCGAATAAGGGACACCTCTATTTAAGGGACAAAACTTCCGGTCCCAGTCCCTTGGTACAGGATGTGTAATGTATTTACCTCTGAATAAGGGACACTCGATTTAAGGGACATTTGAAAATGAGATTAAAGAACCTGGTTCTTGCATTTCAGATAGTGAAGTAGTTTGTGATGAACATGAAAATGCAGATTTTTGTGAACTAATCAAACAGATAGACAATAATGTTGATAGAGAGACATACGACGCAATAAACGAGCATTTATTTACCCACAATCCTGATTCGATATCGGTGCGTTTATCCCCATTGAAAGTAATGCTGAAAATTGTAACGATGATTCTGAAAGTGGAGAATAAAAAAAATTGCGAAATAAAGAACTTTACAGATGCTTTAAGGCTGTTCTCAAATCCAAAAGGGCAACTTTTAAGACATAAGCAGTGTTGAATTCAGGGGGTGGTCCGGGGGACATCCCCCCCCCCAAAAAAAAAGAGATTTTGGGTTTTCAATGGTAAAAAAGTGCAGCTTCCTCCTCCGGAACTCTATAATGTCCCCCCCCCCCCCGGAGCCACAGAAGTCTCTCCCGGATAAAAGAGTCTGAATTCAACACTGGACGTAAGTTTTAATTTATATTTATTCAGAAATGCCTGAATCTAGTAATCATTGTTGTTCAAATAATATGTAATCAACCAGTTTTTTTTTTTATTATTATTATTTCTTTGTAAATGCAATAGATCTTTCAAAAAATATTGTAAAGTGAGCGTTTTGAACCAAATTTCCACGCGAAAGAAGAATAACTATTCAAGAAAATGTAAAAAACGCCTTGTCACGTGATCAAAATCACCTCTAACTCAATAGATAATTTGTTTATCATAAAATTGAAAACAGCTCAATTCCATCTCACTTCCGTAGTCAAGCGTTCCAATTTTATACCTTTCTGTTTAAAAAAGAATTTGTAAATGTGTCAAAACGTTTTCCACTTGTTGAGTAGAGCAGTTGAGAGATTTGTTGCCTTAAAGTACGCTTTTTTTTTATGTAAATAAAATACTGCTAGTAATGAAAAACTGAATTTATAAATATGGTAAATAAACACTTGAAAGGTTTGTACTTAAAAATTGAAATTTGCAAAACAATCCCTTTTAATTGATAACTTCAGGTAAAATTCTTTTAAATATTTTCATAGTTTTTGCATGGACACAGTTTGTATAAAAATACAAATCAATAATCCTACAAATCATTTAAAAATTTTGTAATCAATTGAAAATTTTAATTAATTCTCTTTTCTTCCTTTTGTCTGGTTAATGCACCTTATACACTTCAGGTATATTTGAATTTCACCTTTATTGCTTTGTAAATTTTATATCCTTCTAAACGATTAATTGAAAATATTATAAAAAACTCCGAATAAGGGACACCTCTATTTAAGGGACAAAAGTTCCGGTCCCATAGGTGTCCCTTATTTGGAGGTTTCACTGTAATAATGACAGAAACTTTGCTATGAAAGAAAACAAACGTCACTTTTCAAATATTCCGATGTCAAACGATTTTCTGGCAAAAAGGTTGTGCATCGCTATTTTAACCCAATATAGCAATTTTTTTCTCTTTTCAGCAAAGTTTATTCGGAATTTGTACAGCGATTTTTGATTTTTTAACGAACTTTTAATGCGTTTCTTAGTGTTTTTTTCTAATTTTCCGTTTTTTTTTGTTTTTTTTTTTTTAGATTGATAAATGAAAACCTTTTCAAACTTTTAGCCCTAAATGATTTTTAATGCGATTTTCAATGTGAATTTTAACGCTTTTTCAAGATTTTTTGCGTTTAGCATCGATTTTTTTTCATAGTTGTTCTATCATAATCTTGAGCTGTTGAGAATGCAATAAGTAGTTTTTTTTTTTTTTTTTTTTTTTTTTTTTTTTGCAAAATTTACCTAAAATGTCAAAAAATTAGTTACCACTATTTTCGAATAGCAATTTCATAAAATATCTTAAATTCTTGCTTAAGACCGCTACCCCCTCGAGTAATATATCACCTGATAGGTTGTTTAACAGAGTATCGTTTTGATAAAATTTTTGAAGAATAGAGTGCGCTAGCTGGTGGTGAAAAATGGAACTAACAGAACGCGATTTTGTTAAAATTTGGAAATATAACAATGTGATTTATTTTAAATTTTAAAATGGTTTACAATACATGATAAAAAATGTAAACAAAGAATGGTGTGACACATTTCAGGGTGCATGAAAGGAGGGGCGCGAACAAAATTAGGAAATGTAATAAGGAGATCTGTTTTACACTTTAAGGTAGTTTATAACGCATGTTAAAATTTTTATAGTATTAGCGATGCTCTGGAGAGACCGCTGCACGAAGTTATGTATGAAATTTTACACCTTGAAGGCCGATTTTCAGTTTTTTAATTTAATTCGTTTGCGAATTTTAGTGGGTTTCGAGGCGATTTTTCGACATTAGCGAAAAGGAAAGCGGTTTCATTCTTCCGACCTAAATTAGTGAATTTTGTTCTCTTTTCAATATAATTTATTTGGATTTCGTGCAACGATGTTTGGATTTTTAATGAATTATTTAATGTAAATTTTGCCGCTATTATTCGACATTAGTAAAAGGAATTTTGCTTAAAACTTTCAGGCTAATGTATTAAATTTTAGCTGTTAAGATTTATGAATTTCAGCTAATTTTAATGCGATTTTTCGAGATTTTTTGCGTTTGATGTCGGATTTTTGTCATTCATGAGATATTTCCAATTACAACGTTTTACCCTATTAGAGTAAATTTTGACCCCTGTGATTTTTTAATATTGATTTTTAATGCACTTTTCAATGCAATTTTTAGAAATTTTTCGAGTTTTATGGTGGATTTTTGATATTTGGAAGTAAAACTTGATTTCAATTTTTAATCTAATATAATTTTAGAGATTTTTAACGCGATTTTTCAAGAATTGTTGTGTTCCGTGTCGATTTTTTATTATCTATAAAGGATTTCCTTTTACTACGTGATTATCCTGTCGACCAATTTTGCCAAATTATTTCAATCGTGAAACAAGCCAAATTATACAAATAGATGTAATTTTTATGTTAAATAATGAAAGAAGAGATAATTTAGAAAAACATTAATACAAATACATATAAAAATAAGAAGTAAAAACCACTTGATGACGTAACAAACATATGTAACATGTTTAATGTCAAGTGAATATGGAATTTACGATCCGCCATTATTGTAGTTTAATCTTATGGTTTGACCCAGATAGTTTCTTGGTCAACCGGATAATCAAATAGTTCAGATTTCCGATTGGAATGTTTTATTCGTTTGATGAAATTCTGATTACTGCGATTTAAAAAATAACTAGCGATATTTAGTGCATTTTTCAATGCGTTTTTAATGAACTTTTTAATGCGATTTAGTACTAGTTTTTTCGATACCCACCACAGTGGTGTTTTAACAATAAAAAAATTATTTTGGTTTCAAACTTTTAGCCTAATATAGTAAATTTCACCATTTACCTTTTTTTAATTTTGTCGATTTTCAATGTGATTTTTGATATATTTTGTGTTCTGCGTCGATATTTTTGTAATTCACGTAAAAAAGAATGGTTGCTACGTTTTACATGACTAGAATATTTTTTTATTCACGGGATGTATTTACATTTAGCGATTTTTAATGAATTTTTCAATGATTTTGTATTGGTTTTTTTAATCTCACGGCTATTTTTTGAAATTTCGAAAAGGAAATTAATTTCAAACATTTACACTTCATTTACGAATTTTGAAATTTAGTGATTTTTTAATGCAATTTTTAGCAATGTTTTCATTATTTCTCACGCTTTGCGTCGATTTTTTCACTCGTATTTAAGAAATAATTCAGATTACACTATTTTACTCTATTAATGTAAATGTTGTCCCCCGCTATTTTTAAATTTGAAACGATTTGTAATGATTTTTTTAATACAATTTTTAGATGTTTTCGAGTCCACGGCGATTTTTTCACAATTGGAAAAGAAATTTTTAAATAATTTGTAGCTTAATGTAATAAATTTTGACATCAATGATTCAGATTTTTTGTGTATATTCATAAAATGTTTAGTAAGTTTTGTGTCGGTATTTTTTAACTAATGAAAGAGTTCAGATTTCAATGTTTTGTCCCATTATGGTAAATTATGTCCGCAGAAATTTAATAGAAATGTTTATCTTACTATGGCAAATTTTGTCCGGATTTTTGAATTTTACCGATTTTTAAACTGTTTTATAGTGATTTTTCAAGTTCTGTGACAGTTGTTGACATCGGTAAAAGAATTTCGGTTTCTAACTTTTAGCATAAATAGTATAATTTGTTCTCCACGCTTTTATGAAGTTTGCCAATTTCTAATACGATATTCAATGTAATTTTTAGTTAGTTTGGGGGATTTTAGGTGTTCCGTGTTGACTTTTCCTTATTCATGAACGATTTCCGATTACAATATTTTCGACTGAATATTAAATTTTTACAGCCATGACTTTTAAATATTCAGCGATTTTTAATATAGTTTTCGATACGATTTTTAGCTATTTTTTTAAGTTCCTTGGCGATTTTCTGCCATTCAGAAACCAATTTTTATATCAAACGTTTTTTTTAATGTAGTTATATTTCGAATGCAATGTTTTATCTCTTAATATGATTTTGGCGTTCCATGCCTACATTTTGTAATTTATGAATGATTTCGATCATAAACCCCCCCCCCCCCTCCTTCGCCCTGCTTTAATATTATTTTTTTAAGCATTGACTTCCAAATATTTAGCTATTTTTAATGCAATTTTCAATGTCATTTTTAGCCATTATTCAAATTCCGTGGCGATTTTTTTACATCCGGAAATCGATTTCGATTTCAAACTTTTTGGTTAATATGGTTAATTTCTTGATTACAATATTTTATATTATAACAGTGAATTTTTACCCTAGGGATTTTTAAATGTTTTACGACTTTCATTACAATTTTCAATGCAATTTTTGGGCATTCTCAGTCTTTTTTTAATTTTAACATTTTTCAAAGGAATTCGATTTTAAATTTCTAGACTAATAAGAGTTTGGTTTCAAACTTTTATCCTTTACGGTAATTGTTTTGCTCTCTTATTTTGATCTACAGTAATTTTTAATGCAGTATGCTTTTTTTTTTTTTTTTTTTGAGTCTACGGCGATTTTTTTCAGATATGGAAAAGGAATTCGGTTTTTAATTTCTTTGCTAATATGATAAATTTTCTCCTGTGCGATTAAAGATTTTTATTGTAATTTTTTTTCGTATTTCAATGCTTTTTACATTATCAAATTAATTAGATTCAAAACATTTATCCAAGTAGAGTAAATTTTGAGTTCCGTGATTTTTGAAAATTTTGCCATTTTTAAAGCGATGTTTACGTTTCTTCGCGACCCGCTTCGATTTTTTAGAGGTTGAATTTTTGGCCGAATTTATTAAATACTGATCTCTTTTCTTCAAAGTTTATTCGAATTTTGAAACACAATTTTTGAATTTTGTTTTATATTTTTATGAGATTTTTAATGTTTTTGGCGATTTGTAAGATTTTTCCACATTAGTAAAAATAATCCAACTTCAATTTTCTAGCCCATCTCTTTTCAACGAAGTTTAGACGAAATTCGTGCAGCATTTTTTTTATTTTTCGAGGTTTTTACTATGATTTTTAAATTTTTTTCGCAATTCATGCTATTTTTTTGATGAATCCGGGCAACGGCGGGCAGAACAGCTAGTAAATAAATAAAACAGTTCTTTTTTAAAGATTTATCTTAGTCGAATTTCGACTGGTTCCATCTCGTTCTGATAATGTGGAAAGTGTTTCATAATGTATATATTACCTATGATTTTGTTTTCTTGCTTTATTATTTAAAATAGTAATGGAGTAATCTATCTTTGTTTGAGGAAAAAGTTCTTCAAATTCAAGTATATATATACTTAGCTGTGCAATTATATATGTCTATCCCTTTTAAAATACCTTAGAAATTTTCTAAAGAAAACGTATTATCAAAAGAAAACCCATTCAAGCAAACTTCAATTAATTTCTCCTGAGATTCCACAATTTTCTAAAGCGGAACTGAAAATAAAACTCAAGTCACTTGAAAATTATTTGCATTAGTTTAACATTACTCTATCATTTTTTTTCTTTTACAAAAGAAACACTGTGAAATATTGAAACTGTCATTTTCTTTATCTTAACTCTGTTACAAAGTATCAATTCAAAGCGTTTCTTTCAAATGTTTTCAATTTTTCATACATTCTTAAAAATTATACGATTTACGTGTATTCATCACTCAATATCTGATTTAAAAAAAAATTGATTGTTTCTTTTTTTTTTTCCTTTTCTTTTTCTTGTGTACTACATGATTGAATTTTGATATAAGAGAGTTTTGTAAGTAAGCGAAAGTATAAAAATTTAAATGGGTGTTTGATACCTTTTTAAAATTCAAAATTCTTTTCTTACTCCAATCATGATTGACTCCATTGTAAGAGATAAGATTGAAAAGATACTTATGAATTGCGGCTAACATTTTGTGGCTTTAATAAACAGTCTACTATTATGCAATATTCCAAATTTCATATTTTATGTATTCTATTATTTCTCATATTTCTTTTATTTACTATTTCCAAAATCATTTATTATAGTACTCAGTTTCAGACTGATCATCAAAATATGCATTCAAAACCTTAGGTAAACTATAATTTTTTCTATTTAACAGTTTGAAATCCTTTATACAGTCAATATAAAAACCGGATTGCATAGTGACAGGAATGAACATTTAATTGTTTAATTAAAGAAAAATATGACGGCATATCCAATTGAAAGAAAAAAATGTTGGAAACATAAACATCGGTATATGAAGTTGGTAAATCAATTAACAAACACATAAATATACTATATACCAAATTTGATACATTTTGGTTGATTCATATAATAAATGTAACTCTGATTTGCTGAGACAACCGTGGGATTATAATTCTTTAAAAACTTCCTCTGGATGTCTGTGACTAAAGTTTTGTTAAATATATTAATTGACCAAAATATTCCAAACTTGGTAATACATTTATGTTTGTGAAAATTGCAACACCATGAAAGAATGACTTGATTAAGCTGAAAATTTCAGAGAACACAAAGTACAATGTGTTATCTAAATGATTCCAATTTCAGAGTCACCACACATACGTGACTGGACTACTGCTACAACCGTATAAATAGAGGGCTGTTAATTCCCGAGTTCAGCAATGTGATTGACTAAAACTGGAGGAAGTGACGTAGATTCGAATCGGTGCTAAAAAAATTTAAGAACAAACGGACCCAAAACTGTTTAATGAAGTTTATGCTATTCAGAAATTTTACTATATTTGAATATTAAAGAATACAGATTTGTTCATTTTTCTACATAATACATAAAAGTTTGGACTGAGCCAATTTGGGAATTAACGGCTCGTTGCAACGAGATTTTGAGAATTGTTTACGGTTATTTGCCAACTGTAAAAGTTAGGTGAGACATAACTATGCCTCTTTGACGAAAAGGGCGGCATTTCAACAACTGAAGGAGTTTGAATGGGAGAAAATCATCGGCTTTAAGAAGAAAGATTTCCTATTGTGAAATAGTAGCTCGTGTGCAGCATAACAGCAACAGAATGGTACGAGTTTGGAAGCAGTGGTCCGATGAGGATTGGACAGCTCGGAAATATGAGAGTGGATCCCGAACGATGACGCCAACGCCCGAAGATAGACGCATAGTCCACGTGGCGCAAGTTCAACTAAAATGCTCAGAATTTACAAATCAAGTCTTTTTGGAGGATTTACTTTTCGACCAGAACGAGTCTGAGTAATCTTTTCTATAGGTTTACTATCTTTTGACTGTTCGTCAATCTTATCAACTGTGATTGGTGCTGCATCAAACAAACGAGGTTCACAGTCTTCCTGTGTGATCTCAAGGGGGTAAAGCCTTTGTACTGGTCTCAATAAAGTTCCTTTAGCTGTTTTTAACTTAACAAGCCTGAATACTCCATCTTTACCTGGAAAAAGTTCGATAACCTTTGCCAAAGGCCAAAACAGTCTCTTCTTATCATCTCGACCAATCAAAACTAGATCTACAATTTTAATGTTATCATGCTAAGTACTCCTTTTTAAATCTGTGTTTCAGATTATCTCTGACTCTTTGAAGGTGTCGCCATCTTTTCAAAATATTAGTCCTTTCAATTTGGTCTAAATCATGAACTTCGCTTGTGCGAAGATTTTGTAGAAATGATGCTGGGGTTAGAGCTCTCAAGTCAGATTCTTCTGATATATAGCTTAGTGGTTGGTTGTTCATTACTGATTCACATTCGCAGACAAGAGTTAATAATTTTTCATAGGTCAGAGACGAATGTCCCAAGTTTTTTCTGAGCAGGTCTTTAAGAACTCCAATTAGCCTTTCCCAAAACCCTCCGCACCATGGGGCGGAGGGTGCGTTAAACTTCCAACGAATTTCATGAACTTCAAATGTTCGTTGAATCATTTCCCAGGCTAGATCTTTCAGTGCTTTGTTTAAACCTGCAAAATTTTTCCATTGTCAGAATACAACACAGATATCCGCCCTCTCCTTGCTATAAATCGTCGCATAGCTTGAATCATGGCATTGGTACTCAGAGATGGAATAAATTCTAGATGGACTGCTTGGAACACAGCAGAAAACAAGACAATCCAGACCTTCTCTCCAGATTTTGTCAGCAACGGACCGGCCAGATCTACTCATGAAACTTGAAAAACTGCTGCTACTTTAGTTCTATCTGTAGGTAGAGAGGGAAATGGCACTTCAATATGTTTTACCTTTTGCTTCTTGCAAATAATACAATCGTTGATTATACTTCGGATGGTTATTTTTCCTTTTAAAATCCAAAATCTTTCTCGCAGAATGGTCAACAGTTATAGATGTTCCAGCATGCTTATTCACAATGTGTTCTTGCTCTATAAATCTTTTCACTACTGCATGTTTCGAAGGCAGAATCACTGGAGCGATAAAATCATGTGGTTCATCTTCATTAGCAAGTCTTGATTTCAATCGTAATAGTCCATCTTCATCTTTAAAAACTTAAAAATTAGCAAGATATTTTCTGCCATTTTCGTTAGAAAAGTATTCTGTCTGCTCAGAACGGAAAAGTATCTTCTGTGTATTCAATATTTCTTCTTTTGTAAGTTCTATATGTCTTCTCAAATCACGAGCTTTAGAGTGGAAGCGCATAATCCAAGCTATCACTCTGACTATTTTGGAAAATTTCTAGATTCTGTCAGTTAATTCAAAAAAAAATCGTCTTACATTCTACATTGCAAGCAGAAACAACTGTTTTTCGCTTTTCTTTTTCAACTTCATCTTCGTTAACATTGACAACAGATTTGGACCATCGTTCTTTTGGATTTTTCAACCATATAGGTCCTAGCCACCATTGGGATTTCAGAAGTTGCTTAACTCCACATCCTCTGGATGGAAGATCAGCAGGATTCAACTCACCAGAAATATAAAACCAATTTTCAGGATCCGTGAACTGTCGTATTTCTATCACTCGATTAGAGACAAAAACTAACCATTGTTCTTGTCGTTTAATCGAACTAAGAACTGTTGAAGAATCAGTCCAAAAGTATTCATCAACAATTTCGACTTCTAGAGCACCTTTTATGAATTTAAATAATCTTGCTTCAATAGTAGCCGCCATTAACTCCAACCGTAGTATGTTATCTTTTTCAAAGGCGTTATGCGTGATTTGGCTTGCAGTAAATTGACGTTTACTATACCATCAGGGGACTCGGATCTGAGAAAAATACAGGCTGAATGAGCATCTTGACTTGCATCAACAAAAGTGTGTAAACTCAAACTAGATGCTTCTGTGGCACCGCTCCATCTTGGAATTTCGATAGACTTCAAGAGATGTAAATCTTTAAACCACTTTAAAAAATTTCTTTTAGTATCTTCGTTTAGTTCTGCATCCCATGGTTCCTTTGTTTTCCAAATAGTTTGAAGCAAAAGTTTAGGTTGTATTAATACAGGGGAAATAAATCCTATGAGATCGAAGACTCGGCTGATAAGGGACAAAATCTTTCGTTTAGTCAATTATTCTGATTCATCAAGATTTAAAAGTTCAGTATTGATTTTAAGAGCATCAGAACTCTTATCCCATATTAAGCCTAATACAGACGTTTTAGAATCTTCGAGAGGAAAATTATCGCAGTTATTGTATAGCGTACTTTCCCAACCTCTAAGGTCAAACTTTGCTCTTTTCATTACTTCTGTAGAGGTTCTTATAAAATTATCTAACTCTGAAGTATTGTGAACACTTGTCACACAATTGTCTACGTAAAAACTATTACGCAATTTAATAAGTATTTCATTAGAAAATTCTCCTTTCGATATTTCCTTAGACAAATGATGATGAATTACTGCCATAAGAAGAAACGGGCTACTTGTAACCCCAAAAACACAACGACTGTGTCGAAGAACTCTTATAGAACAATCGTAAAAAATCTCTGTCATCCTTGTGTAGAGATATCTGCAAAAAAGCTCTTCTTATATCATAAATAACACCAATTTCATAAAGACGAAATCTGGTCAAAATCAAAAGAATGGTTTCTATAAAATTAATTCCAGTCTCTAGACAATCATTCAAGGAGGGAAATTTTTTTATCTTAGCCGAAGCATCAAAAACAGGCCTTACTTTCATCGAAGACAAGGAGGACGTTTCTTTGATTACAGGGCGATGAGGAAGATAATGTGTAATGGATAATGATAACTCATTTTCAGGAACTTCTTCAATTACTCCTTCGTGAATCCATTCTTCAAAAATTTTATTATATTTCTCGCGATACCCAGTTTTCTTTCTATAATTTCTTTGTAGTGGATTCAAGTCTTCTTAAAGCTAGCTCATAATTGGTAGGTAGGAAAGAATGATCCTTCTTCCAGGGCAAATGGACTTCATATCTTCCATCATTCTTTTGTTGAACTGTATCTTCAAAATGTATCATGACAGCCCTTTCCGAATCTTCCTTACTATTTTGTTCAATAGAATCTCGAATACCAAGAAGTTCTAAATCTCATAAAGCTGAAACATCTTCTTGAGATAGCATTCTGACAACAGTCATATTTAGATCATTATGACTATCAACCTGAGGGATCTTCACCATTAAAGTCCAACCTAATTTAGTTTCCATTGCTGCTAAACCGCAATTTAGTTGTTTTTTTCTTCCTGTGAATAGCTTACCAGCAACATCTGCTCCTAAAAGTACTTCAATAGGCCCTGATTCTCGAGTATCACTCAAGTGGAGTTTCCTTTATCTTTAAGCTCACGAACCCAATGACCATATTTAATCGCAGAAATATCATTGCATATGACATCTTGATCTAAAGCATCCAAATTACAAATATACTTACCATCAAGGCTACTTAAATAAATTTTGTAACATTTGTGCTTAAGCATTTTTGTTTTTCTACCTCCAAATAATGAATGACAAAACTCTCCTTCTCTTTGAAAATCAAAATCAAGTTCTTTAGCAGTGGATCTCAAAATATAAGACTTCTAGGAACCTGTATCGATTATTATTCTTGCCTTACGGATTGAAAATTTTCCTTTTATGTTTACAACTAACGTTTGTAATAAAACTTCATTGGTAGAAGAAAATTTCTTATTTATGTTGTGGTTATGTGTAAAAAGTGTATCAACATTTTTTTTCTTTTGTTTTATCGTTGTGCGATTTTGATATCCCTTTAGATTTATTACCGTCTAAATTAAGACACATAAATTTTACATGTCTTTTCGAGCAATTTTGATATCTAATGTTCGATCTTGTACAAGAAACCGCAAGGTGGCCTTTAGTAAAACAGGTACGGCACAAACCTTTACTTTTTATAATCGAAAGTTTTGCAGACAGAGGCATAAAAAATGCTTTTTTGCAAAAACGCGATTCATGGTCTTTCAAACAAAACACGCAAGAAATATCATTATAATTATAAGAAATCAATTCTGCAGCAAAAAACTTGCAGCCTTTAAAATTCTGGCTTGTTGCCAAGTTTTTTCTTTCTGGAACAAAATCACAAATATCTGATCTACTCAATTTTATTTTTTTTTCTGACTGTATCTCTTGTTTAAGAAACAAAATTATGGCTTCGAGATTGGATAACTTTTGTTCACTTTCTGTACTTTTTCTCTGTCTTTCGAAAGAACGTAAAACAGTGACAGGTAATGCACTTTCAATTAAAGGATACAGTATAATACCACACATTTCGGTAGTAACACCTAAAGAACCCAAAGCCCTGATTTGGGTCGAAAGTTTATTATATAAACTACTCAAAGAATCAATTTTCTTTTTTGTCGCATTATTCAACACAAGTTTCAATAATTCTCTCACATAAAAATCAATTAACAGATCAGTTCTACCATATCTTTCTGTTAAACTCTCAATAGCTAAAGAGTAATTTTCATTTGTTACTGGGAATGATTCTGCTAATTCCCTTGATTCTGATTTAATTTTCATTGACTGAATTAAATAGTGGAATTTATCCACATTCGTTAAATTCGCATTTTCATGTATATTTTTGAATTGGTTCTAAAAAGTGAGCCAATCCTTCAAATCATCCCCAAACTTATACAATTCAACTTCAGGGAGTCGCTGACATAAAGTTTTTACTTTATCACTTTCTGTTTCAAATTCATTAGTCGAATTATTTTCATTTCGAATTAAATTTTGACTCAATTTTGTCTTAAAATTATCTAACAAACGTTGTGCATTTATCTGAATTCTTAAAGAATTTTCTCTATATTCTTCAACAGAATTAAATTCCGCTTCAAATTCAGCGTCATCTTTCAAACTATCTAAGTAATTCTTATGAGTAATCTCTAACGCGTCAGTTTTCTGCTTAAATAAATGGAAAAGAATTTCGATTTCATCATGTTCCGCATTTGCGTCATTCAATATATTTTCCAACTTATTATATGCATTAGTAAAAGCTGAACGTTGAGTCGTTTTGTTTCTTTTTAAAATTTCCATTTCTACTGTCTTAATAATGACAAATTTTATATTCTAACAAATATCAAATACATAACTTCAAAATGGAAAGTTTTATTCTTACTTTCAATCTTCATTAATCTCTCTAAATCTGCTTGGAAGGCAACGAAATCGTCCACACGGGGGCGCCAAAAATGTAGAAGATAAAGAACTATAATAAAATTAAATGAGAGATTTCGCTGGCATCGAAGATACACGATGGAGATACTTTTTCATGGTTTTACTTTCATATACACTATATTGCCATTGATTATTGGACACTTGCGATTTTAGACATTTTACTAAATATCTAGAAAAATACATGAGGAATCATCTCGAAACTCTTAGTGTATAAATATAATAGTATACGTCATACATCTCCGTGAAGATTTTTTACCGAAACTCCATAGGGGACCGTCAACAAATTTAAAAAGAATGAGTATCTTTTGAATAACCCTGTCAAAACTAATGTAGCAAAAGCGCTAAAACTCTAGATTATGATTGAATGCCTTATTGTAATACACTCTGTTCATTTTTATGCAATTAGCATGCATACTCGCAGAGTAATTAAGGTTTTTATAAAAATGGTCCCAAATTTTTCCAAGTTTTTTCCTTATAATTTCCAGAGTTCTTAATATAAAATAATATTTTTTTCAGAAAATATGACAAACAACATTGCACACAGTACCCTATAATCAGAATTAAAAAATAATGAAAATTGTATACAAAATGATTTGGTTTACTAAATAATTTTTTACTGCGCATGCGTCAACGATATCAAAATTTCATTTGCATATTATGTTAGCTAAATGTATAGAGCAACTTTTGTGAAAGTCACAAAATCATAACTTGAAAACTCTGAAAATAATCGTCAATTGAATAAGTTGAAAATCCGTTATTCTCAAAATGAAGCAAAAACAAGAGGGGTTGTATCCATATATTCATTGATTAGTGTCAATATAGAAAACATAATACGGGATGTTACGACTACTTTTGGATAAAATCCCTCATTTTTTTGCTTCATTTTGGAAACAACGGATTTTGTCCTTTTTCTATAGACGATTACTTTCAGAATTTTCAAGCTATAATTTTGAGACTTTTACAAAAGTTGCTCTATACATTTAGCTAACATAAAATGCAAATGAAATTTTGATATCTTTGACGCATGCGCAGTAAAAAATTATTTAGTAAACCTACTCATTTTTCAAAAAAATTTTATTGTGTTTTAATTCTGAATACAGGGTACTGTGTGCAATAGGGTGGGCCGAAAAAAACTTTTTTTCGATTTTCGATTATGGCGGGTGCGGAAAAGTGGCCACTGGTGGCACTCAGTTCATACAAAAAAATTGAGATTTTTTGGACATTTCCTTACCCTGCCGCAAACGGCTTGAAGTTTTGCAAAAATGTTCATTTTTGAACTTTTTTCGATAAAAATTAAAAAAAGTTAAATTAAATTTATTTTGGTTGTATTTACCTGAAAAGGCATATTTAATGTACCAAATGTTTAAATAATATCTGATCATGCATTATTTAATATCTATGTGTATTATAACTCAGGCTATTTTTATAGCTTTTTCGCGTAAAACAGGCAAAAGTTGTATTTGTTTGAATCGATCGTTAGTTTCTATATTATTTATGTCCCTTGGTCTCCTTTATATTTTTTCTATGTGTCAAGCGTCATATATTTGAGGAAAAGACAGCAGTTTACTTCAAAAACAAATCTGGAAGGTGAGAAAGTGGTGAAGCAGGACTCTAAGCGAGCGCAATGACTGGTCGTAATACTGAGGGAGTGAATGGCGAAATAATTGAGAGCCAAAATGCGATAAAGTATTCTTATTATTTATTCTTGCTCAGTTACTTGCGACATTTGTTCTGTGTTAACTTGAAACCCTTTTGTAGCGATTATACTGTGCTTTTCGGGTCGTTTAATGTGCCATTATAGTGTTTTGTGCGTTTTATTACGACGAGCTTAGAAATGGCTAGTATAAAGGGCCATGACAATGCAAAGACACGCGATACCGTGAAAAGTAACTTTTTGGAGTCATCATGCATATTGAAAGAATTGCAATTGCCAACTTATGCTGATAATCATGCACCACTACTACTGGTTCCTTCACAATGTAGAAGTTGTGACAGCAGAGGATGCGAATATCTTCATCGATAAAAACAAAGTCAGAAGAGAGAAATAGAAACTTGGAAAGAAGATACATCACAATAAGCTATTGAAAGGAGGAAAATTAAAAGCATATTTTTTGACGGTAGAAAGGATAAAAGTGTATTAAGAGGAAGAAAAATAACAAGCGGCACCGTCGAGAGAAAGGCGAGGAACACATCACCGCGTTCCGGTCACGGAAAAGAAATAGCAAAATCATTATATAATCTTCCAAGTCACCACAAATTAGACTTTTCTGAACTGACGAGGTATCAAAGTAACGGAACCAGGTATCAAGTGACCCGAGTATTCCTAACCAGGTTCAAACAACACGATGATGTGTTCCTCGCCTTTCTCTCGACGGTGCCGCTTGTTATTTTTCTTCCTCTTAATATACTTTTATCCTTTCTACCATCAAAAAATATGCTTTTAATTTTCCTCCTTTCAATAACTTCTTGTGCCTGTATCTTCTTTCCAAGTTTCTATTTCTCTCTTCTGACTTTGTTTTTATCGATGACGATATTCGTATCCTCTGCTGTCACAACTTCTACGTGGTGAAGCAACCAGTAGTAGTGGCGCATGATTATCAGCATAAGTTGGCAATTGCAATTCTTTCAATATGCATGATGACTCCAAAAAGTTACTTTTCTCGGTATCGCGTGTCTTTGCATTGTCATGGCCTTTTATACTAGCCATTTCTAAGCTCGTCGTAATAAAACGCACAAAACACTATAATGGCACATTAAACGACCCGAAAAGCACAGTATAATCGCTACAAAAGGGTTTCACGTTAACACTGAACAAATGTCGCAAGTAACTGAGCAAGAATAAATAATAAGAATACTTTATCGCATTTTGGCTCTCAACTATTTCGTCATTCACTCCCTCAGTATTACGACCAGTCATTGCGCTCGCTTAGAGTCCTGCTTCA
Organism: Maratus speculifer; assembly: GCA_964019185.1. Taxonomy (NCBI): domain Eukaryota; kingdom Metazoa; phylum Arthropoda; class Arachnida; order Araneae; family Salticidae; genus Maratus; species Maratus speculifer. The sequence goes on from OZ025290.1 coordinate 85,277,009, forward strand.
CCACTTTCTCACCTTCCAGATTTGTTTTTGAAGTAAACTGCTGTCTTTTCCTCAAATATATGACGCTTGACACATAGAAAAAATATAAAGGAGACCAAGGGACATAAATAATATAGAAACTAACGATCGATTCAAACAAATACAACTTTTGCCTGTTTTACGCGAAAAAGCTATAAAAATAGCCTGAGTTATAATACACATAGATATTAAATAATGCATGATCAGATATTATTTAAACATTTGGTACATTAAATATGCCTTTTCAGGTAAATACAACCAAAATAAATTTAATTTAACTTTTTTTAATTTTTATCGAAAAAAGTTCAAAAATGAACATTTTTGCAAAACTTCAAGCCGTTTGCGGCAGGGTAAGGAAATGTCCAAAAAATCTCAATTTTTTTGTATGAACTGAGTGCCACCAGTGGCCACTTTTCCGCACCCGCCATAATCGAAAATCGAAAAAAAGTTTTTTTCGGCCCACCCTAGTGTGCAATGTTGTTTGTCATATTTTCTGAAAAAAATATTATTTTATATTAAGAACTCTGAAAATTATAAGGGAAAAACTTAGAAAAATTTGGGGCCATTTTTATAAAAACCTTAATTACTCTGCGAGTATGAATGCTATTTGCATAAAAATGAACACAGTATATTACAATAAGGCATTCAATCATAATCTAGAGTTTGAGCGCTTTTGCTACATTAGTTTTGACAGGGTTTTTCAAAAGATATTCATTTTTTGAAGTGAAAACTTCTTTAGCGGCGCTGAGCACTTTTTGTATGGGTAAAAACTTCCAAACTCGCGTCAGGGTCACGTGATGCTGATCGAAAAAGCGTAAGATCGAGGGGAAGGGAGAGGAACTAGTATCTCCCACTCTTTCTACCGTGCCTGAGTGTGCTGCTCCGTTTAGGCGGCACAGGGCGCTTGCGCGAATGTCCGTGTGTGTTTTTTTAAGGTATAATTGTATTTAAGTTTAACAACTTATACTGTTAATAGATGGAATAAAACGTTATGAAAGAAAAAGTATGACATTGTGCATTGATTATGCTGCAGTTTCCAACTACTTTTTTTCATTTTTTTTTATTGTATTTAAATAATAACAACATAAATTGATACCAAATGGAATAAAAAGTTAAGAAAGAAAAAACATGACATTGCACATCAATTACGCTGCACTTTCCAACCATTTTTTTCAATTCCTTAAATTTTCAATTGTATTTAAAGTTTAACAACTTACATTGTTATCAAATTGAATAAAAAGTTAAGAAAGAAAAGACATGACATTGCTCATCGATTATACTACACTTTTCAACCAATTTTTAAAATTATAATTGTATTTAAAGTTTAACAACATATACTGTTACCAGAAGGAATAAAATGTTAAGAAAGAAAAAATATGACATTGTGCATCAATTATGCTGCACTTTCCAACCACTTTTTTCAGTTTTTTTAATTTTTGATTGTATTTAAATAGTAACAACATAAATTGATACCAAATGGTATAAAAAGTTAAGAAAAACATGACATTGCACATCGATTATGCTGCACTTTTAAACCTTTTTTTTTATATATATATTTTCAATTGTTTTTAAAGTTTAACAACTTATATTGTTATCAAATGGAATAAAATGATAAGAAAGAAAATACATGATATTGTACATTGATTATGCAGTACTTTCCAACCAATTTTAAAAATTGTAATTGTATTTAAACCTTAACAACTTATACCGTTACCAGAGGGAATAAAATGTTAAGAAAGAAAAAGTATGACATCGCGCATTGATTACATTGCACTTTCCAACCATTTTTCTCTCTTTTTTTTAATTTTTGATTGTATTTAAATAGTAACAACATAAATTGATACCAAATGGAATAAAAAGTTAAGAAAGAAAAAACATGACATTGCACATCAATTATGCTACATTTCAAAACCATTTTTAAAAATTTTAATTGTATTTAAAGTTTAACAAAATATACTGTTACCAGATGGAATAAAAAGTTAAGAAAGAAAAAGCATGATATTGTGCATCGATTATGCTGCACTTTCCAACCATTTTTTTAAAAATTGTATTTAAAGTTTAACAACTTATATTGTTCGATTACTATTCAATTTGTTGCAAGTTTCAGAAGATACGGTCGTCCAGCAGCAGGAGTAGCTACTTATAAAAGGTTGTTTGATGTAATGGACATATATTTCCACAATTCATATGAATGTGCATGTGAGGTACACCAGTATGTTTAGTAATAATGTTTTTGATATCAGTGATATATGTGTTTGTTGTTGCCACTCTGAAAATGAAAAACTAATTGTATTGGTTGCCATTTATATTTCACCGGATAAGTCTTTAAGTGCAAATGAGAATTTTTGTATGAAAATTTATTTATTTGTTCTAAAGAGGCTTCTGCATTACTTCAAGATAGAATTGGAAAGAGATTTGATGATTTGCCGATGATTTTGAGTAGGGATTTCAACATCAACTTTGTGGATGATGAAAATCTACAATTAATTGAATTTTTAAATAGAAAATTTGATTTAACAATGACCAACCATCGCAATCTTAGCACAGAGAGATAAAAAATTACAATTGATGCAGTCATTACAAGATATTTAAATAAAATTGAATCAAAATTGTTTGCTATATATTTTAGTTACCATAAACCTATAATATCAAATCTAGAATATAATGATAATAATGATGATGATGATGATGGAAGAATTGTTGAAATGGGGATGAAAATTCATAAGTTTTATGGGTATTTATTTCAAAGAATACCAACTGACGATATTTCATATTTCATGCATTTGTTAAATTTATGTTTTAAGCAATAGATTGCAATTTTTGTATGTAAAATAATATGCATTATTTTTCATGTACAATAGCGCATTAAATGAAAATTGTAATATAATTTTTGTAGCAGTAGTTTATAATAATGAATAAAAAACACTTCATTTAAAAGTATTTTCTGCACAATAAAATATGTCCAGACGACTAAAAAAATACACACATAATTGTTCAAGTTTTCACTTCTGTCGGCACTCCCGGAGTGCCTTTTGTATCTTTTTTTTTTTAATTTGTCGACGGTCCCCTATGGAGTTTCGGTAAAGAATCTTCACGGAGATGTATGACGTATGCTATTATATTTATACACTAAGAGTTTCGAGATGATTCCTCATGTATTTTTCTAGATATTTAGTAAAATGTCTAAAATCACAAGTGTCCAATAATCAATGGCAATATAGTGTATTACAAATCACTTTTAAAACACAGGATAATAACGCGCATGATATGTACATATTTACGCATTAAAAATATGTTTCGTTTCAAAATATTCGTTCTTTCACATTATAATATCAAAATAAAACAGTAGTTTTAACATTCATTGCTACCGATTTCAATTCTTCGAACAACAACATTCCATCATAACAAACCTGCCGATCAATGGCGGATCTAAGGGGGGGGGGGGGCGATGGGGCGATCCCCCCCCCCCTTGAGCCCAATAAAGGGTCTGCAAAATGACATTAGATGCACGAACGGAAAAGTGGTTAGATCTAAATTCTAATTTCGACCCGGGTCGGGTCGCGCCAACTTAATTATATCGGGACTGGGTCAAGTCTTTACACTTTTAGAACCAGGGCGGATCGGGTCTTTTTTTTTCTGGAGGCGATGTAGGGGGCGATCGCCACCCCCCCCCCTTGGGACCATAAACGTTTTCAAATCAACATGAGAGATCTTCATGGAATAGGACTTAGGCTGAATCTGATGGTCGGCACGGTGCGGCCCGACCCGGGCCGCACCTATTTATGAATCAGGCAATGGTGGATCTAAGGTTGGGAGGGGGAGATGGCGAAGGGGTGACCGCCCACCCGAGGATCGGGCTGGGTCAGGTCTTCTAACTTTTAGAGCCGGGCCGTGTCCTGACCCTTTTTTTGCCGCTTTAGGTCGAACCTGACTTGTTTTTCTTCCATGTCGAGTCCGGCTTGGAGTCATTCTTCCTAAATATCTGTATTAGAGATGAGACAGTGCTCGGTCTCGGACTCATTTTTTCTGAAACCTATAAATTTTCTTTATCAATGAATGGAAAATATTAAAAGAACTTTTTTCCCCCTTAAACATTACTTATTCCTTTTCAAATCACAATATTGAACATTTTGATTAGAATGAAAGGGAAGCTGAAATTGTGTTTTTTTCTATTAGTCATTTCTACAAACCTATTTTAGCCATTTCCGTCGGCGTTCTGGCGCCAAAGAAAAGGCGGGAATAATGAATTTGTCTTTAGTTTTGATTTTTGTTTGTAGCAGAGGTTATTTTGCAATAGGGTTGTTTATTATTATTATTATTTAGACGTTTAATATAAAGAGGATTTTTTTTCCAGTTTTCGTTTGCGGTTGGCGCATATATTAGATTTCTATTGTGCACAGCGTACACCGGTCGTAATCGCTTTTCATATAGAAATAATTTTAGTGATTGTTGCTTTTTTGTGAATTCTGCTGATGCTGAAGTTGTACTCCAAAATTTACGAAGTCACTTTTGTTCGTAAGTAAATTTAATTTCCATATTATTCCGATAGAAAGCAATTGAGCAGTGTTTCCTATATTCCTGTAAAAGCATCGGAATTTAAAATTTTTAATTAATATTATTGTCTGTTATGATAGGTCACGCCTACCCCAAAAGATTGTTATGAGGAATGAAATGGTTATACTTAAAAATGTACACTTTTTATAGAAAATTGATTAATGTTGTTCGATTCGACAGTAATTTCTACAAGTTCCATGCATTTGTTCATAAAACACACTTCATTAACATGTCCATAATATTTTCTTTTTAAAGGAGACAAAATATGAGAATTTTTTTTATGTATAAAGTACTTTTTTATTTTATACCAAACTTTTCTTTTGATAGTATTAAATTTAAATTTTCGTTTAAGAGTAACATTTCTATGTAAAATGTAGTTTAAATATCATAATTTTTTTAGAACATAAAAAATGTATTTTTTTCTTCTATTGTATATTTTTGCTAGTGGGCTCGGACTCTGATGAAGCAAAATGTTTTGGGTTCGGGCGGCCTCGGATTTAAAATCGTCGAGCTCGAGCAGGGGCGTAAATCCCGGGGGGGGGGGGTATGGGGGGTGCAGCACCCCCCCCCCCCCCTGAGAAAATCAGTCGGAAAGTTTCACGTTTTGTCGGTAAACAATACACTTAATTGAAAAAAAAAATGGTACTTATCGATAAAAAAAACCTATAAATTGGAAAAACGAAAAAAATCAGTCGGGAAAATGTACGTTTAGTCGGGAAAATGTTATCTACTATAAGGCCTTACAAACTGGAAAAACGAAAAAAATCAGTCGGGAAAATTCCTATTCGATTAGGGAAATATACGTTTAGTCGGAAAAATGGTATTTATTCTATAAGGACTTACAAATTGGAAAAATGAAAAAATGAATCGGAAAAATGTACGTTTAGTCAGAAAAATGTTAATTACTATAAGAACTTACAAATTGAAACGAAAATATCAATCAGAAAAATACCCGTTCGGTAGGAAAAATGTACGTTTAGTTGGGAAAATGGTATTTATCTAAAGGGACTTACAAATTGGAAAATGAAAAAATCAGTCGGAAAAATTCCCACTCGTTAAAAAGAAATGTACGTTTAGTCGGAAAAATGGTATTATCTAAAAGGACTTACAAACTGGGAAAACGAAAAAAATCAGTCGTAAAAATTCCCATTCGATAGGAAAAATGTACGTTTAGTCGGAAAAATTGCATTATCTAAAAGGACTTACAAACTGGAAAAAAGAAAAAATCAGTCTGAAAAATTCCCATTCGATAGGGGAAATGTACGTTTAGTCGGAAAAATGGTATTTACATTAAGAACTTGCAAATAAAAAAAAAAAAAAAAAAAAAAAAAAAAAACGAAAAAATCAATCAGAAAAATACCCGTTCGATAGGGAAAATGTACGTTTAGTCGGAAAAATGGTATTTTCTAAAAGGACTTACAAACTGGAAAAACGAAAAAATCAGTCGGAAAAATTCCCATTCGATGGAGGAAATGTACGTTTAGTCAGAAAAATGGTATTTATTTTATAAAGACTTACAAATTGGAAAAATGAAAAAATAAATCGGAAAAATGTACGCTTAGTCGGGAAAATGTTATTTACTATAAGAAGTTACAAATTGAAAAAAAAAACGAAAAAATCAATCAGAAAAACACCCGTTCGATAGGGAAAATGTACGTTTAGTCGGAAAAATGGTATTTATCTAAAAGGACTTACAAATTGGAAAAATGAAAAAATCAGTCAGAAAAATTCCCATTCGATCGAGAAAATGTTCCTTTAGTCAAAAGCAATATGCATATATTAAGTTATAAAAACTTGTGAATTGGAGAAATTTTTCTACTGTAGTTTTTAATTAGAAGAAAAAGAAAACAAAACAATTTTGAAAAAAGAAAATTTAGGTAAATTTGTTATTAGTCGGAAATATTTCAGATTTTCTTCTTTTGATAAAATCTATGTAGATGAACTTTGATTTGTACTGTGAACTCAAAAACCTCGATATGACGAAAAAATACTTATATATATATATATGTTCCAGCAATGTTAATTTTATATGAAACCTTGATATTTTTATCCAAAACCTTGATATTCCGAATTTTTTTTACTTCGAGCTATCGAGATTCTATTGTATTGTCGAAAAATTTTTACTTTGGTGTGAAAATTTTAAGATATGCTGATTGAAGTGATAGAACTTCTTCATTTTCTCTAACTTTAAATTTAGTTAGAAATGTGTATCATTGAATTTAGGTGATATCCAATGAAAATTCAAAAATGAATTGCAAATACAGTAAAACCTCCATAACGGACACTCCCGAATAGCGGACACCTCTATTTAACGGACAGTTTTCCAATCCCCACTCCCAAAACCTAAATTTTTGTATGTTTAACCTCTGAATAACGGACATTCCGAATAGCGGACACTTTATTTGGCGATAAAGGATGAAAAAATATGCTTTAAAAAGAAAAAAATGAAAAGTAAAGCAAAACGGCCTCTGAATTTATCAGAAGAACGTGTCACAAATTTTGTGATCGCAGATAAATGTAAATAATAAGCTGGAAAAAATTTTCCCCACCCCCCACGTTCAGTGCTAAATTCAGGGTGTTGTCCGGGAGGAATATCTCCCACAGCATTGAAATGTCACCCAAGAATATATTGAGATTTTATGGTTTTAAAGGTTAAAAAGTGCAATCCTTCGCTTCACGCCCGGAACTTTACAATGTCCAATAACAT